>JAECUM010000330.1:0-197133 GCA_016617855.1 Megalonaias nervosa | reverse complement strand
TATATATATATACCCATTAATGGACCGGGAATTTGGAGATAAAATAATTTGGATAATAACAAAGTCAGACAAAATCATATTTGAAATAAGTTTTTTATGTGTCAATTGGGGGGCCGCACGATTCACCCAAATCCTGGCCAAAACCAACCAAAACATTTCCAAAACCACCCAAACTTGCCCAAAACCTGCAAAGAAAGCGTGCAAAGGTGGAACCAACATCATAAATGAAATGGCGATAATAGCAAACATTGACTTAGGCTGCAGTCCTACTAATTACTGCTAAGCCGGACAAAGCCCGACAAAGCCACACAAAGCCCGACAAAGCCTGACAAAGCCACACAAAGCCTGACAAAGCCACACAAAGCCAGATTTAAAAAGTGTATTTTTATTGTTAATTATATTGATGAATCACTTAATTTAGCCTAAAGATATATTTATGCAGATTTAAATGACCGAAAATTGGGCGACAAAGTTCGAAATCGAATAATGACAAAGTAATAACAAAGTCTCACAAAATCAAAAGAAAATGCACTTTTTCAGTATATCCTAATCACGCAAAGCCAGACAAAGTCATACAAAGCCAGACAAATCCTCACAAAGCCTGACCAAGTCATACAAGTCATATTAGTCAAGTGTATTTATACTGTAAATTATACTGACGAATAAAGTAACCAAACTGAAAGATTGGTTTTCAACATCATTATGCCGAATGAAATAACCGAATAAAATTTGGCGGCAAAGTTTGAATTTGAATAATGACAAAATCGTATATAAAATGTTTATTATTTAATAAGTTGTTCATCTGCATGATCATCGGAAGAAAATGCAATATTTCAATATCACCTAATTATAGAAAGCATGACAAAGTCACACAAAGCGCGACAAAGCCACACAAAGCCTAACAAAGCCTGACAGAGTCGTGCAAAGTCATATTAGACCAATGTATATTGTTAATTATATTGACGAATAAATTAACCAAACGGAAGAACTAGCTTCGATTTAATTATAAATAATGATAAAGTACTGATAAAGTCTGAACAAAACGATATTTGAAATGTTTGTTATTTTATAAACTTTTCATTTGACTGATTATCGAAAAATACGTTGACAAACTCAACAATCCTTTCGATGTTTCATAAGAAAGGCATACAAAGCCTGACAAAGTCATACCAAGTGATAATACAAATGTTTACTATTCTTGCATGGTGTTTTTGCCGCATACACTGCAATAGAAAAACGTTGGATTTACTACGCACACCATAATGAATGACTTGTAATTGGGAGACAAATTCCAAATTCACTGCATCTCAAAAAAGGCATATAGGGCATGACAGTCTTAACTGATGTGTTTATTATTTTAAAATGTCTAAATAAGAAAATTCAACCTCCATTTACGAAGATATTTGTATAAACTGACATTAAACTAACCGTAATTGAATATTTTTAGAATGTTGCAATAATGTACAAATAATGATAAGTAGAAAATGTTTGAGAAAATACATGATTTAATATTTAATATAATTCACAATAGTTACATATGTCTTTGCGCGATTTGCGGTGTTTAGTAGGACCGATAAGTCTTGGGGACGAAACTTATTGGAGGAGTCACTGCCCCCAGTCAAAGAAACAACGCGATAATGATTAACATTTGCATATATGGGTTTTGGTATAATAAGCATTTTACTCATATTTTCATTTATTAATTTATGATAAGTGAGTTTCCACGCAAACTTGAAACTAAAAACCATTTGAATTAAACAAAGATTTAAAAATGAAAATTGTTTCTAACTGCTATTTTGATATGCTGTAATTTGCGGAAGTCTATCATATGACGAATTGTAATCCATACCCCGGTCTCAAACGCTATATGTAGAATGAATTTGTCCACAAGATTCAAATTTCATTACTATATTTCAAGGGACGGAGGCAAGCTTTTTTTTAAACACTCTTAAAATTTACATTACATTTGTTAAGAAAGAGCAAATACTAGATGTTGTGAAATACTGTTTAAATAACCCCTCCTTCCTACATGCCAGCAAGGTATGGAATTGATCAGAAAAACTGTAGACACTTAATTTAATATGTAAAAAT
Source organism: Megalonaias nervosa (assembly GCA_016617855.1). Lineage (NCBI taxonomy): Eukaryota > Metazoa > Mollusca > Bivalvia > Unionida > Unionidae > Megalonaias > Megalonaias nervosa. The sequence continues at coordinate 195,042 of JAECUM010000330.1, read as the reverse complement.
AAGACAGATAAATCAAATAAACATTTTTTTTACAAAAATGATTTAGTAATCATCAACACAAACAAATTTGGGGGGGGGGAATCCAATAATAAAAATTTATGAAAACGAAATGCACATCTAGTTACACATTCATACTAATATTAGTACCTCGACATAGTAGCTAGTTGCTAGAATGAAATGAAGTAGGCCAAAGTACACACAAACAAAATCAGATTAAGTTACTTATTTCAATTATCTATCGACTATAATGGAGTTTTTAATGATTATGAAAAAAAGAAATGCATATATCGTGATAACACTTTACAGCTATAAATCGGACTCGGTGTAAAACTAACAATCTGATCTCAATTTTTTTTAAAATTGTTCTCGTATTATGAAATGTTTATTATTTTAAAATGTCTGTCTCTGATAAACTGTCATCAGAAATGGTTATTTTTTCCATTGAGGCACACAGTGTCATAAAATGGCATAATAAAAATGTGTTTTTAGTCTAAAAGGGTTGTTGATCATTACGTCAAATTTGTGTCCTACTTTCTCTGAGTCCTTGTCGCCAGGCACCTTGTTCTTTGGTTTGGTTTCTTTGCCAATTTTGGGGCTTTCAACACAGTGTACATACCGTCTGAGGACGTCACAGCAGTTGTTAATTTAATGTGGGATTTCTGCAAAAATGTCATGAATATATTGTCCTTTTCTTCCTGAGATTTTGAATTCCATGATAATTTATTTATTTTACATCACGAGAATTTTGTGTTGAGGATATAGTTGCCTGTCCCGTACAGAGACCGGCGAAGGTCGACGAGCTGGACCTTGATCGGTTCATATATTTTTTCAATGAGTTCGTTCGTTTTCCTTGGTTGCCAGTTTAGCAAGACCTTTAACCGGTGGTTCATGCTTTCCGTATTATTGTTAGTCCACAGCTGGTCGTCACTGGATCCAACATGTTTTGCAATTTTCTCTTCAATGTATCTTTCGTAATATAACAAAAAAATCTCCGTGTTTATTTTCATTCAGTTTAGTTTTCAAGATTCGGTTACGTTCGTCAAAAGTTGCTGAATCATTGGCTGTGGCAACACCATTTGATCCAAAGTTCATGTCAACGATACATGTACGCTCCTTAGTGTTTTTTGGAATCTTTTCTATCATTTGACGGATAAGATTGTCTTTGATGTGATTATTGTTCAAAGTCTTATCAAGCACGGTTTTCAAACATAAAATAAAGTGTATCAACATTAAACTAATGAAGTTCAACGCAAATGTATTTTGCATATTTTAAAGCAAAGCATTAATACAATCAACATACTGCAAGTAATGCTTGCAACCTGTGTCGTAGGTAACTAAAACTTCCTAAAATTGTACAAAGATTACGACACATAAACATTGCCAAGAATTTTACATAAAACCAGTTCAAAAACTGGAACAATGGAAATGATTAGCCATTTATCGACATTAGACAAGCGTATTTCTAGTTCAATTTGCACAGTCTAGGTCAATGTTAGCTATTATCGCAATTTCATTTGCGATGTTGGTTCCGCCTTTGCACGCTTTCTTTGCAGGTTTTGGGCAATTTTGGATGGTTTCGGGTATGCTTTGGGTGGCTTTGGCCAGGATCTGGGTGAATCGTGCGGCCCTCCAATTGACACATAAAAAACCTATTTCAAATATGATTTTGTCTGGCTTTGTTATTATCGAAAATTAATTTATCTCCCAATTAGCGGTCTATTAATGGGTGTGTGTGTGTGTGTATATATATATATATATATATATATATATATATATATATATATAACCCTAGTTTTTCGGTTTGGTTGATTTATTCATCAGTCTTATATTGCAATATAAATACACCTTCCTAATATGACTTTTTCTGGCTTTGTATACCTTTGTTATGTGGTGTCGAATATAGACAAAAGTATATACAAATTGACAACTCGTTATAACACATACTGGAAAATTGAATTTCCTTTTGATAATCAGTCGAAAAAACAATTTATAAGAAAATAACAAACATTTCCAACATGATTGTGTCATACTTTATCAATACTTTATGATTGTTCGAAATTCGAACTTTGTCGCCCAATTTTCGGTCATTTAAATCTGCATAAATATGTCTTTCGGCTTAGTTAATTGATTCATCAGTATAATTAACAACATAAATACACTTTTTAAATCTGGCTTTGCATGGCTTTGTCAGGCTTTGTGTCGCTTTGTCGGGCTTTGTCAGGCTTTGTCAGGCTTAGCAGTATTTAGTACGACCCCCTAGGCTGTGCAAATTGAACTAGAAATATGCTTGTTTAATGTCGATAAATAGCTAATCATAGTAGTTCATATAAATGGTGTTTCTAGATTTTAGACCCCCTTTCCCTCTAAAGACGTTTCTATGTTGACATTTTACAGCGCAGGAAAGGTCTATAAATATGGGAAGTCTATATTTTAGACCTTCCTTTCCCTGAATTATATATACAGTAGTACTACATATACAATACTGTGCTGTGTCCGGAAAATTTTATACACAAATGAGAACCTCTGGAAATTTCTGGAGAATGACATAGCAGAAATTATAGAGAATCCCTGTGAATTTTCTGGAGAATGACACAGCAGAAATTATAGAGAACATTCTGGAGAATGACATAGCAGAAATTATAGAGAACAATCTGAGAATCACGTGATTGGAACATTCTAGGAGAGTTTCGCAGCACTATAAAAGGCAGCCAATTTTTCACTCGTAGGCCATTCTGCAGAGATGTGTTCGCCGGGATAAGAAGGTAAGTGAGACGTCGTATTATTACCGTACATTTTATCATAATTGTTCTCGTACCTGCTAATCCTCATTGGTAAGATATCTGTTAACATACTGTCAATAATAGGAAATTCGCGTATTAAGTCGTCCATATCATATTTTACACCTCGCAGATAAGATCGTATTTGATCAAGTAATTTTTTTAGGTGATACTAGCCGTTTTACAAGCATTTTTTTTTTTTTTTTAGTCTCAAGTCGGGGCTCAATTTTCTTGCATGCAGTTGAGAGAGAAACCCCTATACCTGATATTATTAGCAAAAACGGATTTAATGATGATCCACTTGAGATTATACCACAGCTTGTCATTAGTAATGGCAAATATGATATTACTAGAAGTATTCTACTATAATACTTGTAACATTGTTTTACGCACCAGAGGTTTTTATGATAAAATTTATAATATTGTATTGGTGCATCAACATCCTATTTTGAAATTTCTTCTGAAATATGATTGAAATCGACGATCTGTTTTTTCATTATACAATTTTTTACACAACAGTAAGAGTTCTAGTACCAGCAATTGAATCAAGAAACTCGCGGAATTTATTATTGTTAGGATCAGCTATAAAATTTATATACTTGTCATAAACATCTGACGAAGTATCCTTATATCGTTCGTCTGTAACTACCTCATTTTTCTTTAACCAACTATAGGAATCAAACGTGTCTTCTAATTCGCGTTCGTACAAATCTGTTTCATTCACCAAATTACTGCAATCGCTTTCTGTTTCTGTTTCATAAATATACCCTAATACCAAACTTATTTGATCTAATGTGAAATTCTTGAGAACTAGATGTTGTCTAATAATTGCATACGCGACTATGAAATTTTTTAGCATTGATTTTCGGAGTGAGTTTCGTTCACGTGTGATAGGAGTAGCTGCGACCATTAGTGTTAACAATAATTTTTCTTATGTTTTGTGAATATTTTCTCTACCTCATCGTAATAATTTCGTAATGATAATTGTCTAGAGCGATGGAGCATTGGAAGTGGAACATCGTCTACTTCACTTATGTCGCAAAAAGAATCAATTTTTCTTTTAAAATCTGTGTGTCCGACATTTTCAAAAAACTTTTCTTGCTCATCATCACTGAGATAACTAATTTTACTGTCACAATCTTTGATTATCCTTAGAGATTTATTAACAATAATCGAATCAAATTCTGGCTTTTTATAAATCATTGATAGAATTGCGTTCGAGTATGCTTTAATAATTAACTCAGTATCCGGTGTCATGCTAACGATTTTAACTAGGGTTTCCTTGTCGTTGTAGTGCATGCCGAGACACTTAAAAATACCTCGTTTTGAAAAACTATTATATAAATCTCTGCTTCTTTTTACTCTTATTATTTTAGAGTCCAGTGTTCTTCCACCATAAACTCGTGCTTTTATTAAGTCCGATTTTTTAAAATCAAGCTCGAGTAACATTTTTTTAAATATAATTTCAAAGAAGGTCTGCGTGTGTAGAACTAAGTATCTGATAAGACTGAACGGAGAAGATAAGAAACTTTGTCAAGTTATAGTCAAAGAAGATTCAATTTACACGGAAACACATGAAGCGGGAACAAGGAAAATAAAAATGCTCCAGCCACAGCCACCCCTGTCCCAGATAATTACATTCGTTTGGTATTATGCAACACTGAAAGCAAACCCAATTACAAAAAAACGTGTCACCTGGATACACGGTTTAAAGTGTAGAGATTTCACCATCGTGGAATATACCGGAGAATATGACGATACGCTGGTTCAACATAGGAATGCAAAAATGTGCTTACATGGTTATGAGAGAATGAATCCACAGGTTATGGAGAGAACTTGCAGAACACCAGAAACCGAGTGATGTGTACTCCAAGATGACTGATCCATCCCTTAATATATCTGTAGATTATCCGCGTGATATCAGACAATGCCAGAACATTAAAGCAGGACTAAAAGCGGAGAAGGTAACCAAAGGAGGGTCACACAATGTCGCCGACGAGTAACTGGATGTTTTGAGAATGATGAGTGAACAGCATCCCTACTTAGCTCAAGTTATTCATTCCCGAGACAACGCTCTTCCGGCAATTATCTGCTACATAGAAGAACAATTGGACGACTTAAAGTCGTTTTTGGAGTCCGGAGTAGGTGTGGTTGGCAATGACAGAACATTTTCACTTGGGAAATGTTTCGCATCAACGACAGTTTGTAAGTCGCATAAAATGCTGCGGAAGATAACAGGCGATGCGCCAATTTTGTTGGGACCATTGATGCTCCTTTGGGACGGTAGTCAACAGAACTATATCCGCTTCTTTTCCCATTTCAGAGGTGTGCTAGGTATTGAACTTAAAAAGGTGGAGATACTCATGGGGACTGACGATGAGAAGGCAATGGTCAACGCTATTGATCTGGCTTTCCCTGATTGCAAGAGAAAGATGTGCACGAAACACATCAAAGACAATCTTATCCGTCAAATGACAGAAAAGATTCCAAAAAAACACTAAGGAGCGGACATGTATTGTTGACATGATCTTTGGATCAAGTGGTGTTGCCACAGCCAATGATTCAGCAACTTTTGACGAACGTAACCGAATCTTGAAAACTAAACTGAATGAAAATGAACACGGAGATTTTTTGTTATATTACGAAAGATACATTGAAGAGAAAATTGCAAAGCATGTTGTACCCGGTGACGACAGGCTGTGGACTAACAATAATACGGAAAGCATGAACCACCGGTTAAAGGTCTTGCTAAACTGGCAACCAAGGTAAACGAACGAACTCATTGAAAAAAATATATGAACTGATCAAGGTCCAGCTCGTCGACCTTCGCCGATATCTGTACGGGACAGGCAACTATATCCTCAACACAAAATTCTCGCTATGTAAAATAAGTAAATTATCATGGAATCCAAACTCTCAGGGAGAAAAAGACAATATATTCATGACATTTATGCAGAAATCGCACATTAAATTAACAAACGCGGTGACTTCCTCGGACGGTATCTACACTGTGTTGAAAGCACCAAAATTGGCAAAGAAACCAAACCAAAGAACAAGGTGCCTGGCGACAAGGACTCAGAGAAAGTAGGACACAAATTTGACGTAATGATCAACAACCTTTTTAGACTTTGAAAAATACATTTTTATTATGCCATTTTATGACACTGTGTGCATGAGTGGAACAAATAACCGTTTCTGACGACAGTTTATCAGAGACAGACATTTTCAAATAATAAACATTTCATGGTACGAGAAAAATTTTTAGAGAAATTTTGAAATTAAATTGTTAATTTTACAACGAGTCCGATTTATAGCTGTTAAGTGTTATCACTATATATGCATTTCTTTTTTTCATAATCATTAAAAATTCATTATAGTCATTAGATAATTGAAATAAGTAACTTAATCTGATTTTATCTGTATGTACTTTAGCCTATTTCATTGGATTTTAGTAACTAGCTACGATGTCGAGGTACTAATATTAGTATGAATGAGTAACTAGATGTGCATTTCGTTTTCATAAATTTTTATTATTGGATTTCCCCCCAAATTTGTTTGTGCTGGAGATTACTTAATCATTTTTGTAAAAAAAAGAAAATGTTTATTGATTTCTCTCTCTTATTTTTACATATTAAATTAAGTGTCTACAATTTTTATTATCAATTCCATACCTTGCTGGCATGTAGGAAGGAGGGGTTATTTAAACAGTATTTCACAACATCTAGTATTTGCACTTTCTTAACAGATGTAATGTAAATTTTAAGAGTGTTAAAAAAAAAGCTTGCCTCCGTCCCTTGAAATATAGTAATGAAATTTGAATCTTGTGGACAAATTCATTCGACATATAGCGTTTGAGACCGGGGTATGGATTACAATTCGTCATATGATAGACTTCCGCAAATTACAGCATATCAAAATAGCTGTTAGAAGCAATTTTCATTTTTAAATCTTTGTTTAATTCAAATGGTTTTTAGTTTCAAGTTTGCGTGGAAACTCACTTATCATAAATTAATAAATGAAAATATGAGTAAAATGCTTATTATACCAAAACCCATATATGCAAATGTTAATCATTATCGCGTTGTTTCTTTGACTGGGGGCAGTGCCGCCTCCAATAAGTTTTGTCCCCAAGATGTATTGGTCCTACTAAACACCGCAAATCGCGCAAAGCCATATATATCTATTGTGAATTATATTAAATATTAAATCATATATTTTCTCAAACATTTTCTACTTATCATTATTTGTACATTATTGCAACATTCTAAAAATATTCAATTACGGTTAGTTTAATGTCAGTTTATACAAATATCTTCCGAAATGAAGGTTGAATTTCTTATTTAGACATTTTAAAATAATAAGCATACCAGTTAAGACTGTCATGCTCTGTATGCCTTTTTTGAGATGCAGTAAATTTGGAATTTGTCTCCCAATTACAAGTCATTCATTATGGTGTGCGTAGTAAATCCAACATGTTTCTATTGCAGTTTATGCGGCAAAAACACCATGCAAGAATAGTAAACATTTTTATTATCACTTTGTATGACTTTGTCAGGCTTTGTATGCCTTTCTTATGAAACATCGAAAGGTTTGTATAGTTTGTCAACCTGTGTTTCGATAATCAGTCAAATGAAAAGTTTATAAAATAACAAACATTTCAAATATCGTTTTGTTCAGACTTTATCAGTACTTTATCATTATTTATAATTAAATCGAAGCTAGTTCTTCCGTTTGGTTAATTTATTCGTCAATATAATTAACAATATACATTGGTCTAATATGACTTTGCACGACTCTGTCAGGCTTTGTTAGGCTTTGTGTGGCTTTGTCGCGCTTTGTGTGACTTTGTCATGCTTTCTATAATTAGGTGATATTGAAATATTGCATTTTCTTCCGATGATCATGCAGATGAACAATTTATCAAATAATAAACATTTTACATACGATTTTGTCATTATTCGAATTCGAACTTTGCCGCCAAATTTTATTCGGTTGTTTCTTTCGGCATAATGATGATGAAAACTAATCTTTCAGTTTGGTTACTTTATTCGTCAATATAATTTACAACATAAATACACTTGACTAATATGACTTGTATGACTCGGTCAGGCTTTGTGAGGTTTTTGTCAGGCTTTCTATGATTTTGTCTGGCTTTGAGTGATTAGGATATACTGAAAAATTGCATTTTCTTTCGATAATAAGTTTAAAGAACAATTTATAAAGTAATAAACAGTTTACATATGATTTTGTGAGACTTTGTTATTACTTTGTCATGATTCGATTTCGAACTTTGTCGCCTAATTTTCGGTCATTAAATCTGCATATATATGTCTTTCGGCTAAGTTAATTGATTCATCAATATAATTAACAATATAAATACACTTTTTTAATCTGGCTTTGTGGGGCTTTGTATGGCTTTGTCAGGCTTTATGTGGCTTTGTCGGACTTTGTCAGGCTTTGTCGGGCTTTGTCAGACTTAGCAGTATTTAGTAGGACCCTGTGTTGACCAGTTGGTTCCGCACTACTGGACTGTGCATTTCCTACTTTGTTCCGTGCTAAAGGACTTTGTGTTTACCAGTTGGTTCCGTACCAATGGATTTCATGATTACTAGTTGATTCGGTATCATTGGTCTGTGTGTTTACCAGTTGGTTCCGTACGACTGGACTGTACATTTCCTACTTTGTTACGTGCAACTGGACTTTGTGTTTACCAGTTGGTTCCGTACCGCTGGATTTTATGATTACCAGTTGATTCCGTGTCACTGGATTGTGTTTACCAGTTGGTTCCGTACCACTGGATTTTATGATTACCAGTTGATTCCGTATCACTGGCCTGTGTGTTTACCAGTTGGTTCCGTACCGCTGGTTTTTATGATTACCAGTTGATTCCCTATCATTGGATTGTGTTTACCAGTTCGTTCCGTACCACTGCATTTTATGATTGCCAATTGATTCCGTATCACTGGCATGTGTGTTTATCAGTTGGTTCCGCACCACTGGATTTTATGATTATCAGCTGATTCTGTATCACTGGCATGTGTGTTTACCAGTTGGTTCCGTACCACTGGATTTTATAATTATCAGTTGATTCTGTATTACTGGCCTGAGTGTTTACCAGTTGGTTCCGTACATTTTACGTTTGCATCGAGTTTCATGCTTGGCATTACTTGGGTTCTGCACCTCACTACTTGACACTTGATTAGTCATTTATGCTTTCTGCTTCCATAACTTCGCTCCATGTCAATGGGCTATGTGTTGTCCAAATCGTTTAGGCTCCCTGACCTGTTGTAATTGCCAGTTGGTACTGGTTTTATGCTGAATTCCGCACCTCAAAACAATGACCCATAATTTTCATAATGGTCAAATTTTGTTTCTATTTTCATTTTCTTCCTTACTATTACCGAGCTCATGCCTCATCTCACTACAGTGAACAGTGATGTTCATAATATTACAATAAGGGTTATGTATTTGCAATGATTGCTACGTAGTAATACACTGACATTGATGTAATTATTAACTTTTTGTGGCATTCCTTACAGAAAATGCTCCCTAAAAGAAAGCTGCGGCGGCGTCTCAAATGGCAGTGAAGACAGCTAGACCATCAAGGTCCAAAATACAAGAGGCGGTGAAGAGGCCCAGAAAGAAGGCACCATTGTCAACACCAACTGCCGCCAACATTCAACCTAGAACATCCAGCGAAGGGGCTTGGATGGACCCCCATCTTCTTAATAGTATAACCCAAGAGATCTCCGACAGGCTCACCACCCAAGTGACACAGGAGATCCATAAAGAATTTGATCAGCTGGTAGCTATGCACAGTCCGTCCACGGAAAATTGTCCACAAACCGGGTTTCAACTTGGACCCTTCGTAGCAACAGACAACACACCAACAGCATCCATGGTCTTCCCCGCCATTGTGGAAATCACGGATTCAGTTACAGGTACAGTTGTAGATACAGGTAACGTTGTCCAAATCGTTTGTGCCTCCGGGGGGCTTTCACAATCACAATCTGTAAGCTTGTCGGGCACACCATCCACTCTAATCCCTGATAAAGTTAAGGCAAACATATGGGCGGGCTCACACATTGATTTTTCTACCCTCCTGAATAACGCGCAAGATGCGGGTTTCAAATTTCAGTTAGATACATACAGTACTGATCCTGAACTTAGCATTGTCCCAAACATTCGGAACGTCCAACTCACAATACGACAGTGGATTCTCGCTTGGAGCAGGTTCACTAGTGTCCTATGTGAAACATGTCCCCTGATTAGTACCTCTCTTTACCAACACATGAAAACTGTCCTTAAACTTGAGAGACGCGCTGATTGGAAAGCTCAATGGATTAAAACGCATCTAAAACTCTACATGATGGCTGTGCTAGAGTCGGGTCATAACATGATGACATCTTTAGACAATTGGTTGCAAAGGGGAAAGCTCAATGGATTAAAACGCATCTAAAACTCTACATGATGGCTGTGCTAGAGTCGGGTCATAACAACTACACACAAAACTATCCCTCACAAATTATAAACATAAAGTATCCGAAGGGTGTTTCTTTTAGTTACCACAAAAGCGGTCACTGTTCATCGGGATTTTCATGCAATTTTCAGCACAAGTTCTTCAATTGTTTAGGGGGACACTCATTCATTCGCAGTCCCAAAACCAATTTCTCTGCCCCTTAAGGTACTTACACAATATATCCAGCAACCACAACGACCTAACAACCAGCTTTTATTTTCGTTTTCAACGATCCGAACAACCCCGAAACACTATCCGAACAAGAATCCTGTCGGCAAATAGTGCTGATCTTTTGCCTACCCAGGTCAGAATTGACCGCTTGCAATATTAGCTGATCGATTTCAATCCTGCCACAAAGGCTTTTAGGTTTTCGAAAGGGTTTCTATGTGGGGTTTAAAGAGACATTGCAAACACGCGTATGTAATAATCTGAAATCAGCTCAAACTAATGCCCAAATTACTGAAGAAAAGATACAGAAAGAATTGTCAGCGGATAGCATTGCAGGGCCTTTTCGTACAAAACCATTTACAAATTTACACATGTCGCCCCTGGGTCTATATCGAAATGAAAATTCCTTGGTCTTTCAGACTAAATGATCACCCTTCCTTCCAGCCGGGCGATTCGGTTAACGATGGAATTCTAACTCAACAATCAGCAGTACATTACGAAAGCGTTGATCATGCCATCACATGTATAAAACATCTGGGTAGGGGGTGTTTTATGGCAAAGACAGACATATCAAATGCTTTCCACATTCTTCCTATTTGTCCCATGTAATATCGTTGTTGGGGCTTTTTGTGGCGGAACAGGTACTATTTAGAAAAATGCTTACCAATGGGTTGTAGTTCCAGTTGCCAGATGTGTGAGAGATTTAGCAATTCTCTTCAATGGAAAGCGAACAGAAAGTTATATATAACACTCATGACACATATTTCTGACAATTTTTTGATACTAGATGCAACTCGTGTCCACTGCCAGCATAAGCTTGATCGCTTCCTGACTGTATGTGCCGACATCGGCGTTCCGATGGCTGCGGATAAAACATTTGCCCCGTCAACAACCATCACGTACCTTGGATACGAATTGGGTTCCGTGAGAATGAAGGTTCGCCTTCCCACGGACAAACTAGAAGAATGTAATAAACTCATACATTTATATCTGGCTCGAAATAAAATTACTCTCAAGGTGTTGCAATTCATCATAGGTACTATTAACTTTGCTTGCGCAGTAGTTTTGCCGGGACGAGCTTTTCTTAGGCCACTCAACTTGACAATTGGCATCAAAATACTCATCACCACATTAGACTAACAAAATAAGTAAAAGAAGATTTAAGGGCCTGGCAAAACTTTTTAACCGGTTTTAACGGTAGATCTTTATTCTTACCTGACATTTGGATGACTTCCAACACGTTGGGTTTGTATACAGATGCTTCTGCCTCAGTCGGATACGGTGCGATCCTAGGCACACACTATTTCCATGGCATTTGGGATCGGACATGGGCATATCAAAATATAACGCTTCTAGAATCCTACCCATCGTTCTGACAGCTGAGATCTGGGGAGAACACTTATCCAATAAATGTATGTATTTCCACACTGACAATCAAGCCTTAGTTGAAATCATAAACAAGCAATCCTCTAAGCAATACTGTCTTGTCTTAAATTAAATATCTTGTTCAGGGCAAAACATATACCTGGTATACGTAACAGATTCGCCGTTGCCCTTTCTCGCCAACAGGTTTCGAGTTTCCACGCCATGGCTCCCTATGCGGACTCGCACCCTCATCGCATTCCGCTTCATCCAACCTTACCCAGCCAGAGAATACGCTTGACCATTGGCTTAAAAACATCCTACACCCAGCTACACAAACCTCATATAAACGGGCGTGGACGCTACATAAAGAGTTCACACCAGACACCTTGACTGAGTTGTCTCGCCCAGTTTCAATAACCAATTTGGCCCTTTTCATAGCGCACTTAATCAACAAGAAATGTGCGGCATGTCCGATATTCATGTTTGTTTCTGCATTTGGATATGTGCACAAACTTAACGGCTTCACAGACCCTTCTTATCCATTCCTTATTCAAAGACTCATTCAAACCATTCACAAAAGTAAATCTCATGATGTTCGTTTGACAATTGACAAGGTTACACTGGACAGACTTACAGTTTCTATGATGCATGCCATCTCAGACCATTTCAGGCGTACCATGTATTCGGCCATGTTTACATCGGCTTTCCATGCCTTTCTCAGAATAGGAGAGATTACAGTACAAACAAATGAACATCAGAATGACAATTTGATACAAATATCTCAAGTCACTTTTTTCCGCAAGCGTCTTACAATCACTTTTCGACATTTCAAACACGGCTTGGGACAACCATATATATTACATGTTGCTGCTCATCAAAATCCTGCGACATGTCCGATAGCTCATTTACAAGCATACCTAACCCTCAGGGGTAATACTTTAGGACCGCTTTTTATGAACCAAAATGGGCAACCAGTTACCAGTGTAGAATATAGCACAGAACTTAGAAGAGTGCTTTGCTTTTGTGGATTTAACTCGAACCATTTTAAGTCCCATAGTTTCAGAATTGGGCCCGCCTCTGAGGCGGCCAGACAAGGTTTCAGTGACAACCAAATCAGATGCATTTAAGAAATACATAGCGTTAGGCTAAAGGGTCGCAGCTTCGTAACACTTCAATCACTTTTCTATGATCGCCATTCCGCCGTGTGTGCTACTTTCTCTTTCAGGTTTCGTGGGTTTCACAGACCTAGACTCCTGGGCATCGACCGTGCTTTGCTGCGATATCATTCACTCCACCCGGACTAATCTGTGTCTACCTGCCTATTCGACCGCATGGAGCGTATGAGGGTAATCTAACAGCTCCGGAAGACCAACAGCGCATTCAGGAAGTGAGCGCATACGTTTTAAAGTTTCTTCCTCCATATCCTAATTACCGGGGAGTATGAGGGTGCTCTACTGCGCCAGCACTACAGAATTCATCGGTTTAATTTTGATCAACATTGATATTTTCTTTTCTTTGATGCTGGCCATTTTTGTTCTTTGCCCCTCCCGCCTTTCTGTGGCTGCCTGAAATGCAGCAAGCTCTATTTCCTGTATTTCTGTTCATGGCGGTTGCAGTCTCAAACAATTTCTGTATTATACGCTATGTCTCACTGTTCAATTTCTTAGCACGTTTACTCTATAGACTTTGTCCAAATAGTTATGTTATGCTGTAAATACACAGCAAATTATTGGCTGACTAATGTCATTTATGTTTAATACAGAGTCACGAAAGTGGCCAGCGTCAAACACAACGTTTGTCTTTGTTTTTATTATGTACCCATATATTCTGACTTTGTAATATTTGCATGACTGACCTAGGAAATTCTATGTTTTCAATCTCTATCTTCCTTTTGACTATATCGATGTCGGAAAGAGTAGGCTGGTGTATGCACATTTAATATTCCAATCTCATCCAACAAGTTAATAATACAGAACCCTGTGTTTTCGTTCACTTTCTTTCTGACAACTTGCACCCCTCTTCTACATGTCTAAGAACACATCACATAAAGCAATTAATACCAGTGACTTGCAAATGTGTTCGCATATACCAATGAAACTTCCTAAATAGTCACTCGCCCTGTGAGAACTCACTGCGCCTGGAGAAGTCGCCCTAAGGATCATATATACTAATTCTGAGATGTCGTCACATTGTGGTTACCGCTTTATTTATTGTCGTTTCTCTTGAACTTAATAATTTATTATATCTATAAAATTTTCAGCTTTTCCATTTGATCAACTCCGCTTCTGTACTTAACGAAATAAAAGTGTTTTCTGCCCCTCTTTTGCCGTGTTCTTCAAATCATTAGATGTATTATTTTATTAATATAGTGGCTGTATGCGCGGTTTGACGTTTGGAGTTTTATATACAAAAGGGTTCCAACCTAATAGCCAAAGCAATCCTGAGATGACTTTATTACAAGAACCTCTATAATCCGAAATCGACCGAATCGGTGCTAGCCGGAAGTCAGTAAGCCAAAGGGTTATAGTATCATCTCTCTAACTGAACAATTTAATCTGATTTTTCATGGAGATTTGCTAACCATTGACAAATGCTACTTGAACTCGATAAAAAGCATCATTGACGCCTACTCAGGAAATGCGGTCTATACCGAGTTCAACATCATGGCTCATGCGCAGAATTCGGACGGTTTCTGAAAGCTCACCTGCACTACGCGCTTCATTGAGTTCATTTGTTCTTTTTTGCCACTGTAAATTTTATTATTTCTCAATAAAATAAACTATTTAAAGTTTGCACAAAGTTCAACGAGAAGTTTGAAAAAATATTTCACTACTAAATTGCCGATCCAAATAAACAGGATTACGGTATTTCATTATATATAACAACCCCATTATCACGCGTACTAACGGGATTTTGTTGCCTTAAATGCATATTTGAACTGCTCGACATACTTAGGACATAATGAATAAAAATCATCTTTAAAAACAAATTTAAATGTCACATTTAAATCCTGGACTAAACTGAATAATATTTCACATGGTCCGAATCAGCTTGGAAGTTGGGCCGAATCAGCCAGAAATCTGGGCCGAATCAGTCAGTAATTTGTACAGAATCAGCCTGGTCCAAGTTTAAGAGTAAATACCACATTAATGAATAATGTTTAGTAATATATATATATATATATATATATATATATATATATATATATATATATATATATAAAGAAAGTTAACAGTAACATTGGTTTAAAAAATTTTCTTGTGGTATTCCGGTATGTGTTGTAATAATAAATCTAACGAGTTTATATGACCACACAGACTTTCAATTATAAGTGATATATTTCTGTATTATCGACAATACACAAACAAGATGAATGCAGAATGGAAAGGAAGGGTTTATTATACAACGATTGAAAAATAGTCTTGAACGTAAGTGTGGAAAGAAAAATGCGTATTCATCCGATGCAGTTACACACAAAATCAAAGGTGCAAAATAAATTGATGTTGAAAACATTGAATGACAAGGCGTAAACATATCTTTAATGTTGTTTCATTTAGTAGATAATGTCTTACTTTTCAAAGATGGAGAAAAAAGATTAAAAAGGCTGAGGATTGTCCCAGTCCGCATATTGATATAATTCTACAATATAAATATCAGAGTTCAACAACGACACACAGTAAGGATTTCAAAACGAATACTTTTTATTACCAATATTGAAACAGTTTTGTCGTATAACTGTCAGAGATGAGCAATTATGGAAAACGACTGTAATAGTTCACATATTATTCAGCACCAAACCGATGATCGTCTAAGAGAATGAGAAAAAATATATATATTTGGATATGCGCTAAACATATTTAATCAAGGAAAAGGTATTCAACGATCTATTGGAAAATCTGAACCTCTACGTAATCAAAAATGACTGTGACTCCTTAATAGTACGTTTCATAAAATTAATTACATTAATTTGAACGTCGATAAATTTCAATCAGTTGCGCATGGGACTTACATGTACTGTCTATAATAATGCTTGGAACGAAATGTCCACAAAACGTTGGACTCTTTTCTCAAGAGAAAAGTAATTGTGCCTGGAAATGAAACATATTTACATCATTAAAGCCCCATTCCAATGGTGCATATAAGGATTTGCTAATCTGCAATACTTTTTTTAATCTAACTATTCTGCTTGTTACAGGAGCTGGCTTGATTGTTTTAGGAACCGTTGTTGTAGAAGCAGCCGCTGTAGATGTTGTAAGAGCTGCTGTGGTTGTTCTGGGCGCTGTTGTGATTGTTGTAAAAACCAGTATGTTTGCTGTAGTATTGAGGTATTACTTGTAGCAGTCAATGCTGAAGCTGTGAGCCCCTTTGTAGTTGGTCGGGGAATCAGTCTTTGTATACATAAGCCTCGGAAACACCCCTGTCACAGTATCAATATACAATGTATAATTATCTGCTTCTCTCTCTCTTTCGATCTCTTTTTTCTATCTGTTTTAATATTATTTTTCAATCGAATGCATATCTGTAAAATATTGGTTTCTGGGAGCTGGATCAAGCTCAACGTGCTTTCTACCTATTGGTTGATAAATCCTGTTTCCGGTTTTAGTGTCAATAAAAATTAAGAATGTGAATTGCTTAATAATTTGATTTCCAGAACTGACCAGTTTACAATTCCACGCTACGTATGAGTTACTGATGATTCAAGTCATTTTAAATGAAAGAGGTGTTGTCAACTGAGGCTAACCAAATCGTGGAACTTCTGTCTACTTCCAATTCAAGATGACCTTAGACATGAGATCTGCCAAGCACATGAGATATTTCCGTATCATCTATTTGTTCTGCATGTGACACAGGGCCGATGTTATGTACCATATTGTGTGTTGGTGGATTCAAGCCTTCACCAAATTACACTTAAGCCAGCTATGTTTAACTCACCGATAGTCTGTTCCAATGTTTACGTGTGCTGTCTTTTGTGATATAAAGGGCATTGGTACTGACCAATGTGTGTGTTTGTTAGGAGTGTGTAATTGAGTGCGCTACCTATCGCAGTGCATGATGGGACGCTAACATCGATTCACCGCCAAACTAACCAACTCTTCTCGCATTCCTGCTCTCGACATTGGACAGACAACACCTTGTCAATCCACTCTTCCATATTAAGAGCGTTTGTCTTTCACCCGAATTAGGGTAGGAAATAGTGATAATTTGAAAGAATTTTAACACTTCTACACATCGACCTAGTGAATGAACTCCTCACATCCCCGAGTGTGTCCGCTACGAAATGTAGTTCTATGCCTTTTGTGGCTATTTACAATTAGCTTGCATATTGAAAAGCTGATTGTTTTCTTTTTAAGTTTCTATTTTTCTTCACATTGATTAAATGAATATAATACATACTTATGATATAAACATGAAAAATGGTTTAATGATAAAAGTAGAGCACTACAAAAACACATAGTTAGCTACGCCATTCACATGAACGCTGCCATTCACGTACCGGCGCTTGGAAATTAATGTGGAATAAAAACTAAGCGAAATGACGAACCAAAAAGAGGTAATTAAAATATTTTAATATATTTATAGTTGATCAAAGTCATTATTCTGCTCTAGTACCACCAACAATAAACTCTCTCTCTCTCTCTCTCTCTCTCTCTCTCTCTCTCTCTCTCTCTCTCTCTCTCTCTCACACACACACACACACACATCCTTTGGTCGGTTTGACTTAACTTTTACCATCATTCATAAGTCCAGAGATATCGTGGGATGACACAAATGAAAATCCTCTACGTTCGTCATTTCATAGATATTAGCCCGTATCTTGCTACGATGGTCCAGAGAGAAGGGGGGGGGGGCCTTTGGACATTTTCATATTTAACTAATAATCGATTATTAGAAAATTATAGTATGTTTAAGAAACAACGACAACACATAACATTAAATACATCACAGTATGTGTACCACGCAACCGAGGAATTTATAATGGCGACCTGGTTGCAACTTTGTATCATTGACAAACACTGTAGATAAATCACAAGGAAAGTGCACACATATCGTTACGACGAACCATATTCTTGTAGGTTACTTGGTGTAATTTCTATCCCAAGGTTTCAATCCAGCCCAAATTCATTTTCTCTCTCACTCCACATTTCTGCATAGTTTGTCCGTTATGCATGAGAGTGGAAGGGGAACAAAAATCAGAAAGGATTGTGATGAAAATGTGTACCATATTAAATTCATTTAGAAAACGAGGATTATTAATACTTTTTATCGTTATTTTCATACGTCACTAATGATTAATATGTGGAAATTCATCATTGATCTAGAATCAACTGCAGAAGGTCGCTAGAATGTTTATATATGCGTATTATTGCGCCATGGGCGGATCACAGTTTGATATACCAATAGTATTGGTAATTTATGCGTCTATGGGAGCAATGTACAGACAGAAACATCAAGTAACGCAGTTAGACATACAAGTCAATTGATATGTTCTGTATCTTTCAAATGAAATTTGCCTTATATAATTATGATACTGTCAGATATTATAAACGCGATATGACCACAGAGGTGATGACTCTGATATATTCAAACAAACAGACAATTTAATATTTTCCCCCTCCCAGTAAAGACCGGTTTAGTTCCGACTTTGTTTGCTCTTGAGAGAGTCTGAATTTAGTCGGAATAAAACATATATCTTGGAAATCTTATTAATAGCAGTATAAAGACATTTCCAATAGGTGCCCATGCCCCGTTATTGGCATTCCTTGTTAACTTATTTCAGTACTAAGGCTCCATATTAAGTGTTATATCAATGTTCCAAAATATTTTTAAACAAAATTTGCAATGGAAATATATGTTATTATCTAAGAATATAAACAGAACACAGTTACGCTTACCCCATGCAGCATCCCCGGGCATGGGGAATGATCCAACACTTGGAAAAGGGTCCCATTGCAACCCGTTGACGTCTGGCATAGAATTCCCATGTAACACATGTCACCTCCCTGAGAATTGAAATAAGTCAATTTAAGCAGCACATTATATAAAAAATACAGTGTGCTTACGTAATGTAATTGGCCATTCACTGTAAGTGGCTTTTTGCGGGTATTCCTGTTTCCTTATTACATTAGACTAAATTATGCGAAGGACTACAACTATGGTGGGTATTGAATTATAATGATTCAACGGCTTCTCAGATGGAGTTTTGAACATTATTACAGTCTACAGAAACTGTTTGACCTGGGGCAGCCTGGATTGAATTAGTCCTTTGGGTAATCTTTAAGTGACTTTTTGAAGGGAGATGAATATATCAGCTGTTACGTATATGTAATTAAATTGCTTGTGTGTTAGTTTTAAAATTCTTTTTTATTTTATTTTTGTTTCATTACATTTTATTGTAATGATTATTGCAGGGATTCAAAATTCTTTTTCAGTAATTCTGTTTATCTAAGACGTAAAACGTATTACATTAGCAATATTTTTAGTTTACCTTGGTCCGCGGTAGTGTAATCGCTACGCGAAAACGATTGGCTATTGCCAAGGTCATTTCGTCTAGTCTGAATAAACAATGTTTTATTTTTATATTTATTTCAGAGTGATAGTAGATAGGGGTTCTTCCTACGTGACGAATGGCATTTTTCTTATTGCGTATTTCAAGTGTTATGAGACCACGTAATCTATCTCGCGAGAACGGGATGATAATTCGGGTGAATATATAACCCTTTCTGAGCGCTCGTCAGTCAGTTGTATTCCTGATACCTAGAAGGCCGGATAGGTTATTTTATTGTTGAAACCAGATTGTTTTTGAAATTCATTTGTGTTTGGAATTTAATAATTTATTCTCTAGAAAACCAAACGAGTGTACTGTTTTATAAATTCTGGGAGAAAGAAATTCAGTGGAAATATATTCTGGAATTATTCGGAAACATAAACTGTGATTCAATTGAGGAATTGTTGATATTTGTACAAGGACCACATCTGACGTCATCGCCTTCCATTTTGGTACGTCGTCGCGATTCGAACTTGGATTCTAATAGAACTATTTAGTGATAGGGCTTGTATTTTTTCATTCTTAGGATTAAAGTTCGGATTATATTCACAAACCGTAAGTCCTATTTTCCAATTTTTACATTGTTTTCTAGGGAAATAAATTATTTTGTTAAAATATACAAAGCTTGTTGCCTTCACTCTTTTCTCTTGTTATTATTGTACGAGTCTACACGTAACAGGGCAAGTACGTAACTATATTGATGATGAATCAAGCGGCACAATTTCGATACATGTAAGCATTTTGTAAAATGCTTAGAAATCACAGTAAAATCAAGAAGACGTAGGCCTGAAAGAAATCCCTTTGGGCAGTAGTGTTCTGAGCGAAGCTTTAGTGCCATCTGGAGAGCAGTTTATATTGCAAATGTACCACCAGATCATCTTACATGAAAACAAGAAACCAAATATACGCGCTTTTAGCAGATGTAATTGTTTTCGCTAATTATTTATTCTAGCATTTCCCTAACGTTACAACCGAAACCTGAACCTACGTCTGATATTGAAGTTATTAAATGTTCAAGATAGAGACTGAAACGTTCTTCGAAACTAAGAGCTAAATATTTTAGCAGATATTGATGACCATCGCATTAATGTTTATATCTCTAGCCATTTTAACCCCATTTAATACATTCTGCACACTTTGCAAACTTTCAATTTGCTGATCGTTTACTACGCATAACTGAATTTTGAATTAATGTGTGAGTATTCTACTATACACGCTTTATAAATTATATGCTACCTATATATTTTAAGTATGAGTCACGTTTTAAAAATACCACAATGTTTGATGTTACTAATTAATGTTGTATTTATACCACTTAGACTCTATATATTCGTGCATGTACGGACAAGCGCCATCTGACATCATATGATGCCCACCATCACCGTCAACCTCATCATTATTATTACATGAAAACCAACAATATACAGACCAAAACAACAAAATCAGGAACAAAAGAAAAGTACACAGAGCATTCTACTAGGAGAAAAACACTGCGAAACAAAATTTTTAAAAAAACCTGAGAACGGGGAGGATTGAAGAGAAACTTAAGAAAGGCAAGATAAATAAATAAAAGACTAAAGGTAAAAAATTAGCGTAAAACATAACACAAGAGAAAGGAGTAGGAGAAATTGATGAAATAAAACTGAACATACCGCACGGCATGCATGTGATGCCGATCCAAAGGACAATTGACATTGCTGATCCAAACTGAGTACTTCGCCACCAATAGGTTGTGTTCTGTAGGATGTGTACTCCGCGTCGGTGAAAGAATGCTGACATGTACACCTATCTGTCCTAGAACGGGACTCATATTTCTGAATTGGTCATCTTTTTTTTATATATATAAATCGTATATCGAAACCAGATTAGCTTTAGCGTAAGCAGTTTATTTTTTGACAATATTCAGTAACCAGCCTTTTATTATTATTGCTGTGTTTACCGAGACATTTTTTGTTACATGTAATTCAATACTGCTCTGAAGTTCAGTATTTTCATTTGAAACTTAAAGTTCCAAACTATATTTACCCGCATATAATACACACAACCGAGTGAACATAGTTTATCGAGATCTGACGTCGCGTGATTCACCGACGACTTTGTCTCCACCCCATGCATTTGAAGTCATAAGTGCATGCGTAAGTTAAAAGCCGTTTGAGAAACGCCGAAAGCTGAATTCAACAGTTGATTTAGAAGTGAATGTTTTACCATAGAATGTTGATCTTTGAGACATCGACTATTCTGAATCATAATCAGTTTTAACGAAGATTTTAAAAAGATAAACTTCCTTTGATTGATATGATATATAATCATTTGTATCATCTTGTCTTACCCTTGGTAATAAAGCGCTGTATAATCCTCAGAGGCTTCTGAAACGTACCTTAGCATGTTTATTCGTTACTTTACATGTATTAGCAGATTTGCAACACTTTTACATCAAAGAAGATAATTTACCCCAATCTATGCAGGAAGTTTGTCAAAGACTTTATGTTGCAATAGGAAAATGTGTGGTG
This sequence comes from Megalonaias nervosa, assembly GCA_016617855.1. Lineage (NCBI taxonomy): Eukaryota > Metazoa > Mollusca > Bivalvia > Unionida > Unionidae > Megalonaias > Megalonaias nervosa. The sequence goes on along the minus strand of JAECUM010000330.1, from coordinate 173,157 downwards.
GATTCTTGGCGCTGTTGCATTCGCTGTGTAAGGGGACACGACCATGCTGTATCCATATGAACAAGAACTAGTTGAGGGCTCATGATCCGCTGAGAGGCTGAAATAAATAAATATTTTCCCTGCGATCTCAATTATTAGAACAAATGAAAATGGCAACTGAGAACATAAACCTATCGTTCACAGCATTTAACATTTTGGAAATCCTAATTAAATCATTTAAATCAATTCGTTTAGGGGACAAACATGCAATCAAAACAATATATCGTTCATTTGTTTTGTTTTGACTTGTGCAAAACGTAAATGCGAGTTCTGCTTATCATTGGAAATGTACGTGAAAATGATCATTATTGTACATTTTGGTAACTAATGTATGTATTTGCTGACTGACAATACCAAAATAATGAGCATATACTTTGATGTATGTAAATGTTTGCCGTAGGCCTAGGGGAACAATTATACCCTGATTCCACCCTCAGGCTCAAAGTCTTCTTTCACGTCGTGGCAAATGTTTGCATTGAATCAGCTGTGTATGATCCCTATCTTTAGTGTGATAGTACTTTAATGATTCTGTAGAGATGCCATCTGCTGTAAAAATCCATGTTTACTGAGCCGATCTTTAAGACAATCCCATTACCTTTATATGTTATGAAGATGACCTCACTTTTTAACTCGGTTCTACGAAGTGCTTTAAAGTCTTAAAGAAACTGAGCCAAAACTGACATGGCTGTTGCTTTTATTTTTCGTTGAGGAATCAAAAATGAAATCAAATTGTTTAAATGCTCTTAATAACCACAATCACATTGAAAAGAAAGAAACTGCTCAAACGTCAGCAAGAAGAATATGGCATCTGGGACAACTATTATGTATTTAGGCTTACTATAAATCGACCTGACCAAACCTCTGTTACGAATTTTGTCATAAGTTAAACATTCATTAACCAGCATAAACTTTTCTCGGTGTATTTGACAAAATTAATTTATAATGTTTAATGTGTGGAACATTTTATAATTTTGAACTTCTTACCAAGCTATGAATTTATGGAAAGATGGAGAGAGGATTCTGACTCCTATGGGTGTCACTGTAATAACCTTACTTGGGGATATATAGTTGGTATTGTGCCAAAATGCTAACTAATCTTTCATTTACATTTCTGTCACCCTTAACTTTGAAAAAGATATCCATTTCCAAAAATTAAATAGGAAAGTCCTCCAACATTCCACCTGCAATCATCCTCAGAACTGGATCAATTGATGTTCTTGATATGTTATGTCTGATTTTAGATTCGTTATGAACTTGAATGTGAAAAGTAAAATCCTTGGGTTTGTTTTGCGGTTAAATGAATGTTGCAATAAAGACACTTGCTTCAATATTCGCCTGAGAGAAATAAACCACTATGTAATATAGATTTGTACCTGTAAGCATTTATAAGAAACAATAGCATCAAACGACCCATTACATTCGCCAGACGCTATTACTTAGCAACCTATGCAACACGTTCTTTACAAAATACTTACAAATGACGCAGCTCAACAACAGCATTCAGTGCGGTACGGTAACCTCTATCTTCTATAACGGAAGCATGATAATGGGAATCAGGAAAACACACTGCCGAAAACCAGGTTCTTCCTGTAATGCAAGAGTGTTCACTTAAAATATACGGTATGAAATATATCTAAGCTTGCTATATGATATATCCTCGCATATCACTTATTCAGAGAAATATCAGACAAAGAAAGAAGAAGAGACAACAGATTCTTAAACATTTTACTCAAGACATTGTTCTTTTCATTCAAGTACCAATCCGTGAACATACCCATCCACACCAAACTGATCCCATGAAGTGTGTGAAGAGAAAGCGGGGAGGGTGACTTTGCTGTTGAAACTTTAAGTTCCTTTTTCTCCGAACTAGCCCGCACTAATTTCCACGGAACATCCTTTCGAATGCAATAATATTTGGACAATGTCATGCCTTATGGAAATAACACAAGTGAGTTTCAACGTTTGGCTCCATCAAACTGATTTTGTCTGAATCATGTATTAATCATTAAACAGTCTCCCACTGTCGTACGTTTCATAAAATATACATACAGCCCATGGTTTCATAAGCTAAGTGTACCCGTGTCGTCCATCCTCATGAAATCGATTACACCTTGCAGAGGCTTGCAATCCTGCAAGTGACCAAACCTGAGAAAGGTAACTGATGGATCTCATAATTGGTGTTTGACGGCTCGTCAATATACGAACTTACATCGTGATGAGACATTGCTATTATAAAAGATGGCAATGACTCGCCATGTTTACGTCTAGGTCTGGCCTAGAAACACTCAAATGCGGCAGGCTCGGCCTGATCCAGAACGGATTCGAACCTACAGCCACACCACGTGTCCCGTACACTAACGAGTAGCCCCGTGGCTGTATGTAATTAGTTAAGTATGATCACATTTTAACATGGTCGAAATATAATGGTTAAATACCGAGTTTCGGTGCAGTATAGAAAAGAAATCTTGAGTTTTTTAAAACAAAATATGCTTGTGCGATTTATTTAACCAATAAAATATACCTGATATCTACATATTTCATGTGCTTTATTCGTAATATTGTTTAAAAGATACGTTATATTTTAAACTTTAGAATGCAAATGCATAACGATATAAACGTAATGAATACGTGGCAATGTTGATACCCACCTACTCCAGTTCCTTGAAACTTCTTTCTGTAAAGAAATAGAGAAAAAAAATGTGCAGGAAAAATGTGTTTTCTACTATTTTATTTTTCAAGGCTATTTTTTTTTTTCTGAATGTACCTAAAGAAGAAATTTAGATTTGTATTTGTGCCCCAGTTGATGGCCTGTTCTATTGGCCGGAATATTGCAAATAGTACACAAAGAACGTTTACATAAATAATTAAGTTAATTTGAGACTTTATCACAGTAAATTTAAAAGTATATCAAAATATATCATATAACTATGATTATAGAATGAAATGTTCTAGATTAATATAAATAACTATAAATATGTTCAAATATTAATAAGGTACGGGTAGCTGAATGGTCTAAAGCACTCGCCTTTACCAATCACTGCCATCTCACCTCTGTCCGAGTCAGTTCAAGTCTTGGACCTGGCCAATGTGGTTATGAGAGAAAGCTTGATAGTAGCTTCCTGTGGGTCGGTGATTCTTAACGGAGTTTTCCTGGGTTCTTCCTTCAGTAGTCATATTGGCCGCAATGTATAGCCTATCGTATGCTAAAATGGTGTTAAAACTCACAACAACAACTAATAATAATAATAATCATAATAATAATAAAAATAACAACAACAACACACAGATGCAATGAATGACAGAAACTGGTGCTGTGCTCATGGCTGGAAGCATAGCTCCGCCATTTGATCCAACACTACTGGTTCTTATCTCTCATCTCCAAATTATTATCTTTTTATCTAACAAATTCAAGACTCTTATGAAGAAATTAAGGACATGCTGTCACCATTATCTGTAACAACCTTCATGATTAATTTATAACAGATATTTCATCCTGATCAAATTTGGCACGTGAGATTTTACTAATAAATTGCGAGATTTTGTGCACTGCTTCTAGATTGCTGGTGACCAAAAGTTATAATAAAAATATTCAAAAGATATAAATGATATAGAGTATTTGCAAATGCGAATTAAAAAACCTACCAGCGTCAGATAAATGGCTCTTGTATTCCACCAATCAGATTGATAGTTATGATTATTTTATTCTAGTTGTCTGTGAAGCACATAAAATGCAACAATGTCCAGTTTATATACTCACTTAGTCATTGCCATGGCATGGTCATACTGGAGGTTGTTAGCAATTCTATAGTTCATTTGCCAAGTCGAAAAGTCGTTCAAAGCTTTGGATGAATTCAGGTTTCCGCTGGAATCTTCGGCATGATATGACCATGGTGCACTGGAGGCATCCTGAGAAACAAAAACACCTTTTTTGTATCATCACCGTTATGACGTTCATAATTGCAATGGACAGTTAATAAATGAACGTAATGATAGACTCAATTATGCTTCAAAACAAAGCATTGTTATAATGAAACTATTAAAATAACCAAAATTACCGATCTAGATATGCAAATTTCCACTTCCCCCTCACTTTCTGGTAATGTACAAAACGTTAAAATATATTTTGATGGACAGATTATAGCTCTTTGATCGACGTATTTGTAGACTCAGAAATATTCGTGGAATTACATTAACTTCGTTAGGAGGTAAATGAATAATTTCTTGGGATTATATTATTGACCATAGATTCCAACAATACTATTTTTGTTGTGCACTTAAATTTCACGAATATTATCTACCAAATGAATTCCTGCACGTATATTTCTTAATTTGCAAGATTGATACATATGCATGATACATCATTAAATACAAATACATATCTACAAACATAAAATGCGTATCTACAAACATGAAAGAAAGAGCCAAAGAGAGAACCAAGTTCACAAACTGAAGAAGAGAAAGACATATGGATATTCAAAAGTACATGGGCAGAAAAAGCAGCTTACCAAGGCGATGTGAAGTCCCTTTAAGTATATTCGAATATCGATTCCCAAAGTGCTAGCATATTTCACTTCTTGATATTCAAGATCCATCTTGCAATGTCAGCACATCAACAAAAGAAAGAAATTAGAAACTAATGTAAGTGGTATATCCGAAAATATATAATAATTAAAATATCACTGATAAATTATCTAAATTGATTTGTATTTCATAAATAAAGGTATAAGGAAGAAGTCAAAATACCCGCCAATAAAAGCGTAATACAATGGCAAACAGGAAGAGTGATAATGAAACCGTTAAACAGTGGCAGACAGGAAGAGAGGCAATACATGACATCATAAGAGTAATACAATGGCATACAGCAAGATAGGCAATATGTAATAATAAAATATTACTAAATTGCAAAAAGGAAGAGAGGCAATATGTGACAATAAAATTCCAATACCATGGCAGACAAGAAGAGAGACAATGCATGAAAATGTAAGCGTAATACAGTGGCAGACAGGAAAAGAGGCAATACGTGACAATGAAAGCGTACTGCAGTTGAAGACATGAAGGGAAGCATTATGTGATAATAAAAGTGTAATACAATTGAAGATAGGAAGAGACGCAAAAGTGGAAATTTTATTGTCTCTAATCAGTTTCGAGGTAACAGCAAAAGTAAAGAGAATTGACTAAAAATTGTGCTTTTATTTTGAAAGTCAAAAATTTCAAGCCATGGTTTTTCTTCGTCAGCGCAAGCCTTGGAACATGGCCTTTATGGCAACGTAAAGTCGAACAAGATTTTCACGAATTAGAAGCTAGGACATTTTTATTAGGAGGGAAAGAAACTCCAACTTGGGTCTCGTACTCTTTGGATCAGACTGTCTCCAATATCTTAAATTGGAAATTGCAATTATTTCTATCTTATAAAAAATAAAATTACCAACACGTGGACGAATTTACCTTTAGCTAAACACAACTGCAATTATCTGGGTAGTTCTGTTATGACAGTGATTAGGCCCATCATCCAAATTTCCATCATTCAGACTTCCAAGAAAAACTTTACGGTTCTGTTTCGTAGAAAAGCTTCAGTCGATGAAAAGCAAGTCGAATCGAAGAAACCATGTTCCGCTATCTGCTATAGACATGTTGTCAAAGTGAGTTTGTTTTGCGATCTGCGAAAACCTGGTAGTAACAAATATTTTTCAGGAGTGCGTAAAATTATGTCGTTTATAAGTTAATAATTTTGCAAATCATGGCCTTTTTGAGGAAAAACACATTAGGAAATTAAACCCAACACCTCCTTGGTGATTTTGTTTTTCAGTAGACGACTAGTAACTGTAAGAATTTGCAGCTGTATCCACAAACAACTAGCATACATTACCTCGTTAATGATTATTGCATAGTACTGTCGCATCATCGCCAAGGCTCTGGTCATGTTGCCATACAAAGTAAGAAACCTACAAATTATGAAGAGAGTATATATACTCAACATTGTCACATGCAACATACAATAAGAACTATCATTCTCGTCTATCGATCAATGAAAAGTTACCATGTACCATGTGAATCATGACTTACAGAGTGTGAATCCTTTTATATCAATTTAACCTCTTGATAATATTGTAATTATAACTTTACAATTGTCTTCCTATTCTAAATAATAATAATAATAATAATAATAATAATAATAATAATAATAATAAAAGCAGAAAATAATATTACAAGCAGAACAAAACGAGTCATTTTCAATAGTTGGTTCTATTTTCCTTCAATTTATTTGATAAAAATGAATTATTTAGCTATCGTAATTTTAAAATGTTTCGGTATACGAGGGATTGTGCGTAGTAATACCTTTGGTAGATTGATTCATCTGTGAATATGTAAAGTTCAATTATATCTATCGATACTGTTTGTTTCACTCTACCAGGTTTGTCATCAGTACGGGAGATTTTTTTCTGGTTTCCAGATTTGTAACCCGATGATTGAAGCTCTAAAATAATAATAATAATAATATATATATATATATATATATATATATATAGAGAGAGAGAGAGAGAGAGAGAGAGAGAGAGAGAGAGAGAGAGTTTGGCCCTGTCTACAACTGTTTCCTGATGATTATGAATATGTACGTGATACAGTATTGTTCAGATATTCAGGTCTTTGTCACATGGCTGATGACGGGAGTCTGTTGCGGTATACATTTAAAGAGACAGGTTTGTGTATAATGAATTGGCTTGGTACAGGATAGGCAAGAATACATCTGTAGGTGACTGAGGATCAAACTGTGTTGATAACTTTTTGCGCATTCGAATATGTTGATTTTGTGCATAAGATTTATAGTACATGAACCAAATATTTTGTATGATTATTGTCCAATTTATTTTGCTCTTAATTTTTTTAGAGAATAGCGAAGTGAGTTTTGAATATGTTAATATGCAAAGTTATGGAAGTGTTAAACGCAACTATAGCTGAAATAACGAATATACAGCAAATCATGTTGAATCTTTTAAATCAGACGTTTTTTTGTGAAATTGGCTGTCATGCAAGCAAATTTAAGACGTTGTACTACATGCGGTAACGTTAATAGCTGTAGTAATAGTTTTAATAATAGTATTCATGGTTTAGTTTAGCCATTACTTGGTACGCAAGGTACGTGATGATTTAAGTTATGACTTTATTAATTGTGTAAACAATTGTTTTAATGGAGAATGTTATGAAAGTAAACGTTATTTCGTGAATATGCTGAATGAATACTACCGTAATAATAGAAGGTAGTAGGCTTACTTACTTAATTTTATTAAATATCTATCTTCCACATATAACAGGCAAACCGTGTACATCCAAAGGCATATAAACCATTTAAAATATATAGCAATCTATGTACATAGTAAATATGTCAAGGAAATATGGCTGAAAGCGCTTCCCTAAATGCTTTTGTTGCATAATTTTAATAAGCTGAATTTCAAACGAAAACTACGAAATTAAGGATGGAAGTGAAGAGAAAGAGAACGGTTGCTTATGTCTATGGAAATATTTCAAAACAAATGGCACAGTTTTCATTGTTAGAGAAGGCATTACATGCACAGTGTAATCAAAAAGATGTAATATTGATCAAAACTACCAGATATCTGCTGTGAATCTCCGTGCATGTCGGCGTACCTCTCATCTAGACGTATTTCAGTCACAAAGTGTGTTACTTCTGAAAGTTCGCTGGTTGACTCAAGTCTATATTTTTTGCCATTTAACATAAACGTACCATCCTAAAACAAGCATAGGATATCACGTTAAAAGAACAATAATGAATAAAATGTACAATGTTGTGTTTTGGCATTAAACTACAGTCATTACGAAAAATATTATTAAAATTTTTTCGGTCTTAAAGTGAATTGCACAGACTTTGAGAGGCGAAAGAAAATAACATTTTATGCACTCGCCTTCTCTCTAAGTAGATATTTAGATGAATAATTATTCTTTCTACAAAATAATCGAGAAGCGTCTTTGCCATAAGAATTTAAGCTGAAACAGTAAAATAGTATAACGATTCTCAGATTTGCTATAAGATGTTTTTGTTGTTGTCTTTTTTTTGGGGGGGGGGGGCACTTTGATTTTTCTTTTTGTTTATTTGCTTGTGTGTTTGCTGTTGTTGTTTTATTTGTCTTTCTTTTCCTCATTACTCTTAGATAAAAATTACCAACTGACACATCCACCCTAGTTTGTCCCATTTTATCATCACCGCAGCTTTTGTCTTTGTATCCTGGTAGTAACCATACATCTGCAAGAAAAAATTTAATCCGCAAATATTGTTGATTAAACCAATATTGCTTTATCGTATTTACCTCGTTATAATTCCCAAACAAATGCAACCAACACTATCATCTTAGATTTTTAATTAGATCGAAGAGCGTCCGACCTGTAAGTGCAATATGTGAAGGCAAATCTAGCATGGAGATCTCGTACAATTCTGAGCTTGAGTTTCAGATATATACTTTACAGCTCTCAGCCAATCATAAGTGATCTTCAAACATAGTTTCGTTTGTGAATGGTTGAAACAAAACCTCAGACTCAAACTCAAGCTTGAGGGTTTGTCATTTCCAGTCATTTTTATTTGCTGAATGCCGCGCGCAATAAATGCATATACTTAGAGGTGTTAATAATTCGTCTCTTTGCAAACCAGCGTTTTTATTTCAAACTGTCACTAAATCAATGAGCTTTTGTAAATATTATGAAGTAAACAGTGTCAATAAAGTAAGGTTTGACAACAATACCATTGTTATCACATATCAATAGGCGAGTAATATAATGGTCACAGTTTGATTTTAAAAATGTCACATTGCAAAGGCTCTAAACAATACCAGAACGAATTATATTGTACAAAATGTATTTATAATCTGCATTTTCGAAGCCATTCGACTGTAAATTTTATTGAGTTGCAATAATGAATTCCCATCTCCTAACCCGCACCCACCCACCCACACGCACCTGAATGCACGTTCTAAATTACTGTTCGAAAAATAAAAATAGAAAAACTGTCACACTGACACACGTCCCTTAAAGACAAGATAAAGACCAGTGAAAATATTCCCTTACAACTCAGAGTAATAAAAACAACAACCCACTGAAATATTCCCTTTCTCACTGTATAAAATCAAAATATCATTGATACACTTCCATTAGTAATGAAACACAAATAAAATGAAATAAATCAACCTGTTGTGCCAGAAAGGCTATAGGAAGGATAATACTTGCTCTGTGGGCCTCGTGTCACTTTTAGACATTAGTAACTAGTCACTGATACGTGATAGTAGTTTTCAATGCGCGACAGTTGCTTTTCGTCACTCATTTTTACCTCACGTAAATAGTAAGGATACCTAAACAGTTCCCTTATTGCATTAATACTTCATGAGAGATGTAGAATGTCCTGTCATGTGAAAAACATACATCATAATGGCATATATGAATTCAGTTCAATACGAAAACCTTTGCATGCAATTACAGATGAAACAAATTAACTTAAAATGAAAAGCACTGCCGATCAATGCATTGCAAAGGGTGACAACAAAGTAACTACCAAGGAAGCATTAAGCCAACTATTAAATGGATTACCTCTTAGAAAGAAAATTTCAAATACTATATGGTTTACGGTCAAGTAACAATCTGTTTCAAACACTACATGATATAAAAGTGACAATGTTTCAACACTACATCATATACAGTCAAAAGACAATATGTTTCAAACACTACGTGATATACTGTCACGTTTTCACAAATTCTTCACTGAATTGAGAAGCAGTCATGCCAAGAAAAAGCTTTTCGAGTACATAAAAGTAATTCCAAAATGCCAACGATTAGCATGATCGGAAAGTTAAAATATATAATCCCTGGGCAAAGCCGCTTAAGTCTTCTTCCCACCTATTCCCATTTTGTGGACCAGATTGATCCGGTCCATAAATTTCAAACATGATCAGTTGTTTTAACCTAAAAAATCAAATCACTGAACGATCATCAAGAGCTGCTTTTGGATATAAATAAAACAACACAATGACGAAACATTATATCTGAGAAAACGAAATAGCGAATAGTTTTGTCACATGTTCCAGATATTACTATCCTCAGTCGGTTACGGTCTTGCAAATAAAGTCCACATAACACCTTAAACCTACAAATGATGCAAAGTTCTAGTAAATTTTCAGGTCAGCGTCATTAAATCTGGCTAAAAGTATCTAGATAGTTTCACACGAAGTATTTAAAACTGATAAGATACTTTTAGCTACATTAAATGACGCTGCCCTGAAAATTTATCAAGCTACAGATAGGATACAATTCACCATACTGTGCGTAGTTTCTAGCATAATACCAAATAACTCAGCTTCGTGTGCGTGTGTATGCCTGTCTTTCTCAAAATGTTTTATAAAGTGTGTTATCAAACTTGGAGAGACGTGAAGTTGCTTTATGAGCGATTTTATTTAAATAGCTTGATTTGTGGAGGACAAAGGCACACGTTGATACCCTTATGGGGTTTAATAATTACAAATTTACCTTCTGTACCGAATGGCGATTTACCAATAAAACAAATATTGCATTTTATGATCTATATTGTTTATTAGTAATATTTATTAGTAATGTTTTTAGTAGTATGTTTTGTTTCAGCAGTACGTAAAGTGCCCAAGTGCCATGTAGTACATTTTATGTAGTGGTTGGTGCTTTTCTGTTGGATGGTTTCAGTAATATAGTACCTGTTCAAACTCTGATATGCTGTTTTGTTTTCTGCAGATGTTTAGTTATGTCTATGATATATTCTCGTATCTAATGCAGAATTTTCTGACATATGAATTAATCAGCGAATCGTTTTTATTTGACATGTTGTGCGTGGGCAAGACCACACGCCAAAAGATCTTTACATTTTAAATTTTTTTTTTTTTTTTGCATTTCATAGCTATATATAAAACTTCTGAATACGCATTAGCTCAAAGCATTCCATTTTCCATGGAAAATTGAACATATAAACGTACAAATGTCACATGGTACCGGCAACTTTATGTTAGATAAAACTTACATGATAATCACGTGGCTCGTGGAATGACACAATCATCCTTATACGATAAGTTACGAGCAATTTTACAGTTATTATGTTTTCATATCGGTCAGGTTAAAAAATGTCAGCCGATTGCTTTACAGTAATATTGTTTTCATTTTCCTTCCATTCCCTCTCGTTTTATTTTCTGTTACATGAACTCACCTCTTCGTCATGTTTAGGTATTTTCATCAGCTTTGTGACACCGTTCTCAGTCACGTATACACTCACATCACCCCTGATAAGGTTGTTCAGATGAAGGTCAAGTTCAACAGCTTCTCCGTTTAGTCTCAATATAAACCTTTTATTTGCTGGCATCCCAGGGACTCTGATGAATCTGTCTCCTGGCTCCTCGACTGACATTTCTATTACTGTTACTATTGTATTAAAACAAAATTAAATACATATAGTCGTTATCATCATCACGACGGCGATGATTATGATGGTGGTGGTGATTACCGGCAGTGAAGATCATGCTGTGGCGTGATGATGATGATGATGATGATGGCACTGATAACGACGCTGTGGTGGTCAAGTTGGTGAGTTATGCAATTTATTTACATTAGAGAAGAAAATCAACTCGACTGGTATTAAAAAGTGTTTTGTATATCTATATTTTTTGTAACTCCTGGTACATGATTTTGTTTAATTTTTATAATTCTTATTAATGTCTGGCATGTGTACAGAATATCTTAAGTTAAGGTTGGCCTACGTGATTGGAATCTGTTAAGAGTATAGTATTAGCCAGGATTTATAAATAGATGTTTGTGTTGACAATTAGTAATAATAATCCTAATAATAAGACTTAAAATGGCACCAATGGCGTAGTCCCTCAGTGACTGATGGGATATCGATGTTTCCAGAATAATTGTGTGGCTTCCTGTTGGTTGTGCGAGGTCACGTGAATATTCTTAATTGACGCAAAGTCAATAGTGTATGATGTCACGTGGGGTCTATTGCCAAGTAAAGTTGCAATATACTATGCATAAAAGGAGAAAGTTAAGCAATCAGATTCATTCCGATTTTTGGAGTCATTCATACTTATTGTGTTCCTGTTGTAAGCCTGCAGACGTGTTTGATGTTGTACTTAGAAATTTTTCGAGAGGAAAAACATTTGTTCATTAGAAATAAAAGGTGCTCATTATTTTGACTATAATATTATTCTGTAAGCGTTATAAATTATTCAAAAGAATTCTGGACAACACCATCTTAACATTTCATTTAGGACTTTCATAGACCTTTATAGGGACTAGTTTGGATTTACTTCATAATACTGTAAGTTCTTCTCACATTTTGATAATTAAACTGTTTGTTAAGCTTAGTTTTTTTGGTTTTTTTAAAAAAAAAAAAAAAAAAAACAAAATTGTTGGTTTTACTACTCTTCTGTTAAGTTTGTGACCATAGAGTCGTTAAAAAATGGAAAGGACAAAAAATTGTACGAACTTTACCTCAAAGATTACGTTAATTATTTATTCCTTACATTCACCACTGTTAGACGGGTAAATACATATATGCGTAAAATTCAGGCATATATAGAGTGATAGACAGATGGACAGAGGGATCAAGATATACAATAAATGTGGTCTGAAATATTTGAATAATAACTCACCAGCCGTCCTTAAATTCGTGTCCACTTCCTCGAGAGGTAGAGAAAAGACCAAGGACATCAGAATAGTAACAATTCTCAGTATTATCATGACCAACATGACGCATGACAAAACCTGTGAATGAAATAAGTCAGTCTTAATACAAGCATTATTGCGAGACTATAATTAATGTCAAAGAATGGACGCATTAATTTATGCTAACATATTTACTTGCTGACAGAAACTCGCAAAGTTGACAAGAATATGAAAGAAGTAAGCACTTTGAATCAAGAGGAAAGACCAAATAGACGAGATAGGCTCCAGTTCTTAATGTAATGCCAGCAGAAATGTAAATTTTTTATAATAGATGTTTTAAAGGAAAATAGGAAACATCCAGAATAAAGTATAAGAGAATGAGGAATTTGTATATATTTGATAAGTATTCAAGTTACATTCAAGAAAGCAAGACACTCTGCAGATCTCAATTTTTATGTTGACATCATCAGTGACGTAACAATGAATCTTTTTAAATGAATTTTAATCTTGACAAACTATATGTCCAAATAAGCTTCCATCTACTTAGAAATATTTTGGGAAAGGTTACTTCTTCAGAAATCATATGCAAGAGAAATGTTGAAATGAGTAGAATATCAAAGGACAGAACGATCAAAAATACTGCGACCAAAATATTGAAGGATCAAAAGTGAGACGTGTATACCGCCCATTCTACATTATATGCTCATGCTGCAAATGGAAGAGGAAATCATCATAAACATAATGAATACATACCGGCCTAGCTCTAGAGAATGAAGAAGTTGTCACGAATAGTGCTGGTATGGTTCCAGAGATTGTCAGGCATAAATGTATGCAAGAGCAAAAACTACCCCCTGGTACAAGTACCGTTCTTACCCGCTCGTAAGACGAGTACAACTTCAAACTGCACAGACCCAGATCTGCCGTCGCATAATGTGACGGCAAATCTGGGTCTGTGCAGTTTGTTAGGAGCATTTAGTAGAACAAGCAACATAGATCCTGACTAAATGCGCATTATGTTACGGCAGATTTGGATATTTGTTCCTTGTAGTTTGACTCGTCTTATAAGTGAGTGCATACGATATGTCATAAACGTTCTGTCTTAAGACATCTGAATGGTCTGAAGTATGGCAGACAGTTCCATCACTTGATTTGTAAATATAAACTGCCGTCTAGCCTCGAGCTCCTGACATTATGACATTCGGCACACGAATCTAAAGTCAGAATAAGATTTCAGTGTTTTAAACAACAGTCCAAGTGTATAGGTTTCTTTATAAATAAATAGAAAGAAAGAAATACTAAAGAAATAACAATGCACTCTGATGTACTCTGTTGTTCTTATAACTATCAAAAAAGTAATTTATAGTCAAATTTTTGTAGTGCTCTGAAAGTTTAGAAAGTTTTGGACAGAGTATTAGTCTCTGTTTCAATTAATTATACTTCTTCAAATCATGTTATATCATTACTGTGCGAGAAACTGGCAGAAAATCAGCGCTCTCAACATACACTAATTAGTAATCTAACGGAGAAACCCGTTAAAGAAGTTTGTTCAATGATTACAGCCCTTTTCTCGAAGCATTTTTCCTTCTGATAGAATATCAGAACTTTGTTGATTCGGTGACATTGTATATAAATCTAGAGTTTATTGGCTGATACCATGCTGATATTTTAAATATATTTGGTACTTTTTATGACTGTAATTATTCAAGAACATTCAATACGTACCTAATGTCTATTTCTGAAAGGACTAAATAGAGGACAGTGTTCCGCATGTACCGTAATATTAGGTGCCATTCCGTGGCAACATTTTATGCACACTAATGAAACCTGGGTGTATTTTAATACAAAATGCTCGATCTCTTATGATTAAATTCTAAATTTACTTAATCTCCATATATTTAATTTAGAGATATGCCGATATAATAATCTAGTCCTTTTTCCTGTGACATAACCTAACACAAATTAGATTTTGTAATTAGTATTTTCACATACTTTCACATTTTCCAGTTATTGGTGGGGCATAATCTGTTCATGAACTTTAAAACAAATTGCAATTTATATAAGGTCGACTGTGTGCATCTAAGAATATCGCCGCGCAGACCTTGATGTAAACATCTAACTAGTTTTAATTTGTCTGTATGATTCAGATATATAGATAGAACACCAGAAAAATTGTGTAAGATCAATACCCCCGAAATGTCTGCAAATACCTAAAGAGGGATGAGAAAAGGTAGAGGAACCTATGACTAAACTTACACGGACTCAGACAGCAGAGAACTATTTATATCTATATAACATTTATCTTATTCCTGAATTTACATGTAGAACTAATGAGCTGAACCTAACAGAATAACTATATATGAGAATAAAGAAGACATAGAGGAAAATTAGAGAAGGTATTACATTTTCAACGAGTAAATATATTAATATTTTGATACCAAACGGTCAGCTTACCTAGTGGTTCAATTTCGCTAGATTCAGTTCTCCAAACGGTTTCTAGTTAATGCGCTGAAACGGACACACCGAAATTTATTAAACTGCGTTCAGATTCCGGCATCTTATACTTCAGGTTACCGGTTTAATATTGCTGACCACTGCACATATGAGTACCAGACGCTCTTTCAAAATGGTATGACATCAAAAGACATAATTATAGGTTATACTAGGTGAATAGCTGACCGAGAAGCCGCTACCTAGACGGACTGGCGAGTTTCAAGCATTAAACAACGATCAGACTAGGTAAACAAAACTGCCTACGGATTATATTGCCATAATGATGGATTTGTACGGAAGGGTGAATTACAAGGGCTAAAGGACCCACTTTGGAAGTCGAATTATATCGGCTGTAAATCAAATGAGTTAAATATTTTCAGCATATGTGGCTTGTAGACTTAACGCAATTTTTCATTTCATAATAGACTATACACGGTGGCCAGTATATCTGGTTGAGAACGAAACTGGGAAAAACCTCGGAAAGAACCACCGACCCACGGGAAGCTAATGGCAAGCTTTCTCACATACACACATTGACCGACCCCGAAACTCAACCCACGCGGACAGAGGTGGGATGTGCGATCGGTAAAGTCGGTCGCCTTAGATCACTCGGCCACACATGGCCAATGCAACGTGATTACAAGGCTCTCATTCCTAACTGTAGACAGAAGAAATATTTTTACAAGATTTTAGCAGCGGTGAATGTTCTAAGAAATCAAAGACTGAACAAAAATGAAAACGAAGCGAAAATATTTTGTTAAGCGGGAAGGCTTTCCAGCATCATATAATAGTTGTATAGCAACAGACCGCTTAAAAGATATCGTTCTTAACCCTGCATAAACAAAATGGATCTATGTATGTACATAAAAAGTAATGACAGTAATCATTACTTTCAAGTGTATAACTTCAAAGTACACTTAAAATTACCACTTTAATTTAATGGACTTTGCAAAATTGGACTAGCTAGAGCTTATGACTCTTTCAGAGAGATGAATGGCTAAAAGGATAATTCAGTCAGTAATGCATTCTGAGTGTATGCCAACATTTGCAAGTAAAGCATTGTAAAAGGATCAGAACAACCTCTTTTGAGAAGATTACAAATCTACTCTCAAGATAGAAGAGTTATAACTTTTGGTTTACCAATATATTTACCAGCAAATAAAAAGAACATATTATATTTGAATTGTATATTAAGTCAAAAGTCATTCTTGATCTCACCAGTGTCACTGCTACTTCATTTTAAGCAATATCTGTTTTATTCAGACTATGAATCCCTCTTCATTATACAAAACTGGATTAATTGTTTTAGAAAATGTTACGACCAAGTAGTCAAGTAGATGGATCGAAATATATTCATTCTTCGATAGCACCGATAGACACACAGTTTAATCAGACTGATGAACCTGTTCCACCATCACATGAAGCATCAATAAAACTTGTAGATTTGGTACAAATGCAGTTTAACAATCTAAATTGAAACGTGATCACAATAATATTAATCTTAAACCACTACGCACATTTATAATGCAACATAAGGGAAAAGGGAGTAGAAGAAGAAAGAAGTCAACATAAAAAAAGAAACTTGAAGGCAGAAAAACTCGTGAAAATCAGCAAAAAGAATCAAAGGGGCGGTCAAAGAACTAGGAAATAATTTGTGATTTCTAATTATGTCCCTATTAAACTAAGCAAACGTTTATAAGGGTAATTGCCAGTCAAATGTACCTTTTAGATTTTTCTTCAACATAGGTAGTAGTATCAGATATTTATTATCTCGAAAATTAAACACATTCATAACTGTCTTGAGATACTCCTGTTATATTTGAAATCAGTGGACAAAATTCAATGAACTATTTAGAATTAAAAAGTTCATAGCTTTCTATATCAAGCTGAAGGTGAAAAGAAGATGATATAAATTTAGTTCACAAAAAAACGTTCGACACGTGAATTTATTTTCGCAAGCTCAGTTATCTGTCATAGAAGTTATGTTGCAAAATAAACCAGTTATAACATAAAAACAAAAGTTTATACAGAGCTATTATACAAACTTTGCTAAACTATGGACAAGATGCTAAATCTGCTCAGTTAACTACACAACAGTTATCAAAGATGATAACGATCACTCTGTTTGTGATTTGGATTTTTAACGTAGCTTTAACAATTTTTTATTGATATCACTACGATCTCTGCAGTGTGACAGTTTATAGTGATGTCTAGCACTGGGGCATCGTGCCGCAGACACGTAGCATCATGTCCCACCCAGTTACATTATCCTGACACCAGGCCGACCAGTCCTAACACTAAACTCTTAATGCTGAGCGACTAGCGAGACAGCTGTCAGTACCATTTTTATAAGTCTTTGGTATGACTCGGCAGATCACAGTACATTAAAATGTCAGTCAGTATAGAGGTACAATGATATGACAAATATCTATCTACGAGCAAGCAATGTGAGAGTTTGTCCTAGAGTGATCTATGGACATTCTAAAATATTTAAAAGCACTAATGCTAATTACTGATCCAACAGTGCAGAGTGTCGAAAACAGATAATTGAAACAATAAGTACCTCATTTCACTGAGAAAAATTATTTCAAGGACAAACTCAGTTGAGTCATAGCTGGGTTTGTCACATCAAAGGCATTATCAGGAGATTATAGTTCAAATAAATCCTTTCGATTTTCCTAACTGTAACATCCAATCTGTTTGCCTCTGTTCTGATGGTGCTGTAGATAATCCAATAAAAGCAGACTTCAGTAAAACAGAGGGCCACACTATTATGAGAGCATATTAGAAATTATTTCAGTTTACTGAAACGTGGAAAGGTGATTCGGAGAATTATATTACTAGACTAGATTTTGGCAAAGGAACAATATATTTGCATTTCAACCTGAACCTTACTTCTGTCGAAACCGAATATACCTCTCTCTAGTGACGATGGAGAATGTGACACTTTACGTACAGCTCATGAATGCCCTGAGTGGTGATAATTCGCTTCAAAGAATACTTAATTATACATCTAAAAATTTGAAATGCATAAAAGTATTAATTTTGAAATGATTATCATTTCTGTATTACTTGTTTTCTTCTCTCTTTCGAGAAATGGGCCGTGTAGTATATAGTGAGTCTCCATGATATTTTGAGAGAGAGAGAGAGAGAGAGAGAGAGAGAGAGAGAGAGAGAGAGAGAGAGAGAATAACAGAATTAATACATTCTCATCTCCAGTGCTGCATTCATAGTGACCTCATTCTAAGGAAACACATAGAAGGCGTTGTTTCTACAGACCTTTTACCAAAATATCGTTCAAGGTTTCCAAGGTTAACACCGATAGTTATGGAAAAGACCAGATCTCAATGTCATGACCTATTAAATAAACATGTTGCTGTCATTCTTGTTATTGCAAAGTAAAGTAATAGTAAATACAAAGTAACTATTCAAAAGCGTGTGGAATATAATGGGGGTTTATGTTGCTGTTTTCATTTTAGACTGAATATACAGCCATGAAATTCATTGTAAAGTTTTTCAGTTCTATAAATTTCCGATTAAATGATCTATTGTTGTTGTGGGTTTAAGATAGGCTATGCACAGAGGTAATTATAACTGGCAGAAACCTCAGGAAGAATCAACTACCCAAGGGAAGTTATTACCAAGCTTTTCATATACACCCACTGGCCGAGCCCAAGACTCGAACTCACGCGGACAGTTATGAGATGCAGGCCCGGCACTAGGGCAAGGTGAACGAGGCAACCGCCTAGGGCCCGCGCTTCTACGCAATGCAATTATTTTGCTCGGAGCCCCGCCCTCATCGCTTGCTGCCTTGGGCCCCGCACATCCTAGGGCAGGGCCTGGTGAGATGGCCCCGATCGGTAAAGGCGTGTGCTTTAGACCACTTAGCCAACCGGAGCCCCAAAATTGATTTATTTATGTATGAATGTATCCAATATACTTTTCTTTATTGTATTACAAGTGAATGCATATATAATCAAAAATTAAAAGGAATACAGTGAATAAAAACAAATAATGTATATTTTTATGGTTTTGTGCTGTCTGTTATATTTAGTTTTTATTTTCAGGTACATCATCAAAATAAGAGATATGCTTTTCTTTTAGATAGCTGAAGAAACAGAAAAGAGAAGAGATTAAGACAGGATGAAAAGGGCTTTTGATATTTGTGGATAAACAAAAAAAAAATGCAATTTAACACGACGTGGGTTTTCTTTTATCTCATTCTTCAACTTTAAAGTGTGTTTTGTGTGGAAAGCAATTTCGAAGACGTGACTAATTTACAACATCATGAGGATAGAGTACAACGAAATAACTTACCTAATAGGACCCGACGGAACTGTAGGCACTCTAGCAAAGTGTTTGATGATTATCCATCGTTGTTTTAGCGTGCAGTTCCACAAAATCCACTCCCTGCCAGTCAAAGTTGTGAAAAAGCAACACATTCATTCAAGGTATTATCTGAAATTGAGAATGTATATCTACTACTACGATTTGATTATCCACAGCAATATAATGCAAAACCGATCAAAATAAGCTTGCATTCAACTTCACGATTGAGTGCTTTAAATTATATATTTCTAAATCAAATTATTGATCGCAATAACTTTGTAAAATATGGTTTGTTCATGTTCTTTGCTATTTGATTATTTAAAATCATGAGCAAAATGTCATGATATGAAATGGTATTTATCTACACAAGTCGACAAGTATAGAGACACGCTCGATGGTGAAACTAATAAAACCATTCCTATTGTCGAAGCATGATATGCATTACTCTTTCGAATGAAACTTTTAGTGAGCATCAGTTAAATGAATCTTTGAAAAGCCATATCGATGAGTTTAGAGAATGTCTTAAGAAATGCTTCTCAACGGAATGTGAAACAATTAATACGATTGGACATTCCTACCGTCATTTATTCTCTCACAGCTAATTCCCTCAATGCATTTTATATACCAGAAACATATTTTTTAAAAATATTTTCCTGTAGATCCATCTCCAAATTCGTTAGATCATTACATCCTCTTGAGCTTGAACCAGGCATGAGTGGTATCGCTTATCCAGTACCAATATCAACATTGAATAAATTTTAAGCTCACAATCTATGAACTTCTGTTAACATTTTTACATTTAAAACAGTGAAATGTTCCTATAGGGATAACTAAAATCTTGAGCAGAATTTCAAAACGTGAGGAAATGGTCCTCGTTAAAAATACGTAAAAAGGATTTCTAAAATGTAATTATTAAAACGATTAGAGGATATAAAAAGGGGTCTTCTGCCACTCAAAACTGTTACGAATATAAAACTAACTATATCAGACTCGTTATTTCTAGATACTCTTTTGATGGAAATCCGTGGTAAAACTATTTCATATGCTTCATATAAAAATAAATGTTAAACGAAATAAGAACAAGAACTTATGCATGAAATACAGTCATTAAACAATAGTACTTTGGCTGAAAATTACCCGAAAAACACTTTAGATTGTCTGCGAAATATGAAAAATAACAGAAGTTCTGGATCGGATGGTTCCGTGGTAGAATTTTTTAAAAATCTTCTGCAGTGACATTGATGAATTTCTTGTAAGAGCAAATAACAAAACATATGGCATTGGATCTTATTCAACAGATTTTTGCAACACAGAATTATAACTTGCATACCTAAGGAAGATCAATAATAAAAACAATATCCACAAAACTATACCATCACTAAATGTCGTCTACAAATGAACATCAGGATGTACTGCCAAGAAAATAAAGTCAGTACTAAATGATATAATATCTTATGACCAAACTGGCTTTGTTAAAGGAAGATATATTAGTGAAAATACAAGGATTACTTTTGATGTAATGCATGTCACTGAAGAATTACATCTACCCGGTATTTTTATTATTCTTTGATTTTGAAAAAGCTTTTAATTCCATCTCACTGAAATTCGTGCATTATGTCCTAGTCTTTTATAATTTTGGACCGTACGTACACACTTATTTTTGTAATAACTCTTCAGGAGTGTTTCAGAATGGCTTTATGTCACAATTTCTTATATTTTCAGAGGATGTAGACAGGGTGATCCACTACCTCCATATCTGTTTTAATTTTCGATACTATTAAAAATAAGAATATTACACTAAAGAAAACATGATATTTACTCTCACAGTTTGCAGATATCTTGATTCTTGATGGTTCTTTCAAATCTCTGAAATCTTCAATTGAAGTATTAGTTTTATTTGCAAGGATCTCAGTCATGAAATTCAATATTACTATAACAAAAGCAGTCTGGATAGGAAGTAAGAAATACAGTGCTTTAACCTTCCATAGGTTAAAACTGCAATGGGTTACTGAATTTACTTTATTTGGTATACAGTTTTCAGTCTACCTAAATAAGATGAAACCGATAAATTTTGAAAATAAAACACATGTGATAAAGAACTTTTTGTGGAACTGGGCAAAGCAAACCCTAACCCTAACACCAACTAGTAAAATAACAGTTTTGACAACCCTAGTGACTTCAAAAGTAAACCATTTGTTCATATCCTTACCAAACCCTCCTTAAACATTAATTAATGAATTGAATGAAATATTTTTTCACATTTATATGAAAGCCAAAAGTAGATAGAATTTAAAGGGTGATTATGTTTCATAGCATCTACAAAGGAAGGTTAGTAATGATAGATATTAAAATATTTATATTAGTGCTAAAAATAGCTTGGATTCATAGACTTGTTACAGTTTAAAGGAAATTTGTTTACATGTCTGAATAAGAACTATGCAAGATCAAAATAATTGTCATACTAGGAGATAAATATACAGATAAATTACCAAATATGATGAAACTTATGTTTTGGTGTGATGTTTTATTGGCTTAGAAACATTTAATACAAAGAAATATACATCAAACAGGAAAAAATCTTATGACCACCAACTTGTGGATGAACACACTAATAAGAGTAAACAAAGTGCCCATCGTGTACAAGAAATGGATTGAAGACAATAATATTTATACTAGCAATATGCAAGGGAAGTTTCAGTGCCAGATTAAACCCTGTGGAGACCCCTAGGCAATCAAAATCTCGGGTCCCCTCTCTCAAATTATCTCCTAATACGTCAAGATGAAATCAGTTCAATATTATTTTGATCCGTTGTCATGGGGCCCCTAAAAGGCATGGGGCCCATAGGCCGGTGCCTACTCTGCCTATTTGGTAATCCGGCATTGGGATGTTTTCTTGAACCTGAAAGGTTTAAAGAAAATTAAAACATCATTGTTATATCATGCCTTTTAATGTGCCACACAGACTATAAAATCATTACATAGAAAATAAACCTAGAACTGAATAAAGGCACAAATGCCAGACTTACAATCCCTTTTTAATTAAGAATTATTCTTCACAGTGATAAAGGTTGCAAAGATTATTACAAATTACTTTTGAACTTGAATGTTTCACCAACTTGTGAAAAAATGATGGCAACAGAATTTTAATTTTGCTACTGATTATTATCCAAAAACATATTCTAAAGTATTCAAGTAAGGAAAAATAAAAATTACAATGGTCTCAATATCATGTTACACATAGAATTCTTCTGATGAATACTTTTTTGCATAAATACATGCCAATGATACTGATAAATGTACATTTTGCAATGACTCACAAGAAACAATAGTGCATTTATTTTGGGAATGAAGTAAGATTAATATATTATGGTGTGATGTGTCTCAATGGAGTTTATATGTGGATAAAAATAATACTTACTCCAAATGCCAAATTTTTTTATTCTGAGAGCAATTGAATGGAAATCCTTTATATTTTAATTTTCTTCTTAACAAGTACTACATATACACATACATTATGAAAAGAGACATACTTACATTAAATGGTCTTAAAAGCTTCTATAAAGCATATAATATATTAGAAAAATACTTTGCAGTCAAAGCAGACAGACAAAAAAAAACATTTCATGAAAATTTGGGAACAGTGGAAACCAATACTTCTTTCCAAGCATATTTAAATTCTTTAATTATACTTAATCTACACAAACTTATAGATGTGTATTGACTGGAACATGACTATTCACACACACACACACACACACACACACACAAACACACTCTCTCTCTCTCTCTCTCTCTCTCTCTCTCCCTCTCTCTTCACAATATTGAATTAGATGTAACTATATGTAATATTTAGAATCTATGTTGATGATATGTAGATTTAATAATATGTAATACTTGTAAGGGAGAAGACTTAAATGTTGTGATAACACATGGTCTGATCATATTACTGATCTGTACAGGAAATAATAAAAACATTTTAAAACAAAATAATTATGGGGAAAGTAGAAGTTTTAGAACAGAGGCATAAATTTAACTTATATTTAAAACTGTTCCATTAAGTGAAAGAAATACACAGTGAAAATGTTTCTTTTCAGTCACTTGTAATGAAATTAATAAATAATGATAACAAAGCAAAAAAAATAAAAATTAAAGGGATCTTCTTGCCGCTCAAAATTGTATGAATGCCACCAAAATGTTTAATGCTCTAGTCATAAGCCAGAATATATTTAAAATGGATTTTTCACACAAACTGAAGCGTTACAAATGTTACAGGTCAGAAATCATGATACTATTGAAACATTGCATGTTGACATCTGTTATTGTTTCCCATGTGTTAACAGATCTGTCAAAAAGGGTGTAGTATTAGCAGAGTGTTGAAGACTGTCACTTTGTATTAATTATGTAATATGTGTGAACATTTGAAAATGTCAAATAATCATTATCCAAACCTGGTTATTTGATGCTTAAATCACTTTACTAAAGTAGATGTGGACCATTAACATCACATTTTTAAATAATGATAATTCAAATATGGCTATGTTTATGTCTGGTTATTTTAATATCAAGATTTTTATTTGTCAGTTCCATATGAGAGTACATGTATCTTACTGCTATCAATAACTACTACTTACTAATGTTAATAACTCTAGTAAATATGAGTACTCTAAACATCTAAAAACCTTCTTCAATGTTGAAAGATGTACTAATGTCACTGTATTTAATAAAAGTACCAAATATAGAAACGTGACAGGCAAACACATGGGTTTAGATAGTGAAAACAGAGTTTGTTCTTATTGTTTAAATCATGACAATATTTCCATATGAATAATGTACATTAGTTTTTGCATAAATATAACACTTGAAAAGAACAGTACTTGTGTATCTCATATATATTTTTTCTGGACTTTACAACAGATTTTTAGTTACTTAAGGGAAATGAGCAACCTACAACTACCAAAACGCTGAGTCTGTTCTACATATTCATCATATGTTAGAAAAAAAAAAAAATAATAATAATAATAATAATATATGATCCAGATAACAAATTGTATTCTACATGAGGTGTGGTATATCACTACTTTGTTCATTTTATGTGTGTTTAATTTCGCCATTTGAACTTAATAAGTAATAAAGTTTTGAACCTTGAATCTGTTAAACAGTTATGTGAAAATAGATGTTTTTTGACAGAAAATCAAGTTATGAACTATATATATATATATATATATATATATATATATATATATATATATATATATATATATATATATAAACATCTGAACACCAACATGAATGTACCTTACATGCTAATATATGTATTTTCACCAAGCCTATAAGCCAAATAATAGCAATATCAAGTTTTCTCTCTCTCTCTCTCTCTCTCTCTCTCTCTCTGCATACACCACCAGCAAAATACTGACGCATTTGAAATAACATTTCACCTAACCACCTGGGCAGAAAGATAATAATGTATGTGTTTTGTGCTTCTCCTGCTATCTGGCCCTGTCCCTGTATACATACATACACATAGTCACACACATCCAGTCACATGTTCACCAAACCATCAGTGAACACTGATAAATACATGTACTTATTTTGATGGTATTTTTCTCTGCTTTTTGTCTACCTTCTTCTGTATTTGCACAATCATATAAATACACAAACATAAATATGAAATCATATTTTCACCCAAATGCACAAAGCATAAAAAAACAGACTTGCACTTATTTCTTAAAATAATATTGTCTTTCTTTTTTTTGGACCTTTTTGATTTTTCTGCTTCTATCTCTCTTCACATAAACACACACTCCTGAGCATGAAGATAAAATATCCATGTAGAATTTATGTTTATTTCACTCTCAATAAAATTTCCTTCTGCTTGTCACTCTTCATATACATACACAGAAACACAAACAGATTTTAAATGACTTTTATCCTGAAGCAGGTTTTCTGATACATTATTTACTCTCTCTTTCTTAATTTATGCATCCAACAAGCATGCAATATATGTGAAATGCATACAGATTATATGTTAATATATTGATTGTAGGAATGACAACTAGCCGAACCAATTCAACAGACCTCATTATTTTTTCTGTTCACTTTGATTTTAATTTATTCCTGTTTGGCTTAAAGTAGAAGTAAGTACAGGAGAAAGATTCTCTGCATTATTTCTCTTTAGTACCCTGTTTCTTCAAACATGTCAGAATTGTATGCAAATGTATATGTTGTTTTAAAAGAAAAGATATTATTATTATTATTATTATTATTATTATTATTATCTGATTAATGTAGTTTGATTTTATGACCACAGATGAGAATTGGCAGTTTTAAGAGATATTGTTTGTCTTAAAAATAATGAGTTAATGCATCTGCCAAATTGAAATTCTTATTGAGGGTGTAATCACATAGTAATAAGCATTCACTTTCTAGTGTCTTGTATGACTTAACTGACCATATAATTTATATATAATTTCTAAGGCTGGAATTTCACAGTGTGACCAGTGAAATAATTATTGGTTAAAGTAATTTTGCTACTCTCTTACCAAGAGGAAATACAACAAAACCCTTTCATGCGTGAAATTTTCTGATCAGACATGGAGAGTTATTGCTTTCAAGTGTTTGCTATAAAAAAAAATTTACAGGATGGGTAAAATTTAAAAACTAAAATAAAATCCAATTGACTTATTGAAATATTGTCTGCGTTTCAGTTACTGCCACTTATCAAGTTGCATTGCTGCGTTTGATCTATTAGTCATATGGTTCCGGCAATCGGAATGAATCGTAGCTTTCCCCATGTTCAGATTTCGTCAGGGAGATGCCGCATTTTTGACGTTTTGACGAGACCTGTTTCTCATTAAGGACACACGCCGATATCTAAGGTGTCATAACCATGTAACCGTTCACGAAGTATGTGTACTAATTATATTACTAATCGGCTAGCAAATCCGACCTGAATTTTTATTGGGTTAAGATTACAGTAGAGATGTCAACATTTTGAGAAATTTCTGCCGGGTACCCATCAGTACTAACGATCGGTTACCCGGGTACCCGTTCAAAGGGAAATTGCATTAAATGTGAACCTGAACTGCTTTGTTGTAGGTTCACACGTGCCAATCCCTAAAAGAGGTATAAGCGTAATTATTACTAAAATACGTGGCAAGAAATTTTGCACTTACCTGGATCTGCAGTTAACATATTTGTCACAAATCAGCTAAATTCATGTGGATTAGTAGTTAGGAAAAGAGTATAGACACAAAAGAAATTGATAAATTATTTATGCATAACACTCACCTCAACTAGTGTGCAAGTCTACAGTAACTTTTGCGAATAGTCGTAAAGTCCACAGATGATGATTGTTGTATTATTCTCAACCTGCCATGCATGGTTCATCCCTTAGCGATGGTCCAGTGCAACATGTTTTTAAGTTTAGCAAAATCCCTGTCTTACATTTCTCAGTCATAACATCCATCAATCACATTGATACATACCGGGTGTCTTTGTTTTGTTTTTCTTTCTTTTTTTTAATGATATCTGGCACCATTTATTTTTAATTTAAACTGGTCCACTACGTGTGTAGTATCAAAATAGAATGAATCTAGGGCAAGTGTTTTCACATTCAAGAACCCGTCTGTTTTCTTGGAACTGTTTGATATAAAATTCATGCAAAATTACCACATTTACACACATGGTGAGTTTTTATTAATTTTTTTTTTTCAATGTTATTAAATAACAAAGACATTTTTCTGTTATGTTGAAATATTTCAGTGAAAAATTTCATTCTGTATGCTTATATATTTAATTCATTTTTTTTCCTAACATGGTTACTGCATGAGAAGTGCAAGTTACGGTAACGAAGAGTTTGTGTTGCATTTGCATGACAAAAAATATGTATTGGGTTTCCTGCTAATAAAATGGGTCCAGTAAACAAACATGAACAGTGGCCCTGATTTGAACAGCTCACACTCACTCCAGGGCCACAAACTTGAGGCAAAAATGGCATTAGTTAAACCAGACATTTCTATTGTGCTTTCTTTTATTTGATGAATTGTAGTATGTAATTAAATTTTATGTCCTTAAATATTTCTTAATCAGCCCTTACTGTCACTGTTTACAAAAGGTTTTGACCCAGTTAATGTCATCAGGATCTCAAAACAAGCGTGTTTAAGTCGCAAAAAAAATGACACACGAACTGAGGGTGGGCAGAAAGTTATGATGGTCAAGTTTGAAATATCAGCATTGATTTTTAAATAGGTCACTCGAGAAGGGATTGTATTATTGTATTATTATATAGTATATTGTATTATTATATAGTACATGTATGACAAGTAAATTGTAAGCAACCATACGAGTCCCGGTGATGATGAATAAATGTGTACATGACACGAAACTCAAACTGTAATCATTATTTTGTCTCAATCCAAACTTGGGAAACTTTTTTTTATCGTTATTCTGTCTCAATCTGAACTTGGAAACTTTTCTTTTTAACGGGTACCATGTTGTTCATTTTATCACCAGGTTATTATCAACAGTTGGGTACCCGAGTACCCGGGTACCCATTGGCATCTTTAGTTAAGGTAGATTGCAGAACAATGAGAATGATTCTAAGTTAAAGATAAAAATAAAAAAGCAATCAGCTACAGTTCTTTGTACAACTGTCAGTTGGACATTCATTAGAAGTGGAAGTTATTTGTTTGATCTCTTGTGCTAGTCTGTCAAAGATAGTCACCAAAGAAACCAATCCATTTTGAAAGTAAATACAAAACAAATTAAAGATTTGGTTTCTAAGTGAATAAATAAACACAAGGCTTGTGGTTATAAGGCTCATACCATTTACGTTATAAATTCAGGTAGACAGTGGTATTGTGTAAAGAGACCAGTTATGTCTTTTTTTTCGAGGGGGAGATAAATGAAGGATTTTCTTCCAAATCTGATAAAGATATTTTATTTTCTTTCATCACATAAAGGTGTTTTCAATAGTGATGATGAATAGTACAAGATCTTTTTTCTACAAGTTAGAGCAAGATGATTTGTCTAAATTGAAAATGAGATGGTCTGTCCCTCTTTGGCTTTTCAGCAAATCTATGCAAGACGCAGAGCAGTTTGCTTTTGCAATGTCAGGAAACATTTTGCAGTTTAAAAATTAACACACGTTTCCATTTGTACTCCTTACCAATTTAAAAACAGCATCAAGGATATATATAATGCACAGAACTTAGTCATTTCATTTATCAATTTATAATTTCTAACCAGAATGTAGCCTGGGGGTCTCAAACACTGTCAGCTTGTTGGGGCTTTGAATTAAATTGGAGTTCTGTAGTAACATGGCCACCATATTTGCATAGGTGGGGCTATGTTTTTAAACAACAGATATGTAGTTCACCATACCATCTTTGATAATCACAATAATTCCATAAATTTTGGAATTATGTCTCTTTGAACGCATGTATACAAGAGTTCCTTCATTTTATTTGTTCAAGTTGTTTTAGAAATAATAAAACTAGATATTGCAAATATTGGATGCAGATGACACTGTTTTTACTGAAATGGACTGTTTGACAGACCAGAAAAAAGACGGAGCAGTCTGTCTTTCTTGTTTACAGCGAGAACATCCTTTTTGTTTGACACTAGTTGACAGTGTTAGGGACCCTCTGGCAACAGTCAGGTTAGATATTATAAATCAATGAATGGATTGACTACATTTTTTGCATTTGTTATATCCCTGATGCTTTTTGTTTTTTGAAGTTGTTAGGGTGTTATAAGTGGGTGGGTGTGCAAATAGAGGAAAACTCTTCGAAGTTTGAACCATTGCATTTTGCTACACAATTGAAGGATTCATAAACAACCCAGAGACTGGGCATTAATCTTTAGGTTATGAAGTACTGTATCACTATTAGGTATACTATTCTAGTCCAGCAAATTTTCTCTGCCTGATTTTATTTATCTTGTATCATGATTCCTAAGGGTAGTCATTTTTTTTCAGCAATTTATTAGTTTCAATAACATACAATGTTTTGGGGTTGTCCTTTTTGTAAGAAAATAAGCCAAGATAGTCTTTAATTGTTTTGTTTGGGGTTTTGGGGGGTCAATTGTTTTCTTTATTTACATATACTGATCAGTATTTCTACTAAAAGAAATGTCCTTCATGGCCTCGTATGTACCCACCTAGAGCCTTAGAAATTGGGCAATTAGAGAATGGAAGGTAGGGATGGGGTTCTGTGTGGTGTATAAATGATAACACACAGAGGTGTCCCTACCGTCCAATCCACTTTGAATCTCCCCTGGTATGGTCCTGATCATTTTGACTGCTTCCCAGGTTTGTAAAGTGGCAATTAGTAAACCTGATCTTGATAATTT
The DNA here is from genome assembly GCA_016617855.1 of Megalonaias nervosa. Classification (NCBI taxonomy): domain Eukaryota; kingdom Metazoa; phylum Mollusca; class Bivalvia; order Unionida; family Unionidae; genus Megalonaias; species Megalonaias nervosa. The sequence goes on along the minus strand of JAECUM010000330.1, from coordinate 143,268 downwards.
ATGTTGTTCCTTGTGATACAAACATTAAGCCTTTATATATGGCACATAATTGCTTTTCTTTCATATAATGACCTTTTTGTTTCTTTATTTATACGGTCTTCATTTTGTGCAAGCAGAGTCGGCCTTTAGGAGCCTGTATGTGAATATGCAGCTGTTTGCACAGATCTGGATGAAAGTTTATTTTAAAAAACACTGAAAAAACAAATATGAACATTTATTGTTGATCTACCAGCTCTTATCCATTCAGAATTCAGCAAAATGCAAGATTAACTTCTCATTGTCTCAAAAGTTTCATGGGGAAAGTCCACCCACCCCACCCCATATTACTGGGGCAGGAAACCAAGCACCTGACACATGCTTGGCGCTTCACAACTAAAATTTTGTGTACATTTCAAAATGCTCAAGCTATGTCAGGGGTAGTGTAACATGGATCAACGTTTTGTCTGACTTGAACCTTGCTACATTTTTTTCTTTCTGTGTGTGTGCAACATGATTATGTAAATTAGTAATGGTCAGTATGTGATATATTAAAATGTTTGACTATAAGTGTATTTGCTGGTCAGTGATTATTACTTTCACAATTTGTTAAGAAATATATGGTCATAAATATGGTCAGTGCTTTTATGTGCTAATGCACATATATTGTGCAGCACCTATGCACAGATTATTATGTAACACCTATTCACAGTATCTTGTGGAACACTAATACACAGTATATTGTACAAGACCTATTCACAGTATACTGTACAACACCTATTCACAGTATGTTGTACAACACCTAGTCACAATATATTGTACAACACATATTCACAGTATATTGTACAACACCTATTCACAGTATATTGTACAAGACCTATTCACAGTATATTGTACAACACATGTTCACAGTACAGTGTGACTCCTCTATAACATGGTATTTGGGGTCCATAGAACCTGAACATGTTATAGACCGAACTTTGTTATAACCAACCAAGTCAGTTAGCTGATGAAAATGTTTATATAAATTATGGCGGGCGGAGGGGTGGGATAATAAAAGCAGGTGCAAAAATATGTAGTTTTGATTAAATGAAGACAAACTGTCTGAAAAACATTTTATATTGACATCTTACATTTATATATTACAATCGATAATCCATTAAGTACTGCACCTGTATATCATAAATCCGGGCCCCGAGTGGCCGAATGGTCTAAAGTGCTCACCATTCCGGATTACCGCTATCTCACTTCTGTCTGTGTGGGTTTGAGCCTCAGGCTTGGCTAAAATGGGTATGTGAGAAAGCTTGTCAGTAGCTTCTTGTTGTTTTCATTGGTTCTTCCCAGGGTTTTCCAGGGTTCTTCCTCCACCAGTTATACTGGCTGCCATGTATAGCCTATCTAATGCTGAAAAATGGCATTAAACCCAACAACAACAACAACATAAAATAAATCCATGAATTCAAGTATAGATCACATCTTATAAACATCAGTGCTGACTAACATCCCATCAGAAAACACCAATAACAGGTATTTATATGTAAAAAAATGGTAGTCCTGGTTTTGATCTATATTCAGTTGTCAGTTCACTACAATTGTCACAAGTAGCACAAGGCTATAGCTGTTTACATGCTACATGTACATGTTCTTAAATTGGCCTCAATTTTGGTCAGCTGGAGACAGTATCATCTTGCCGAGGCTACCCAGGGGATGAGGCTATTGATAGGGGAATGAAAACTTGAACCAATTAAAAAGTTTAACAAACATCTTTGCAAGATACCCCATGTTCAATTAACTTTACGGCCATATATCTATGGTTTCAAAAGTTTGGAATTTTAATTTGCGTTTTATGCCACCGTTGGCAGAGACCGTATGCATATTGTTTTCCCAGCAAAAAGTGAAACTTTCATGGCACAATAAACATGTTCCAGTCACTTTAGAAAATGCAATAATCTCTCAGATTCCATTGCTTTTATTTAATTTTTTGCTGACTTCGTTTGATGAAAGGTTATTAGTTTTTAATTGAAGATTGTAGTTGGCTTTCTTTGATGAAGGGTGCATATGTTATTGAAATTACCGCCAAAGGACAGCTTTTGAGGACCAAACAGATATATGTTTCTTATTGCGGCGGCAACATCAAATAATTGTTAAACATTGATTGAGACTGAATTTTTTTATTTGCTTAGCATTTATACAGAACGATCGGTTCTTCAAAGGTGATCAGTTTTCTTTGACGTGTCAGCAAAACTTTTTTCTGGGTATTTTTTAAAAACAAAAGGAATTAACCATTGTTTGGTCAATTGTAGCATTACTTTTGCTGCCCTCAAAAGTTGGTTGATTGAAGCTAGTCCCAGTAGCAAGTAGATCTCTGTTTTTTATGGCTTTTTGGGGTGGGGGGTCTTTGGGTTTTTTTGTGACATTCTGGTGGCGGAGTGATGCTGCCTTCCACACATTCGTCAGAAATATTTTTATGAAAGGCCAATAGACGATGAATACACAGGTGTTCTGTTCTGGTCTGACAGGGATTGCTACAGAAAATGAATCATCTGAAGGATTTAATTCTTTGAGTAAAAAGAAGAGGAATTTTACTTACCATCCACTTATGGAGGTCAGTCAAAATAAATAAATTAATTACTAGCAAGCAGCTGATAATCCGACACTATTTTGTCCAAAGATCCATTATGAGATAGTACCTTGTCCAGGTGGTCTCTGCTACCAGAAATGTTTTTTTTTAAAAATCTCACAGCATGGAGTACTCAGGCCAGATGTCAGAATAAGCGGATTATGATATAACAATGCTCTGTTAAGATGGTCTGTCAATATGAACAAAGAATTTGTTGATCTAACATTAGATAAATTCCAGTGCATTTTGTATCAAGTTTGTGGCTTCCTTTCATGATGCTTCTGAATTTCTTCACTCCAAACCCAAGGTTGTATATACAAGTTTAAATAGTCAAAAATGTCGGGAAAAAAATTGCCAGATGGCATATTTTGTCACCAGTAAGGAATATAAATCGCACTTTGCGACATTGGCAAAGCCCAGCATGATCCCGAATAAACTTTTTATATGTTATTTTTCATACTTTAAAGAAGGAAAAACTTTTTTTGAGTGCAAGAAAAAATATGTGTATATGAAATAGCAGGAGCCACACCACGAACTGCTTATATTAGAACTGATACACAATCTCATCAACAAAAATGATAATAAATGTTTTACACATTACTTTTCATTCTTTTAAGAAAGAAAAGGAAATTTTGTGTATGAGAAAAGTACATGTATATGAAATTTTGGGAGCCATGCCACAACCATGTTATATCCAAATTAATGTTATAACGGAGCATGCTATAGCAGGGTCACACTGTATATTGTACAACACCTATTCACAGTATATTGTACAACACCTATTCACAGTATACTGTACAACACCTATTCACAGTATATTGTACAACTCATATTCACAGTATTGTATATTGTACAACTCCTATTCACAGTATATTGTACAACACATTCAGAGTATATTATACAACACCTATTCACAGTGTATTGTGCAAACTCTTATTCACAGTGTGTTGTGCACCATCTCTATGCACAGCAAAATAATTACACAGGTTTTAAACCTTATATTCTGATTAGGAACATATTTTGATACGATTATAGGTTATTTTTAGATGTTCATTGGTTTTAAAAAACCGATTCACCACTGGTGCAGAACAGTTAGGGGATGGACTTATTATTATTATTATTATTATTATTGGTAATTTTTTTGTATTTCCCTCATTGGTAGTGGAAAATGTGCTGACATGAAAAGTCAGTCAGAATGGCAGAAGGAGGAATTGAAGTTAACAGCTATGATGCAGACAATCTCCAGGACCAAAATGATGAGGTAATGCCACAATAAAATGTAACTGAATGTAAAAGAATTGTCTTTGATTGTTCATAATGTTGTGTTGTTATTCGAACATAGAGAACATAACACTCTGGTCACAACTAGTCATTCGAAAATAGAGAACGTTACACTCTGGTCGCATAGAGAACATAACACTAGTGACATAATTTGTTTAACTAGACATTCTATGTTTCTGATTTGTAAAAAAAATGTGATTTAAGAAGGATAGAGGTAGAAGTATTTACATAGAGAAACAAAGATGTTACTTTTGACTAGCATTACAATTTTGAAATGTTTATGTATGTTTCATAATAAATGCCGACAATTTGTTTACTGAAGATATTCTTGACTAATGACCATTTTGGGAGAAATGGCAAACTTGACATCTCATTTTGACATTGTTTTTTGTTGTTAGCATTCTTCTTTATGCAGATGAATATGATTCTGCTCTCATTATTAAATCAAAGGCACCTGAAGATTTTCAGACATTCAGCAACAGCAACAGATTTACATGAAGTTTCCAGACAGTTAGAACCTGTTTTTAAGAAGAAGCATGTACATGCACCGAATACTGTATTTTTGTACTATTTTCTGATCTATTTATAATGTATTTAGAACTTATTAAGGGCCTTATTGTGGATGTAAATTATCATTTGTTTATACATTTTGTTAATTGCTTTAATTCTTCACTAGATTCTGGCCCTGATGGCCATTTTTGATGGTGATGAGAATAATAGACTACAGATTTTGACATCAGCATCTGATCAAGAACAAGATGGAGAAAAATGGGGACAGTGCAGTTCTTTACAGGTTTGGATGTGATAATGATGCCACATTTATTCTTTTTAAAAAAGAAACTGTTTGAAGCAATTTACTGATTTCAGGAATCACTTTAAATTCATGGGTAGCAAATTTTTGTGGTTTGTTTACAAGAAACCATAATGAATATTAGTCTTTGGAACACTATTCAAGTGGATACTCTTATATTTTTGTGAAAAAATTACTTTTCATGCCATATTAAAATTGGGATCTGAACTGACAGAAATTTTTCATGTAGTATAAGTTTTGAGTCACCAAAGAACTACTGTTTTTGAAACTTGCCAATATCCATATTCTAATGTTAGTGTTCCTGACTTAGTTGGTGGTAAGGGACTACAGGCATTATTCAGTAGATAGGATTGTTGTAAATTATACTGCTGCAAATTGTTTGAGAAATTAATGATGTTTACATCTTTTATGTTTTCTTTTCATTTCCATTACCAATGTGCATAATTTTTTTTTAATATTGACAAGCATTTAGCATTACCAGCATTGTATTATGTATACAATACAATACAGTCATTTAGTATTACCAGCAATGTATCAGATATGCAATACAAGCATTTAGCTTTACCAACAATGTATCAGATATGCAATACAAGCATTTAGCATTACCAACAATGTGTCAAATATACATTACAAGCATTTAGCATTACTAACAATGTATCAGATATACAGTACAAGCATTTAGCATTACTAACAGTGTATCAGATATACAGTACAAGCATTTAGCATTACCAACTATGTAATGATATACAGTAAAAGCATTTAGCATTACCAACAATGTATCAGATATACACTACTAGCATTTAGCATTACCAACAATGTATCAGATAAATTATACAGTACAAGCATTTAGCATTACCAACTGTGTATCAGATATACAGTACAAGCATTTAGCATTACCAACACTGTATCAGATATACATTAGCTTTTCCCCATTTTTTGTTGCTTTAAATGTTATTACATGAAAACTTTTGGCAGTAACCAGTAGTTACAGTGTTACTTGCCTTCAGAATTAAATGTCTGACTCATTAAAATGTGGCACTGATATTGCAATGACAGTAGTACCTGGATATGAGTGATCAAGTTTGAATCACCACATGTGCATGAAATTTTTGTACTCATGCTGAGTGATGTATAACTCTTAGTTTCAGATCATAGACACCACTGTACTGATGCTGAGTGATGTATAACTCTTAGTTTCAGATCATAGACACCACTGTACTGAGCTTAATTCCTGTAAAAAATTATAAAGCAGTAACAGAACTAATGCTTTGAAAATGTTTAAAATAATAGAGCATCTATTTTTCATACAGTGGTCCCCCTCTTATACGGCCACCCCTTCTGCACCGGGAAAGTGGCCTTATAAAATGGGTGGCCTTTCCAGAGGGGGACTAAATTTTTTGTGAGAAGTGTATGTAATGTACATAGTAAGAAACCTACAATCTTCAAAGCATTTACTATCTTCATTTAATATCTTCGTTTAAAAGTAACATTAATTAATAAAAGGTTCTACTTGTTATAATAATAACCTTATTTCAACTGAATATGCATTAATAGTTCTTATTCTTAGCGTAAAAGGTGATATGCGAGTGGGTGTTGTTGTCATGCACATTGCAAATCCATTCAAAAATGCCATTTAAATCTTCGTACATAATTCTCTTTCCATTTGCTCCATTTTCCCACTGCTGCTGAATGTCCTCCTTATTGGTTACGATGTTTGAGTATTTTCAACATAAAATTGTTTTATTCGAGTCTTTTCTAACTTAAAATTGTTCGGCAAGTCCCCCTCACCACCTCACCCAATGTCGTCGAATAGAATAACCAACTTTTTTCTAAAATAATCGTCTCCGTTTGCATGATGACATGTTAATGTTTGGTAATGATTTATTCGGATGTTGCTAACTGTATGCTATTTAATTATGCAGACAACTTTTTTAGAGCAGACGAAATGCCTTCTTCGTAAAGGAAGTGATAAATGTGTTGTCATGTGATTTTTCGGGCTTTGTCGGGTACCGTTTTGTTCAAGGTTATTCTCTCTATATGTGTCCGCACAAAATCTATTTTAGCCTATGCTGACCCTGTTATGATCTTGACAATTACATCCAGTTGTAATCATCAATGTTGCCAACTACAAGACTGATAAAACAATTTTTCTTCATTTAAAGTCTGGTACCCTATTGTTTTTACATTTCTTTACATTAAGTGAGAGAAGCCAAAACGGCTTCGATATGTACGCAGATTTGAGCTGAACGATAGCACCTCGCGGCCGTTAGGATTTGTAATCTTAACAGTTATTGTCAGTAGTAATAGCCACTAATTATGAAAGTGAACAAGCTCAACATCTTACTAAGGGAAGCCATAAAGCCTATCAAACCATTTTCCCGCTGACTTGTGTATTGTACGTTAATACCGCCACTTCTCAGCTGTTACTACTGTTCAATAATTGTAATCTTAACAATTATGAGAGTGACTAAACCAGACATCTCATGATGACACAGCAGTAAGGCTACTCGGATTACGTGTACTTACCTTTTTGTATGCATTAAATTCTAGTCTTTCTCGGCTTTATGGAATAAATGTGGCTTCTCATGAGGTGTTAATGATATAATATTAACCTTAGTGGTACATGTACTTTAGTCAACACTTCTTTCAGTAACGAAAACCTGACATCGGGAAACAGAAATCGGATTACTTAACACACGTTATGAATAAAATACTGGTTCTGGATACATATTACAAAATAAAATGCGGCAGGTAAAGTTTTATATTTTTGCACTAATATGCTGGCCACTGGTCGCGTTAGCGGAGTGGCCTTTCGTGAGGGGTACTTTTGAACACAAACTCGTCGGTACCGACGGATTCTGGCCGAAATGAGCAGGTGGCCGCTGGTCAGGGGGGCCGTTCAAGAGGAGGACCACTATATAAAGAACTTCACTCCTAAAGCAACTTATGGTCTCCAACTTTGATAACACACCATACAAAACATTTTGAGAGACAGACAGACAGACACACACACATATGTACGCACAGAAAGTGGAGCTGTTTGATAGATTTCCAGACACAGGCAGTACACATCACTGGCTACAAAAATCCAAACCTTTTTGGAGTTACCACAAAGCTGGCAACAACCAGAAATGTGTTATGTCAAACTAGTTTCTTCTAACATTGTCAAACACCCACAATTTGCCCCAGTTGAATCCACATCATAATGCAATTGCAAATAAAACTCCTGCACTGACCAATCAGGGTGGTTCACTCAGTATCAGATTTTAAGAAGTTAATTAGTTGGATTAATGAGATGAAACAAAAGGACCATTGCCAGCTGGTAAAACCCCTACCTTTCCTGAGCTATTGTCACGGTATAATACAGTTATTTGGTTTGAAATGCTATCATTAAAAAAGAAGACAGATTACCATATAACAAAACAAAGTTACAGTCAAAACAATTGCCAACTTGCCTAAATAATTAGCTGAACGAATCATGGTAAAATTACAATTTGTATCAAATAGTAAAATAAACCAAAATGGATTGATGCTTTTGTCTAATTTTAATTCAGCCTTTTCAGGATTTTATGTGGCCCAACTTTTCTAACCTTTTAATACTTTTCATTGGGCTCCCTTGTTTTCATTTGTTTTCTTCAAATCAGCCCTAATATCCCTACATTTTCTTTCATTTGTTTGGGGACATTCTTTTATCTGTTTAATATATGATGGATTTGTGAAGATTTTACTGTCATGTGCATAACATATCTGTAAATGTTTATTGAGCAATATTGTATTTTTAAGTGGATTACAACATATTGCATTGTCACTTATACCAGTGAAATGTGTCAGGGTGGCCAAGTGGTTTAAGGTATTCACCTTTGTAGATCACTCACACATTTCACCTCTGTTCATGCGGGTTCAGGTCTCAGCTCAACCAACATAGGTATGTGAGAAAGCTTGCCAGTAGCTTCCCAAGGTTGGTAGTTTTCGCCTGCAGACAAATCTAAAAACCTGAGAGATAATGAGTGGGAAAGAGAGGTCCAGTTCAGTTTATAATGCTTTATGTTCTGCAAGTTTAATACTTTGCAATTTTTCCACAATACATATGTCAACACCTTTATTTCATGTCTATATGTACCACATTCTTCAAATACATACCATTCCTGCAGTTTCTTTCAATTTTATCAATGATTTATTTCACTCAGTATATCTACCAGTCTGTCATTTCCTTGTACTCAGTGTCATGGTCAGTCTTGCATTTCTCTCACAGACATGTTTATGTGAATTTGCTATTTAAGACAGTTGATTCCAGACAGGAAATGTATATTTGTATTTAAACTTGTCAGTCATATTTTATGGCAGTTTTTGAGATCTGAATTCACCAAGATTGCTGGCTCTGAACAGTTAGTATTAAAGATTGTTCTGATGCATATTGCTGATTTCAGGTTGACTAGGTCATAGTGGTTAATAATATAACCCATGAGATTGCAGTGACAGGGTGTTTGGAAACAAAATGAATTAGCCTATAATGATTAACCATCTGAAAATCTAGCACCACAAGCAGTTTTTTTCATCTGTTGTTTATGTGATTATTACAGGAGACAGATGCAAACATACTGCTTGGAAAATAATTAATTGGATCAAAATAAGTGTTCTCAGATCATTTGCAAAAGTCAACTTTTCAGAGATTGTTTAGATGCATGTTGCTGATTTCAAGGTGAAAACTGGATGATGTGGAAGCAGAAGCAGACATGGGAGTGGACACAACACACCACAGAAAAGTGTAAAGAGTGAAATCATTGAAATCAGAATATTTCTATGAGGGATTTGGATTTTACTTTCTTTTCTTACATGATTTGATACTAAATTCTGCATGATTATTTGAACTTGAAGTGGAAAATAGGTCAAGAAAAATGTTATAATATACTACAACATGATTAAAATTAAGTTAATGGAGTTCTATTCTCAGCTGTTTAAATTTTCAGGTAAAGGTCTTTTACCTAAAGACTTAAAAACTGAAGAGTCATTTGACCTTTGACCCCATAATTTCTAGAGTCAGAATGAAAATATCAAGAGTCAAACGTGAAATCTCAATGCTCATTAGTTTCTTACAGTCCTTTGATTGTTCATTTTTAATGGCGCAAGCTGATGTTTAAGATATTTTTGTCTTCTGCTGAAGAAAGATAAACACTTGTACAGTATTTTGTAAGAAACAGATAAGAGACCACATGTCAATGTATTTCCATCTTTCACAGCACTTTTAACCCACAAAAATTCACTTTTCCACTCTTCCTTATATTTTCATACAACTTTAGGAGATTTATTCTCTTCCTCAGAATTCTTACTATCTTTCTGTTTCATTGGAGTCTGAGAGTTGGCATGAACATCACTTGCAGGTCATTTCTAAGGCAGAAAAGAAAATAGAATACTTCTTTGAGCCATTGTGATTTAAAAGCTCACTAATACATATAACAAAATTACTCGATTTCGCTATTCAGTCTCAAGTAATTCCAAAGCAGGAAATAAATTGTTATATGTATAGGCTTGTACAAAAATAACAAGAAAAGAGTGAAGACAACAAGCTTTGTAAAATTTAACAAAATAATTTATTTACCTAGAAAAACAAGGTAAAAATGAGAAAAGGGACTTACGGTTTACGAATCAAATCCAAAATTAATCCAAGAATTAAATAATATAAGTCCTGTCTATAAAAAGTTCTAAGTGAATCACAGTTCGAATCCCGATGAAATTCAAGATGGAAGGTGATGATGTCTTCGATGGTCTGCTTTGTCCTGATGTGTCGACAGTTCTTTGTTGAATCACAAAGAATAATATTCCAGTTTAGAATTGCAAATAATTTTCAATAAATGTCTTTGTCCAAGAATTCTGTAAGGAGCACGTATATGTATATTTTCCAGAGAAATGAATTACTAATTCCGAAAAATAAAAAAAATTCAACTCAAACTGGTCACAACAAAACACCTTTGAGCTTCAGAGGTTTAAAGCACAACTGAATTGATTCTTATAATAACATGAGTTATAAGCCAAACTAAAACGCAAAATAGATTCCCGTATGTGGGTCAAAATTTCATCCCACAGGGAAAACCAAAAGTTTGTAACAATAAACAAATGTTATTTGTCACGTACTCTACGTATGGTCTTGATTCCACTAAATGAATCTTACTCTTAGAATGAATTAAAAGAAGTTGTCTACTCCAGACTCTATCTGATTTCTGAATCGAGGTCAGCAATTAGATACAATGTTTCAAACTACTGGCTGTTTATCAGGTCAAACAGAACTGAATTGAATTTCTAAAAAAAATCAAATCCAGTAGTCAAAATTATCATTACAATAACATATAATGGAATAAAATAAAAAAAATAAAAATTAAATTAACCAACAAACAATTTAATTACATATACATAACAAAATAAATTACAAAGTCTATGATCCAATAAGTTCTTCCTAAATAATATATTAATTTAAACACCCAAATTTTTTAATGTTTTGTCAGCTGAAACAAATTACTTGCTAATAAAACACAAAGATTGTCAAACTACCATTTTCAAACTGGCTTTGCAAGATGCAATATTATATTCTGTTTTGTCTAATTGATTACAATTGATGGGCAATCAAACAAATGTCAGTATTTGATAAAAAGTTAATTTAAATCCAGTCAAGTCAAAATTGATTCCCTTCTCCTCTATCATAAACATCAAATATAATCTAACCTACCTTGATTCAGTTATGCACACCTAAGATGACGTCAGTGACATGCTGTCTCTGCCTAGTTCATATTTGTGCTTAAAAAGGGTGCAAACTGTGACATTTTATTTTCTTTAATGTCACATTTATCAGATGCTTCCAAATCTCATTGGACCGCATGAAGTTGATATATTTTAGGAAAGTTAAGAATAACATAAACCCCGAGTAACATGGTATTTATTACTTTAGCATCAGATAAAGTCCATTACATTAATACAGCACTTTTAAGTTCATTCAATTTTGCATGAAAATCAAATCATAATAAATTTCCATTGTTCTTCATCTTTCGTAAATATATCATGATATATGTTTATCAGCACTATAAACAGCATTTAGTATTAAAATTAAATAAGTGATTCTTTGTACAATTGCAGACACTGATTACGAATATCAGTTTTGTTCATATTTCATTGTAACTTAAATCTGTGGTCTAGATTACACATAATCCATGAAGTATAATGAACTCTCTGTTTATTTTGTCTCACCTGTAAAGGTGAGATGTGCTAAATATTTATATATTATGTAATTGATGCTCTGTGCTCAAGATAGACAGAAATAGATGGGTACTCCATACTCTTCTGCCTTAGGGTCCCTCTTCTGTGTTCATGGTGTTGTATGTCTGTCTGCTCATGATGTTGTCTATCTCTTACCAGTTTGGTTTCCTCACAATGCAGGATTCTTAACAGATTTCAAAACTGAATTCCAAAATCTCAAGAGTCAAATGAAAATTTCAAGAGCCATTTGTTTTGAGTTATGAGCTCACAGCTGGTGTTGTTCCATGTTCCTGGAGTGAATTGATGCTAAAGATTTCCTACAACTTTAGGAGACTTATTCTCCTTCACAGAGTTATTACTAATTTTCTGTTTCTTGGAGTCTGAGTGTCAGAATGATATTTGCTGATACATTGTTTCTGATCCTGAGTTAGAAAATAAAATATACATTTTTGGGTCGTTGTGATTAATACCTCAAGGTATGGTATGACAATTCAATGAGAAAGGAAGCAGTGTATATGTCATAGTTCACTGCAAAGACTTTTTTTATATAAAAGCCACAGTCATTTTTACATTCCTTCACAAGATTATAGTGACTACTAATAATATTAAAGTATGATTATTCAGTTTCACAATTAACAGGCTCTTAATAGTTTTCTGGTCCAGATTTCCCCTTTAATCTTTTTTTTTGTTGCAAAGAATGGAGAATGTCTTTTTCTGTATGATTAGAATGTGACAATGACAAAACAGCTGTTTTCAGCCTGCAACAAAGTTCAAACTTCTGTTTTCCATTGGCTGGGTTTTTAAGGCTGCTGACTGCAGTCAATTATTCTTCCAATCTAAGTTCATTTCATCTTGAGAAGAAAGTTTCTGAGTTGGACATGGGATGTAATCCAAAGTTTCATGTTTATTAGCCAGTAATTTTTTGTTTCAGTTTTGATTTTTTAGCATTAAGACATAGCTTATGCTTTGCCACTTTAATGTGAATCATACTAAAACATCTATCAACTGCCCTTAAATATTCTACTAAAAGCATCATGAAAAATACAGTAACATTTACATATTATACAAAACCTTTTAATACCAACTCAAGCGTTTCTGCTGAAATCATTTTTCGTCGATCTCTCTTTTTAAGAACCTCCACCAAAGGTCAGCCAGTTTGTATTAAAAGACTTGAAAGTCATTGCAACCTCTGACTGCTTGATTACATATAACACCTTCATAAAACTTTCTGCATTTGGCCTTAAACTGTAGAAATTATGACAGGTAATCAGTTTGCAGCTCATTGTGTACACATGTTAGCTTCATAATCTGATTACTCAGCCACATCAAATTGCACTGGGATGAGATTTCCTGTCCTCAGTAGAGTGGTTCCCACTGGTTACTATAATGTGGGGATAGAATGCACAAATACACCAATTTTTGGTCTTAATAATAATGTTGGCAGGCAAGAAAACAAAAAGCTAACATTGGATCAAATGTTAATCTGATCAAGTCATAATTTAATTCCACTTCTAACTATCATAAACATCAAAGATAATCTCAAAACAATCTAACTTTCATTCAGATATACCCATTCAAGTGTGACATGATTGATCTGTTAGCCCAACCCAGTTCATATTTATTTTGTATACATGCGATATTATTATCAGGTCAACAGAGTGTAAACAATAGTCAATAGCAAACAACAATTTGTTATTGACAGCATGTGCTTGGTGGAAAATTATGCCAGATGTGAAACAAGTGTAATTAGAACTGATGCTCCAGTCCAAATCAACATGTGTCATAAAAATGCACAGGTTCAAATTTCCAAGCATCATAAATGGTTCTCATTTTAATTCCAAGCATCAAAACCTGAGGGTAGGCATCTATAGAGAATCCTGCAATATCTCTCTTTGTCAACAATTTGCAGTTAACCAAACTTTGTGGAGAGGTACTTGGGGTAAGGAAGAACTGTACTGATTTCAGACTCAAAGGTCAAGGTCACTGAAAGAAGAAAAATGTTTTCCACACAATAACCCAAGCTTCCCACTATCAACAGTTACTAAACTTTATGAATGGTTTGCATTTAGTGTTAAAAGCACCCTTTCAGTTCTGGCACAAAATGTGAAATATCACTGTCACTCTTAACTGAAATAAAAATGGCTTCTGCACAATAACTTGAGTTTTCTGTAATCATTTTCATATACCAATCTTTGTAGATAGCTTGCACTTGAGTGGAAAAGGACCCTATTAATTTTGAACTCAAGGTCAAAGGTCATTGTCAATGTGACTCAAAGAATAAAATGGTTTTACATCACACACTTCAACCAAACTTGGTGGATTTGTTTTACTTGAGGTACAGAAGAAGCCTGTTTATTTTGGGGGGTTAAAAGGTCAAAGATTAAGGAGGTTTCTGCACATAAAACACTACTGGCATTGACATGCATGTGCCATTCAGGGTGCTCTTGTTATCAGTTAGCAGATGTGAGACCTCAAAATACATAATACTTATCAGAAGTATTTGGCTGAGTTGGAGGGCAAACTAGCTCCCCAAAATAGTACTTTGTGGATGATAAATAAAGGTCAGTTCTGTTGCTTTTATCTTTTAACCTTTGATTCTACTTATGTTCTAGAATTCATGTGTGATATTTTTAGGTCTTGTTATGCATTGACACTCTGACAAACATCACTTTGGGTGACGGATTGATGTTATGACAAACATTGTCTTTATTCAGTTTTAAGAGTTTGAGAAGTCTGGAGTCTGTTGCTTTGGAACTGTAGGATGTTGAATTATTTCAGAAAATTGAATTACCAAATAATTTTTAGTACCCTTTGTTAGCAGCTAGTTATTTCAGCTCCGAGGCAGATGTGTCCAACAAAAGTGGCCATTTTGGAAGTTCTTCTTGTGAGAAACATTTTTTTTGTTTGTTTCATAGTTGAAAGTAATTTTAAAAAAATAGTAGTGCATATTACTGCCATATGTAGAAAATGAATGTACTAGGCCAATTGTACATTTCAGCATGTATGTTTGAACCTGTGAATGAATCCTGAGTTCACAACTGATGAAACGCCATTGCATGCATATTGTAATGTCATACAGTAAAGTTGTGCTACCAGTGAAGAGGATATGCCATTCCAAATTCTGTTTCTTATGGAGCATGTATAGCTATAACAGCATTCATGTAACAGATAATTCACTAATGAATCACAGAGTAAAATTATTAAAAATAAGTTGAAAAATCTTCTAGTAAATTTGACTTGTATAGCATGTAAATGTATATTACATGTATGATGGATTTCACTTGTGTCTATTGAACAGATATTTGACATTTTCTTTTGCATATATCTGCATAGATTTTGTATTGCAAAGTTGTGCTCCAGTTACATTCAAAGGTGCTGCATCACAAAATTACAATCCAAGGTGTTACACTCCATAGTACCGCTCCGGTGGCCTAGTGGTTAGAGCGTCCGCCTCGGATGCAGGAGGTCGCGGGTTCGAACCCCGGCCGAGTCATACCAAAGACTTAACAAATGGTACTAACAGCTGCCTCGCTAGGCGCTCAGCATTAAGAGGTTAGTGTTAGGACTGGTCGGCCTGGTGTCAGGATAATGTGACTGGGTGGGACATCATGCTACATGTCTTGCGGCATGATGCCCCAGTGCTAGACATCACTATAAACTGTCACACTGCAGACATCGTAGCGATATGACTGAAAAATTGTTAAAGCTACGTTAAAAATCTAAATCACACACACACACACACACTCCATAGTTACATTCTTGGTGGTTAACATCAGTTACATTTTGGGGTGTTACAACACAAAGTTACATCCCTATGTGTTGCATCAGAGTTATATTACAAGGTGTTATGACACAGTTACATTCCAAGGTGTTGCAGCCAACAGTGACATTTTATAGGTGTTGCATCTAAAAATGACATTTCTAGGTGTTACATTGATAAGTTACATCTAAGGTGTTATAGCACAAAGTTACATTCCTAGGTGTTACACCCCAAAGTTACACCACTATTTATGACATGACATTAAACTAATAAATTTGAATAATTATCTGACCAGTGAAGCATATTCATTATGAGACAGACATGGTTATTCATATAAATTCTTTTTATTTAGATTGATGTACCAGTGAAACTGAAGGCCTCCTTCATGAAAGTTGATGTCAGTCTGCCAGTGGAAGATGCAGAGAATAATCATCAGCCACAGGGACAGACTACCTCCACGGAAGGGGTGACTCTAGCTAGATCAATATCAGGTTAATCTGATTCAAGACACTTATTGTCAAATAGATATCAACTTGTAAATAAGGGTTTTCAACAGGGAAACATTTATGATGATGATGGGTCTTCAAACCAGCTAATGATAATCATCAGATATTTCGGTTCCTATCAATATCATATAATAAGTATTGAACATTACAACTTTTTGTACACAGTATAGAGTAAGATATCACAATTGATACCAATGACCCAATGACCCAAAGAATAGTAAATTCACAGATTGGAGTTGAAGAGAAACCTTTCAAAAGTTTCATTACACCCTATTCCTTTAACTAGATACAGAATTGTCCTAAAAACAAACTTTCTGTCACTGTGCTTACAAGTTCAGCAAAGTAACTTCTTCCTTCATACATGTGAATCTCCCAAGTGGGAGGACGATTCTCCTGAGATCAGTAATGTATTCCAGCCAATGTTTGAAATATATGGGAAAAAGTTATAATAGAAAATGTCATGGTATGATGTTATACACTGATGCTATTTATTTATTAGTCCAGTCACCCCAATGCATGCCCCACATATAGCTTACAAAATCATTTCTGGCAATGCAAGGCTTAGTGACTTAGTGCAAGACACTCGGTCCTTTTCAGATATAGAAGCATTAGCAGTAATGATAATACCTACATATTGGATAAGAGGCTTGAAGATTTGGCAAAAGACATTTTGTTATAAATCTATCAACACTGATGACTGTTGACATCTTGCACTAAATATGTCACAGTCCACCTCAGTTTTTGAAACACAAGATGGCAAATAAAACTTTACTTTTGCCAGTCTCTGCTGTTGTCAGTTCTATTTCAAATCAGGAAATATCTTCAACATTTTTATCAACATGCAGTTTAGGTTAAAACAAAATCACAAGTTTGTCAGAATTTTCAATATCATTGAGGTAGTTTAAAATGCGTTTATATGCATGTTCATCTGCTTTGTGAAATTTGCAAACATAATAGCATTAAAGCCACTCAGTGTACACAAATGAAATTGTACTAGCAATTTTTTGGGACAAACACATATAAGCAAAGTCAGCAGAGTTATACAAATGAAATTGCATAAGTTTAGTAGTACTTATATATAGAGGACCTGATTAGATTTTCACACCAATATAGTAAACGTTAAATCTTTATATGTTTTTTTTAATCTTTTTGGTTATGGTCTTTTTTTTGGCAAAAATTTAGCACAGTTAAGCATAAGGCCTACCGAGTTAGACCAACTAGATTGATAGGCATATGTCTGTTTGTAATGTAGATGTCCTGTTTAGATTTTCATGCCA
Source organism: Megalonaias nervosa (assembly GCA_016617855.1). Classification (NCBI taxonomy): domain Eukaryota; kingdom Metazoa; phylum Mollusca; class Bivalvia; order Unionida; family Unionidae; genus Megalonaias; species Megalonaias nervosa. Next base: position 125,795 of record JAECUM010000330.1, on the reverse strand, counting down.
TTATCACATTCTTTTTCTTCAATTTTTCACATATATTTGGATCATTTTGCACATACAACTTTTGTTTTGCACTGGGGACATATATATTTCCATATACAGCTTTTGTTCTACACTGGGGACATACACTATATATTTACACATACAGCTTTTATTCTGCACTGGGGACATATATGTTGTATGAACACAGATCTAGATCTTTTTTTAGACACTAATCATGTTTACTCCCTTAAAAACAAAAGGTTTATTCCCAAAATGTTGTCACCATCATGCAGCCTTATTTTCTGAAAAATTTAACTCCAAAACAAAGCATCTATATTGCTAGGGGTGGTGGTGTATATGGAAACCAAATGATATTTCATTATAAATGCTGGAGTGTAAGTGTCCTGTCAGTATCTAAGTAGAAGGCAATATACAGTGTGACCCCATTGTAACAGGATGTTTGGGGTCGATGGAACCCATCCATGTTATGTACCGAACTGTGTTATTGCCAACCAAGTCAGTTAACTTAAAAAAATTATGCATATGCCCAGGTTAAAAAATAGGTTACTTTTAATTGAATGAAGACAAACCTTCTCTAAAGTACACTTGGATATTGACAACTTACATTTGTGTAGTATAATTCCTAATGCATTAAGTACTGTGCATGTATATTAAAAAAATCAATGAATTTGAGTATATACCATGTTATAAAATTCATGTATCAGTCACATACCATTAGAAAACACAAATGACATATTTATATTTATATATATATATATATATATATATATATATATATATATATATGGTAGTCCTCATTTGATCTATATCCCATTGTCAACAAACACATGTCACTCAACAATTCACTACAATATTGTTGCCATCAGCACATGGCTATTGTTGTTTACAAGCTCTATATACATCTACTCAAATTGGCCCAGATTTTGGTCAGCTGGGGACAGCTATCATCTTGCTGAGGCTACCAAGGGTATGAGGCTGTTCATAGGGAAATGAAAACATTAACAAATTAAAAGGTTTAACACCTTCAGTTAACTTGATGACCAGATATCTATGGTTTCAAAAGATTGGGAATTTAATTTGTGTTTTATGCCACCACTGGTAGCAATCGTAAGCATAAATGATTTTCATGCAAAAAGAACACTTTCACAGCACAATAAACATCTTCCAGTCACTTTGGAAAATGCAGCAATCCATCTGATTCCATTGCTTTTATTTAAGTTTGGTGCTGACTTCATTTAATGAAAGGAGCTTTGTCTTTATTGAAGTTTGTCGTTGGATTGCTTTGATGAAGGGTGCATGTGTTACTGAAGTCACCACCAAAAGGACAACTTTTGAGGACCAAACAAATGCCCTTTTGTTATTGTGGTGGCAACATGAAATAATTGTGGAACATTAATTGAAACTGAATTGTATTTTATTTGCTTAGTATTTATACAGACTGATCGGTGCTTCAAAGGTGATCAGTTTTCTTTGAAGTTTCAGCAAAACTATTTTTTCTGGCTGGGTACATTAAAAAATTATTCATTGTTTGATCAATTGTAGCTGTTCCTGTTTCTGTCTTCAAAGGTTGGTCAGTTGTAGCTAGTCCAGTAGCATGACTATTTGAGTGTACCACAGCATACAATGCTCAGGCCAGATGTCAGCATAAGTGGATTATGATGTAACAATGTACTGTTAAGATGGTTTGTCTATGTAACAATAGATAGATTCCAGTGCATTTTATTATCCAAGTTTGCAGCTTTCTTTCATGGTGGCTTTGAATTTCTCCCCACAGTACCCAAGATTGTATATAATAGTTTAAACAATCAATAATGTCGTCGCAAAAAAAAATCACCAGATGATATATTTTGTCACCAATAAGGAAAAACATTGCAATTTGTGAATATCTTTTTCTTGCACAAGAAAAATACATGTATATGAAATTTCAGAAGCAACACCAGAATTGTCTTACATTAGAATTCATGTGCGATCTCTTCCCCAAAATGATAGCAAACTTATTATGTGTTATTTTTTTGTACTTTTAAGAAGAAAATAATATTTTTTAATGCACGAGAAAATATGTTCATGAAATTTCAGTAGCCATGACACAATAGTGTTATATCTGAATTCGTGTTGTAACAGAGCATGCTATAGTGAGGTCACACTGTAGGAAAGTATATATATATATATATATATATATATATATATATATATATATATATATATATATATATATAGTCACCTTGTAGCAGTAACCATTCCCATATCGCCTTGTGGAATTTCATTTATAAAAGTCATACATTAAATGGATACCTGCATACTGCAGCCAATGCAGGTGTATCCTAACCTGAAAATGATATTTGCTTCATAAATCAGGCACTCAGATGTATCCAAAATTCAGATGAAATCATCTGTTTTTAAAAAAAGAAATTGTTTAGGTAAAGACATGTCATGTTAATTTATGTGTAAAGATGTTGTGTATATTCATCATACTCAAGTCCGTCTGTCCGTGTAACTTTAAATCAGGAATGGGCAACTTTCTCCAGGGTATGGGTTGAATAAGTGATTTATAAAGCCACACCATATGATGCAAATTAACAGATAAAACCAGGTCACTGGCCAGGTCTGGTGGGTGGGCCATATTTTGCCTACCCTTGCCTTAAATTGATTTCTCTTTTAAGAATTCACTAAGGTCTCATTATTGGTTAGAAAATTCATTGTTGTCCGTGGGTTATATATGCTTTTTAAACTGGGTTGTCATATGTATGCCTTCCTGTATAAAGCAAGTGAAAGTATGGGGGAAAATAGAGAAAAGTAAACAATAGGCACAAAGGAAAAGAAGACAGAAAGAAATGCTAACAACAGTTATTATTGGTGGTTTACTTGCTCTGCAAGTTAAAACACCTTTTATATAATAATATTAAAAACATTGTATCAGCATCAGAAAAGATGCTGCTTAATTACTATAGTGGCTCAAAGAATACATGGGTAATTTTTGGTGTGCTATAGCATGTTAGGAATACAATATATAACATAGAAGAACATGTTCTGTTGATGTCCAAATTAAGTAAATTATTTTCTGCTGATGGATATTGACACTCTACAACAAAATGTATTTTTAACATTCTGGTTACAAGATCAATAGCATTACTGCATTATGTCCAGAATCGCATTATACCAAAGCATACTATAACGAGGGAGAGATGTATAATTCACTGCATTTTTAAGGGCACAAGTATTATCTAATTAAGAAAAATATGTATTTTAAATAATGTTTCAACAGGTTTACCCATGGAAACATAAGTTTCTCCTTTGAATACATTATTGGATCATATTAGCATTAGGAAAGGAACGCCATTATCTGTCAAATTCAGCAGTCACAGAATGATAAAAAAAATTGTGAACTTTGTCTATATAGGTAAAGGAGATGATTTTCCAAATGCTTACCATTACCTCCCTTTACCATCATTAGATAGCTACAGTTGTTTACTCAGTTTTCACTTTCACTGGATCCGACGTACATAGTATCCTATGCCTCCTGTGAAAGATTCATCTTGCCATTTGTTGACCATTCACCAGCAAAAGTATGTATAGTATTGAGTGTAAAGGTATTTACTAAATGTGGCAATCATTATTTTACCAAAAAGTGTGATATTTGTGTGAATTTTTAGTGGTTATAGATTTTGTATCTTTCTGACCTTGTGCTGTAACACTGTATAATGAGTACTCATTATTGGTTATTTATTTGCACACAAAGCAGGTATTTTTTCACTTGAGTAACTGTATGGTTATTGATAATATTTGAACACTCTCAGGTTGTTATTTTTGAATGTTTCATTGTTGTTCTCTTCCACGTTGCTTTTTTCCACTGTTGTTATTGCTATTTGTGAATACTTTTTAGGTTATGTACAAATTTTGTCCATTCTTGTCATTGCAGATTAAACAGATGATGACGTTATGTGCTAAAGTCTACAACAAATGCTTGATTCATATCTGTCTTGCACAAAGTGTTCTTCCAGTGTTGTTTTTGTTATATGTCAACAGATTCAGGTTGTTATTTCCCCTTTTTTTTAATTGTGTCCTTGTAATTTCAGATTAAACAATGTTATTTTCCAGAGTCAGTAAAGATATGCATGATACATGTCTCACTTGCACAAAGTGTTCATAGACTTCCATCTGCAGTGTAAGTGAAATATGGTTAGAATGAATTTGCTCCATACTTCTGCAACAAAGCTTGAACAGATGGATCAAATCTAGGTCAGCAGAAAGTAAAATAATCTCCAATAGTGGCTTGGAGTTAAATGAAGAGTGTCTTCCCTCATTTCAGCAGCCCAATGAGTGTAATCCCCACTGCATGGCCCTTGGGGCTGTAATTATGGGTGCATGGATCATTTGTTGGATATTTGTTAACTGTGTTATCATCTTTTTATAATGTATGTTGCTGATCAGCTCTTGACCAGCCAGTCCAACCATTTGGCCAAAAGTAACATGGTCTGTCACACCATGTCACATAACAGCTGTCAATGGTATGCAGAGTAATACAGGGGTCCATTGAATCAGTACATTCCATCACAATGCTTTGCAAGTCGACCAACCAGCTATCCAACCAACTGTACTACTGACTGGTAACCAAAGGCCTGTACATCAGTAAGCAGCGATACTAGCCAGCCATTCCATGGTATGAGGAGTTACACTGGGAGCTGCAGAGTTGGTCCATCCATTTTTCCACACATTCTATCTCAGAGCTCTTCATGTTGACCTTCTGAATGGCCAATGAACTGACTATCCAGCTGGTGCCAAACTGACCATCCATCCAACTGAGCTGGGTACCATGAAAAATTTTGTATGGCACTATACTGCTGTATTTCTGAATGTACTGCGATATGTAATGCGCTATATCGCAATTATATTAGAACTTACAATTCAATATTCTAAAGAAGTGCCTGACCCTTTTTTGTTTAATTTCTGTCTGTCAGTAGCTTCACGGATTTCTTGCTCTGATCTACAGCAACACCATATCATATCTATGATATTATTTGGAAAAAATATGAATTATCTTGCAATAAAAGAAAAATTTTTGGCTCAAAAGAAAATCACAACCCTGCCCTCCAAAAATTAAATGGCCAGGACCTTATAGTAGATGAATTTGCTATTTGTATGTTAATTGCTGTATAAGTTGCAATCTAAAAGCTGTAACTAAAATGGGATGATCAAGCTTACACTATAACTGAAAATGTGAAAAAATCGTACTGATTTCAGAGAGCCTATTGATACAGTAAAATGGTATACTGGCAATACTGCACACCTCTACCAGCCATATGCCGAGCCAACTTTCCGGTCACACTTCCAGCTGTCTATACTAGCAAGACAAGCCAACTTGATTGCCTTGCCCTCAGTTTAACTAGTAAGCCTGTGATTCATAGAGTAGTCATTTACTGTCTCTCTTTAACTGATATGTAACGAGATGTGACAATGTAAGACCCTGTCCGTGCCTGCAAGCATTACTTAAACACACGTAGAAAAGTTGTGGAGCACAACATCTTTCCTTCAGGTAAATGCTGTAAAAGAGGATATATCCCCACAAGCAAAAGCAGCATAGCTGAAGTGGGTAATAAACTCAGCATACTTTGTGGTCTGGAAAGATCAGATATGCCTCAAGAAAGTTTCAGCTCATGGGATTAGCATTATCTCTGCAAGTCTCGCATTTAACTGCAAAATTTTGAACTGAGACATAATAAAAGCTGTTGGCTGGAATGCAGAGTCAACCTTTTCAAGCTTTTATTGTCATGATTTAGCTTTGCAGAGACAAAAATGGAATCTGATGGATCCAATGACTGTGGCCAAGACTTCCACCAGGCCAATTTCATGGTAGCACATCCTCCTCATGGGCATTGGTTTAGCACCTTTGCTGGATTCGCATTGAATTTTCTTCTTATCCGTTTATGGTCATCAAGGGATATGTAACCATGGGTTGTGCTGCTCTTATGTTACTAGGAGAGTGGGTTATTCTTCTAATTGGGAATCTAGCAATTCTTCATTTAAAGGATGCCCATGTTGGAGGTAGGATGCTCAGCATTTCCTCCTCTTATTACCTTTTGTCCTAACATTAATGTCATCAAGGGTTGTATGCAAAGGAGAAGGCAGTTTAGTTTGTAAATTACATTTTTCTGAGAATATTTAGTATATATACGTTAATTTTTGTTTTTTAACTCAGTTTGAATTCCTGGTATGTTCAATCAAAATTTTACAGACACAGGTAACTATTTTGCCCCCCTAGTAAAATGACTGATAGATGATCTGCTTAAAACTAAAGTGTGTACAGTCAGATTAATTATAATAATATAATTTTATGTCCACCACACTTGGTGTCCCTGTAATTTACGATATTTGTGCCATGCATATTGAAGACTTGATTTGGACAGTTGATGTTATTGTAAATTCTGAAATTTTCCTCAGAATGTTACTGCTCTGGTGGCTTAGTGGTGAGAGCATCTGCCTCAGATGCGGAGGTCGCAGGTTCAAACCCCGGCTGAGTTATACCAAAGATTTTAAAAATTTTTACTAACAGCTGCATTGCTAGGCACTCAGCATTAAGAGGTTAGTGTTAGGACTGGTCGGCCTAGTGTCAGGATAATGTGACTGGGTGGGACATCATGCTACATGTCTTTGACATGATACCGGTGCTAGACATCACTATAAACTGCCACACTGCAGACACCGTAGCAGTATGACTGAAAAATTGTTAAAGCTATGTTAAAAATCCAAATTACACATACACATTCCTCAGAATGTTAGTAAATTGTTGTTTAAATTTTTTTTTTTAAATATAATAATAAGACATTTTTCAAATGTAGACAACTAAGTTCAACACATGATGACTTTCTATTCAAGGTCAGAGACTCCTGTGGTCATTTGAGACTGAGTACTTAATCCCTTTGACCCTTCATCTGACCCTACCATCCACCTACCCTTCCACAGATCCACCTATATTTGCCTTATACTGTCCCTGGCTGTCTTCGCAGCAACTTGCCACTCTGTGTAAGGAACTGGACCGTCTTTGGGAGGAAGGAATTGGAATGCCTATACTCTACACCTGGATTGACTGGCTACAGGAAAATACACTCCGGTAAAGAATGTCGCCAAAAATACGTTTTACAGTGAAACCCCCACTAAAATGCATTGCTTGGGGTGAACAGTGTGAAGAAAATATTGTCAGTGTATCCTGTTAGCTGTACATTTTTTTTACTAGAATATATTTTAAAAATTGTTGAATGTTAAGGAAACTGAAGCCGAAATTGGTAAAAGAAACTTTGATATGTTGCTCATTTTATCATCTAAAACTGTGGTTAGTACCCAAAATTTTTAATCAACATCATGAAATTCTCAACTTTTATATAAGAAGTCTTATATTTTGCTATATTTTCTTTCCAAACAATATTCTCCGTACACTGTAAATAAAATTATTCAATGAAATATTGATCTGTGTTAATACCACAATGCCTACTGGTGGCAACACATCAATAAATAAATACCAAATAAGTTTTGTCAAGGGAAATTAAGGTTTTAGTTCATCTTTTAATTCAGTTTCAGTCTAATAAATCATAAATGCATTATGCCCTCTTGCTTTCAGATGTGACAAATATCACTATCCATTTCTGTTATGTTGACAAGAGTTTTTTTGAAAACCTTATTAAGTGCCAACTGTGTTTTTATCTCCAGTTTACAGAAGTATTTGTTGTATTGTTACACTCAGTTGAAAGCAGATCTACTCTGTATTATCACATTAAATAACATCTTTTGTATCAAATCAAATAAAATGGGTGTAATTAAGAAAGATTTCAAAGGTATGCAAATCCTACCTGCAAAAGAGCTTGCATTCATGGTTATGAAACAGGTCAACTCCTTTCAGTTGATTATTGGAACACTGGTATAAATATTATTATGTAAGTAATGTTATTAAACTACCTTGATTTAGTCTACTCATTTGCAAGTGTGATCAAAGTTAGCAAGAAAACCAAGCAAAATGAGTAGTTGGCAAAGAAAAACCTTTCTTTCACAGATACAGTTCATTATGAAGAAGTGAGTTGTAGAGTTTGTTTTGAATTTAAAATTCATTATGTGAAGAAATTTCAATATTACTTGCAGTAAAATCATAATATTAATATTTTACTAAGAACAATTAAAAAAACAACACTTTTGCACTTTACAGTTGTTTCACAAAATAAATATTCGTGGTTTTTGAAAAACAGAAATCTTGATTTGTGAATCAACAACAACAAAAAAGCAGTGACATAATACACAATGTTTTCATGTACATATGATGGTTCTCTGAGAAATGTTGTTAATGATCTTTCAGGGGTTGGGTATCTTGAAAATAAAGGTAATTTATTCAAAAAATTGTACAACTTCGTTAGAAAGAGCTCTTGATTGATAGTTATTCATAGCATGAATATAAAAAGAGTATTCAATGATTAAACAGCATCATTACCCACCTCCCCTTGGTTTTCATGATGTCTGGTAGAGATGGCATCCTCTTCCTAATTTTTTTGAGGTCCTTTGATAACTCATACTGTGGCTTATAGTACAACTATTTTTTTGCATATGCCTGCCACAAGGCAGAGCATATCATGCTATCACATTGTCTGTTCATTTGTCCATTTTGGTTTTGATACCATAACTGTTGTCCTAGGTTACATCTATCAAACTTTGTAAACTTAATGGTCTTACACATGGGAATAGGCCATCAATTTTAATGACTAAATGTCAAAGGTCATGGTCACGGCAGTTTTAAGAATTAAAGTGGTTTCTGCACAGTAACTTTACTTCTAGATTATGTGTACTAACCAAACTGTGCATTGGATGGCTTGTATACAAATACAATATTTATTGATGTATGACTTGAATGAGAAAAGAATATTGATTAATACGTGCGAGTATAAGATCCAAATATTGGACAAGTTAACATAATACACACAAACCTAAAAATGCAACAAATATAAATACAAATAAATGACCTTACACAGTACAAGGACAAAGGTGAACAATTCACAATAACTTCACATGATGAAAGAATGACGGTTTTACTCAATAGTAAAAATGATGTATTCACTCAACTAGTGAAAAATGAGATTATTTTACTCAAATAGTAAAATTATGAATTGATTGGACAGATATCATACAAAAATACCATTACACTTCCAAAACACTGGGTATAACAAACCCCAAAATTAGCCCACGGCTAAAAGATTACATGCATGGAGTAACACAAAACACTCCCGTCAATATCACACTTGGCTACTAGTCACACCGGTCAATCAAGCAAGTATCATTATAGGTAGTCACTGACCACCATTCAGTTCCTTGGTCAATCAAGCAATCAGCGCCCACCAATCCAGTCTGCAACACCCAATCACCTGCTACTCGACCAGCAACACTGTTCACTCAGCTCTAAGGCTGCTATGGTTAACTTCTGTGGTTAGCTCTTTAGCTGGTACCACGTCGACCATGATCACCATGGATCACTCTGGTCAGCTGAAAATGCATCTAACACCGTGTACTACTCATGACATGGCATATAGGATAAAATGTAATGACGTTATATATGGTAAGTTATACAAATCACATTATCAGTACAATAGTACAAAATAATAAACAGGTTCAGAAGTGAACCTGTGTCTGATAAGATTCCTATGGTACTAAACGTTTCTTAATAAAATGCAACTTTATATTGTTAATGTAAATCTCTTGCTAAGTCACAAACAAGAATAGAAAGTATTGCATTATACCACGCAAGCCAAAGCTACATAGAAAATGACCAAAAATAAATGTGATAGTAAGTACATAGCTATAACTTACATTATACATAAGAAATAATATACATAAGAAATTAATAAATTACATACCTTTACAGCTGAAGATGTGCAAGTCCCTAAGTAGACTGCTTACTGACAAGACGTTCCGTAATGTGAAGATATCACTTTACGGTGAGACATTTATATACAGACGATGTAGCCGTGCTAGACGTAAATCGTTTTTTCCCATCGAGAGCACTTCGCACATGTGGCAGGGATGAACCGAACTCGCTATTTTGAAATATTGTACAATATACTAAAATCACCCTCGGGTATCGCTGTACACAAAAAACGAAACCAGAGTACATGCTTTTATTAAGTAGAGGGATTTATACAATTCCGTGACAGTTTCCACACTGTAAGATTAAATCAAATCTAGAGCACAGACCTTAGTGAAACTTTGTGAAAGACTTGCAGATGGGGAAGAAAGAGATCTATCGTTTTAGGCTGCAAATGGTCAAGGTCACTGACACAAAAATGGTGGAAGGTTTATGGAAATTAAATTCAATTCCAAACCACATTAATAGCTCTACATCTAAATTAAGATTTGTTAATATGGGAAGCAAATATGCAACATATGTTAGATTAGACAACTTCAACATCATGATGACAATAACTAGAACTAAATACCATTGTTTTTCGACACAATCATTTGTTTTTACAAAATTTACAAATGGTTTGACTTTTGGATGAGGAAGAAACCTATTGCTTGAAGGTCACTGTGACCTGTTGGTCAATGCTGTCCAGTGTCAGTCATTAGGACCTACATACATAACTTTTAGACCATGGGAAGGTTTCAATCTTCCATTTATTGTGCTCTTGTTCACTTGCCTGGGCCATTTTTAGTTTAACATAACGACCTGTAAGTTTTGTACAAATGATGTCAATCTTCAGTAAATATGGCCACCTTTACTAATCATTGAAAATCCTTTAAATGACTTATCAAAACCCAGTCAGCAGAATTTGACCGCATTTGAGAGGAACTCTCCTGGCATAAGGCCAGTCCATTATCAAATAATGTTGACGCTTAATAAAAACAGGAAAACCTTTCAACGATTTCTTCTCAACACTTCTACACAGAAATTTTGACCAATTTTGACAGAAAGTATTCTGACATAGATAAAGGGCTTAATCAGCTCTGAAAATGACTCCTCCAAAACTGCAGAAAGCCTACTGGCATGAAGACTTTTCAGTTCTATACAGCTGATACTGATCCACCATCAAATATCTCTGCTGTTACTAAAAGTAAAAACAGCTGCTTCTTCTACTAAGAAACATTTAAATAACCGTTTCATCCAAACTCCCTTGAACTGAAATTGACCAGATTTGAGAGGGAGAGTCCTGGTAAAAATGACTTTTGTATAATATTTGTACACATAATACCAATTCACCAAGGAAAAAGTTGAAAAAGATTTATACAACTTTATAAAAAAAAAAATGCCATCAGAATTAGACCAATTTTGATGCAAAACAGTATGGGGGGGTTCCAATATTGGAAAGATAGTGCTGATCAGCGATTAGATATGGATGAAGATGAAAAAACGAATCAGTGAAACCTTGAAACATATGCAATCAACAACATTAAAAAGACAAGATTTCTTGGCTAACTGCACTTGCCATTTGCTGATTGGTAGCTGTCAGCCAAATCGGTGAGGTCAGGCCCACTTGGTCCTCATGTTCACAGCAGAAATATTTTCTTTTCAGTTGCCTTGGAATTGAACATAGTCTTTGCTTATCAGTGGATGCATTTCATGAGGATGTAGATGATCCAAGAGTCCATATTGAGTCACTGAATATCAATGAAATTATCACCATGCTCCTCAGGTACCAGTACCCATTGCATATATTGCCCAAATGCAGCCAACACATTTATTTCCCTTACTCATTTATCTTTGAAGCCATACAGTCATGAATCTCTCCATTAATTCATACATCAATCCAACCATCCATAGGTGTATGCATCTTTCTTCCCATCATCACACATGACATCAGTGCTTGTCTCCATGTACCTGCTCTATCAGTTTGTTTTAACATATATAATGTTAACTCCGTAACCTTTCTATATTAACCCCATAAAAGACAAGATTGTACAAAATCATCAAGATATAGCGGATATAATTTTTATTGGCTTATATTATGTAGATGTTTATTGTTACTATAAATTGTGTAGTAGCTCCATTTGTTACATTTCAAGATTATATTCTCCAGGCTTTAAATATGCCACACATGCCCAATGGTAATGATATTCATTCAGGTGGATTAGAAAATACTTCTGCTGGAAAATTTTCATTAATAATATAAATCTTATTCATTTTCTTATATTTAGCTTCACAACTGTGTAATGAAGTAATTTTAAACTTATCATAGAAAGCAAGCATGGGATGGCATGCTTTATTGACAGGTGTCACATCACCTATGGTAATTCCTCCCTAATCTTGGCTTTGCACTGCCACCAACAAAGCAGATTAAGTATACATGCCCAAGTGATCCCATCTAGACTGGTTTGCATACTGTCAGGCATCACTCAAAATCTCAATGTTACATCGGTGGCATTTCTATAGTTTCAAATAATAGTAATGACAGAGAAGAATAAGAAAGTGAATTAAAGAGAGCAGGCAAATACCTATCCAAGTTTTGTTAATTGGTTGTTCTTAGAAATAACAGCTAATCAAGTAAGCATTTTGGCTTAAATCACCAATGATTAAAATTTAACAAGTAATAAGATCATAGGAAAGACACAGTGCTGTCATTAAGCTGTGTGACAAACTTATAAGTTGAGTGTAAACTGTACAAACCCAAGTCTGCCAATGCATAATGTGCTGGCAGATTTGGATTTGAGTTGTTTGTAGTTGGACTCAACTTATATCTGAGTATAAAGCACAAGCAGAACACTTTTTGTTAGTTCTATTGTTTCAGATTTTTGAAAGTCTGACCATGTCAACCATGTGGGATGTAATGAAAATATACGTTCCTCAAAAGCTGAAAATGTGGCAAAAAGCAACACTTTTGTGTGAGTTAGTAAAAAAGCTATCACAACACTATTTTGAAACAAAATATTTCATTATAAAGGTGAAACATCCAATCTACAATTACTAGTCTCTGAATGGGTCCAGTCAGTTTAATGAATTGAACATTTATTTAATATGAATAAAGTTTTCAGTGTGTCTTGCTTTTAGATCTTCTTTCACCAACTGATTAGACCCAAGGAGAGGTCAAGATATTTGTTAAGAAAGACAATATTAGAAAAAAGTGTCTTTCAAATATATCAAAATCAGGACTTGAGCAGCACATTTTTTGAAAAAGAAGTTAATGAGTGTGCCATTTCCACATAAATTGCACTCATTTTAAACCTCATTTAGTATTGTGTAGTTTAAGTTGGACATTCTAGACAGAAAATAGTTCACACAGATGCAGTGATGTTAACTTCCAGCCTTCTAGTTGAAATATAAGAGAAACTGCAGTTACATAGTTGTTTATGGTTTAATTTCAGTCAAGTTTTACTTTCAATATGGATTGAAATTATTGGAAGTAAATGCAATTAAAACAATTGGTCATAAGTTCAGTGTGGTCATACTAGCACCTCCCACCCATGTCGCTACCAAAAGTCAAACGCCTAACAGCGTATCAAAAACTTTTTGGATGTCTGTTTTGCTCAAAAGATCTTTTGTTTTGCTAGAATGGTTTGTTTTGAGATAAGTAACATTGTGCTAAATTAAAAACTAGGAAATGACTTTTATTTTGCTAGAAAATACTCCTTATCATGACATTGCCATGTAAAGGTTTGTACGTATTATTTAATGAATGATTTGTAAGTTGTAATTTGATTGACTGTGATGACTAAGAAGCTTGGAAGAAAAATTAAATTCACTTTTTTGAAAACAGATATACCATACAAGGGTCTGTCTCCTGGAAGAGATTAAACTTACTCAAGATCAAGTATGGACCCATGCACAGGAAGATATCCTCTTATCTAACTGGATAGTTAAACTGGTGAATACATGATCTTGTCTTTCCAGTGGCTTGTTCCCACCTTATACATGATCTTGTCTTTCCAGTGGCTTGTTCCTACCTTTTTTAGATATGCCATATTCCACTTTTTTCTCTTCTTTGTTTCCTTCATCCCAAAATAGAGCCATGTTTGCCTCTTCCTACTTGAGCTTTCATTCTTGTTAAAACAATAAATTGAAATTGATTAAATTTGTGTTTTAGGCACAATTATGTTCTTACAAATGCAATACTATCAAAAACATTAAGGTAAGTCTTTCTTTTAGTCCAGCTATTTCATGCAAAATATGCCTTAGTTTGACCTACTTTTTTTCTTCACAGAATTCCCACTTTTTGAAAATTGGGCTGGAAAGGCATTGAAACATGATAAAATGAAATAAATCCTTGTCTCCCATGCTAAGCTCATTCTTTTCTTTCGTTAATATGATTCCATGTTAAAACTTGGCCACTGTAAACATGGCCAGTTTCTGTGTGTGCATTTATATTTGTTCATTTAATATGTTACAACTATATGGTCTTAAACTAAATAACAGAAAGAAGCAAAGCCAACAAGTTTAGTAAAATCAGCAAATAATTTTTTGCTCTACAAAGTGAAAATTGAAGAGGAACTTACGATATTGTGAATTAAATTCCAAAATAAATCTAAATGTTCTGTCATGAGCCCAGAAGTATAGAATGTTCCAAATACAAGAATCTTGACATTGTTTATGTACCAGTAGTCTTGAATGAGCTTTTGTACCAACAGTCAGAATGTATCACAATGATATAATCCAGAATGTCTTTGAATGAATTCACATTAATGTCAAAGTAGTAATTTTGTCCAAAATGTCAATAAGTACTTTGTAATTCCAATGAATTTTTAAATAAATGATTCCTCACAAATTATATCTGAACACAACAAAAGCTCTGATTAAGGGTTCCTCAAGACATAAAACAGGAATGAATAATTTTGTTTACCTCATCCTATATATATATATATATATATATATATATATATATATATATATATATATATATATATATATTGTCACCTGACCTATAATGCAGTAGTATTTTCTGGAAAATTTCACTAACTTGTAAACAAGGTCAGGCTTCTACAACATTCAGAGTTCATACATAAGGTTAGGCCTTGAACTCAAGATTGAAGTAAACATCTTTTTTAAAAAAATGACAAAAATCAGGTAGGCCAAAAAATCTACCCACAAACATGGACAAAGGTCAAGCATATAATATAAATTAAATATGTGAAACAAATAACCAGCTTGGAAATGATACCACCAAAGACCTGATGGCCTAGTCTGATAAATTAACCCCCGAAACCTGCATTGATACTGATGGGCAATATGTGGGTCTGATGTCACCTGTTCATTAAAATGTGCAATTTTGCTGCATGCAAATCATTCCAGAACAAATCTCTGTACACTTTAGACAAATACTGATAATTGGTAAAAGCTGTATCTAGCACAAAATTCAAAATGGCCAAAGGAGAGTCAGTTGTGCTCTTCCAGGTGGATTTATAAGTCACTAAAAATAGGATTTGCTCAGGAAATATAATGTACATGTCACCAAAAGAACCCTTCAGCCGATGGGTGCTCTACAGCTGTAAGAAATACCGGTAAGTGTATAAAATGTACACCAATTTGTGCAGCCAAGATTGACTGCAGACTTTTGCCGGTTTTAATGAATAGGCAATATCAGCCCCCAAAACACAATCAATACCATCACAGGCAAGGGGCTAATTTATCTGCCTACTGGTGCCCTTCTCTGATAGAATTTATTTTCAATCACATTTTGTCTAAATTCTATATTTGCTTTTATCTTTATTTTCTTTTGTAGTAATGATTGCTATCAGAATATGCTCAATGATATAACTTGAAAAAATTCTCAACAGTAAAAAAAAAAAAAATAATTGACCCCATTTTTATCCCAAACATTGACAAATTTACACTCATCACTTTATTGTCTATTTCATCCAGGTATGACAGACATCAAAGGAATCTGGCTTTCAAGAAAGCTGTACATGAATGTGGGGTGTGTTTAGAGAAGTATTTGGGCTCACATTTCTACACCATACCCAAGTGCAACCATCACATATGCCGTGATTGCATCAAAGCCAATTGTGAACTCCATGTCAAGGAGGGAACTGTCCTAGACCTACAGTGAGTGCTTGCAACACTCAATGCGTCTGATGATATTTGTTTAATTTGTATATTTCTTCTATTATAAATTGATTCACCCACCACTCATTCACTCACTTGCTCTCTAATTGATATTTGTTCATACTTTCTTTTTTTTCCTTTTCCTTCTTCATCTTCTTGAATTTTCTGGAATTTATTTAGTATCACATATCCTACAATATCTTATACCAAGATGTATTTACAGGTCTGAGATAGAGAACTAGCATGTATTTTAAGGCTTTGACAATTTTCATGAATGATTTTTTTTTTTTATTTCCCCAGAAACAAAAAATGAAAACCTGTATTGCATTATAAACAGGTTTTCACCAAGGAGAAGTGTAATTGGTATTATTAAGCTGGAAATTATTTTCTTCCAGGACATTTTTCATTTGTTTACAGATGTCTTTACTTTACAGATTGCTGGTAGTAGTGTATTGTTTTCATGAAATATTGACACGCTTAAACACCACTACATGTAGTACATTGTATACCATGTTGTTTCATCCAGGGTACTAGGAGGGAATTTTGAGAAGTTTATTGAAAACAGTTTTTCAGATTTTTATTAAAATCAGTAGTTTCCTTAACATAAGAAGGTAGTAATTTCATTAAAGGTTGTAAAACTATATATTGTCAAACCTGCCTTGTTGGAAACTTGACATAGTGTCATTAATGTTATTGAATATTTTTCAGTGTTGCATTATTTTCAGGTGTCCTAACTTTAAGTGTAAATGCAGCATCCCACCATACATTATTCAGGATGTATTGACACCACAGGAATTCAACAGATATGAAACACTCTCACTCCAGGTAATGGTATGAAAGAAGCCATAAATTGAAATTAAGGACATGTAGTTCAATTGGTCCTCCATCTGTTTGTGAAAAGCTGGGGACATGGCATTTGTATTTCCATCCATCTAGCAATCACATTTTCATTCCCACCCTGTGTTTTTAATACTGTCTGAGATAAACTGATGAAGCTTTTGTATACTGAAATATCATAACTAGAGGACGTTGCCTACCACATTTAGAATTCTCACCTCAAAGTTAAGGCAGGAGGGATGGGTCATGGGGGTCCAAACGGTCTGAGGCTTTCACTGTTATAGATCACTAACACATCTCACCTCTGTCCAAGCAGATGTTTCCTATGGTAGCTAAACTTCCAAGCAGGAATAATAACTATAAAGGTTTATTTCAATGATGTGCATCTTTATTGATAAAAAAATGGTGCTGTCAAATGCTGACATAGCAGGTAACTCATCCATTAATGATTATCTATCTTTTTGTACTCAGTGCCCCACTTGACAAAACTGTAAAGGTGCACAAATTTTAACTTGTAAGCAGCAATGGATGAAGAAAAGCATTTTCATGATGAATTATACTAAAAACAACTTTTTAAAAAAACACCTGGTCTCACTTAATATGAACTTGATTAAAACCATCTCCTGTTTAATATGAAATATATATTTTTTTTAGAGTATATTACTTGATAATAATATGTTTGAATAATATCATTATGCTGCAAACCGAGCTTTTACAAGCTTAAAATGATGTTCATCATGTTATTTTGTTATTGACTTGTTCAGCTTCAAAAGTTTGAAAAAGTTGTCCGTTGGCTGAGGCAGAAGTGATCTCCTCAAGGATATAGGGATTATCACTAAATCCCATCAATCATCAGTAACTAACAATCATTTCTGGTCAGTGTGCTGTTATAGGAAGCCTCAAAAATGCCTTTTCACAAATGTGAGCAACCCTTCTGAGTTTTTATCGCCTCAGGAAAGTGAGTAGATAATTTTGCATGCCAAAAAGCTTTATCAATTAAGAAGCCAATCAGCATCATTCATATATGCCTTCCCTGTGGTCTTTAGCACTTACAGTTAAACTTAAATGCCTTCCCTATGGTCTGTAGTACTTACAGTTCATCTTAAATGCCTTCCCATGTGGTCTTTAGTACTTATAGTTCATCTTACATGTAAATGCCTTGCCTGTAGTCTATAGTACTTAGAATTAGTCTTAAATGCCTTCCCTTTAGTCTATAATACTTACAGTTCATCTTAAATGCCTTCCCTGAGGTCTATAATACCTAGTTCATCTTAAATGACTTCCCTGTGGTCTATAGTATTTACAGTTCACCTTAAATGCCTTCCCTGTGGTCTGTAGTACTTACAGTTCATCTTAAATGCCTTCCCTGAGGTCTATAATACTTACAGTTCCTCTTAAATGACTTCCCTGTGGTCTATAGTATTTACAGTTCACCTTAAATGCCTTTCCTGTGGTCTGTAGTACTTACAGTTCATCTTACATGTAAATGCCTTGCCTGTAATCTATAATACTAAGAATTAGTCTTAAACGCCTTCCCTGTTTTCTATAGTACTTAAAATTCATCTAAATGCCTTTTCAGTGGTCTGTTATACAGTTCATCTTAAATGCCTCTCCAGTGAACTATAATACTTACAGTTCATTTAGTTGCCTACCTTATGGTTGGTAGTACTTAATTCATCTTAAATTCCTTCCCTGTGGTCTATATTACCTACAATTCATCTTAAATGCCTTGCTTGGGGTCTATAGTACTTATAACTCATTTTACCATGTTTGCCAGCCTTTAAGTCAAAACTTTTTACCAGAAAATCTGGACTTTATATTATACTCCAAATTGACTTACTTATGGATTATGTCATTCAAATCACTTTTTCATGTCATATAATTTTTAATATGTAAAAAAAAAAATCTCCAAAAGTATGAAAGATAATGTGTAAAACAAATCATCAGTTTGTGGAAGAGATCATGTTTGAGAAAAATATAGGACCCAACGTTGAGAAGGATTTTAAAATATGATTGTCAGTGTTAAATTCATATATGTCAGATGTTAGGCCAATAAATCAGCCCCACACCTGTAATGACACTGACTGTAGATTTAAGGGCTGATCTCACCTATTCATTAAAGCAAGTAAATATTTGCAGAGACTTTTGTCTGCACATGGGTGTACATTTTATGCACTAAATGGCATTTCTCATGACTGTTGAGTTACTGTCAGTTGAAGGGTTTTCTTGGAGATATGTGCATAATATTTTCAGATGAAATCCTATGTTTCATGACTTGTAAATCCATGTTCAATAGCACAGCCCCTTGTTTTGTGGCCAGTTTGAATTTCGCCCTAGATATGGCTATTTCCCAATACTGGTAAATGTCTAAACAGTAGGCAGGTGTGTTCCAGAAAGATTTGCATGCAGGAAGACTGCACATTTTAATGAACAGGTGACATCATACCCACAAGTTTTCCATCAGTATCAACAGATATTTGGGGGTTTGATTTGTCAGACTAATAAGATGTAATTGCACTAAAGCAGCGTACACTAATGATATATGTTGTTTAAATTTGATTACATATATGTGCATTAGAATAGAGAAATTAGAAAATTAATAACTCTGACAAAGACAGGTATTCCATTGCATTTTCCTTCTTGCACCTTCTGATCAAAATAAAATATGCCCCAAAATGAGAGAGAGAGAAGGTTTCAGAATGATTGTAATCTGTATATGAGATAGAAACTAAGTATAATCACTCCACCAGTATTAATTGTCTTGGTGTAGTTAGAAAGATGCAACATTTTGGTCTGAATGAGATTGGTAACCATCATGGCCATTGCAAGCAGTTGACACTAGTACCCATCTTGGACCATTCACAACAATCAGAGTGAATACATGGAGACCACCTTGTTCAAGTTGTGAGGTATTCCCAGCCTCATTCATTGTCCCTGACAACCAGCTTCACCAACTCAGTCATTGCTACCTTTGCTGGAGGCTTCCATGTCACCCCACTCTTCTGAGTTTGAAGAGGAATACTTGCAAGTGCAATCATTTTTCTTAAGTCTAATGATTTTCAGGGAAGTCTAACTCTTCTCTACATCAGTCGAAGAAGTCTTGTGGCTTCTGTTGCCTCCATTGTTCTTAACACCTCCTCAGTGGCCTCTTACAGAATTTCTTCATCCAGAGATCTTGAACCAAAGAAGACTACTTCTCTTTTTTGCATCTTCCACAGTCTGGTCAAGTTGCTGACATTTTGCACTGCTCTCACAGGCCTTTCTTACTGTAATGACAACTGCCAACAACATCAACACAGCTTTCTACAAGAGACATATTGATCTTTCACACTGAAGTCCCAGCTGCTGATAAAGACATCACTAGACTGAGAATGTTGAAACCTTCCTCTCTGCACATGGACAAAAAACTTTTTGTCAACATGCAAAATATGGTTTGTAGCCGTTTATTGCATATTTATCTTGGTCTCAATGGTTATATGTTGGCAGTCACTCCACATTGCCGTAGTTGCAACCATTAATCTCTAGCTCTAGAGAAGCATTCCTATTCATGTCCTTGTTGCTAAGATACCACCACACCCACCCTTGGATCACAAGGTCTCTCTTCCAACCTCTTGTTCAACAGTCAGATAGAGGAATTCAGGAAACAGGCTAACAAAGAAGCAAATCTTTCATCAAAACACAGCCTTAGCTCGCAAAGAAGGACCAAAGAAGTTGGAAGAACCCCATTTAGGGCATGCTAGATTAAAAGACTCTACTCCTCAGTAAGGGCTTAGTTTCCAAAGCAAATAATGACAAGAAGGACCCATTTTGACCCAGCTCCACTTCCTGGCAGCCTTCCGGCTGAATATGATTCCATGCCTGTTCTTTCTCTATGTCCTGGATGGGGGGCAAGAGAGTCAGTCACCACAAATGGGAGAGATCCTGTTTCAGTGACCTTTGGCTCTTATTAGAAGATAACACACTCCTCACAAAGGTTGATTGAGTTTATCACAGCACATCTCCACCAGGATTTTACTCCAATCCTTTCCAGGCTCTAAGCTGCCTCATCCAGCTCCCTTAGGCACCCAAATCCAGAACACAGATCCACAACTGGCCCCCAATGTTACACCTCTCCTCAATAACATGAGCACAACAGGGTCCAAAAACATAGACCACACTATAAGCACGGATGCAAGTTATCGAGAGACCTCCATAACAATATGAAATGACACCATTCTCACTGGACATCAAGAAAACTATAAGGGTGTGTGTGTCGGAAAGCAAACTGGTCTGTTTAATGACTGAATACTCATTTTAAAATCGTGTTGGGAATACTTGTCAATAAAGAGCATTTTCTAACAAAGTTATTCATTTTTATGTAAAAATGACCTTTATTTTCAAGATGTCCAACCGCTGAGAGATCATAAACATTATTCCAACTGGTTTCAACAACCTTCACATGTATGCAAAAACATTGTGTATTCCATCACTGCATTATGTTGTTGAGTAGTTTGGTTCCCTGATCGATCTGCTCACTGCTTTGCTCTCCACTCTTGAGGAATGCAATTCAAGGAGCATAGTAAGCAGAGAACCAGACTAGTTATTGATTCAAATTCAGTCAAACAGATTCCTTTTATTTTAAAAAATGGAACATTTAGTTCATGAAACAGTTGTCATCATCAAAAGTCAATTTTTTAAAAATTATTCTAGAATAAAATATTGATGCCATAATTTCACTGCAAGTAATAGCAAAACTTCTCATCCATGAGGACATCTCCAAGTGCCAATCCAGGAATTACAGATTAACCACAAACTCTGAAACTAGCATTTCATTAATAAACATATCTGTGAAACAGAATTGTACATCATCAAGTATTCATTTTGCTTGGTTGTCTTGCTATTGGTGATCACATTTGTGAATGAGTATGCAAATTTAAGGTAGTTTAATTATATTACATTCACCCAAATTTTTTTTAACAATGTTCGATTGATCACTTGAAATGAGTTGAGATGACACTAGACTGGGGCCTCTAGCTCCTTCACAGGTTGGATTTGCATGCCTTTTAACTTTTCAATTAGTCCACCCCCTTTATTTGATATAAAAGACAAAATTAACAGGTAATACAAGGAGGTCAGCTTTTAATTCATTGCAACAATACAACAAATACTTATGTAAAATATTGTATCAAAACACCATCAGCACTTAATTAGGTTCTCACAGAAACACTCACAGACATAACTGTTATGGTAGATTGACATATTTCACTTTTGAATACAACAAAACAGATTGTATTTATGATCATTACACTTAAACCAAACTAAAAGATATAACTAAAACGTGCATTTCACTTGATAAAAAAACTTTTTTAATTGGTACTTATTTATTAAAGTGCTGCCTCAAGCATTGATTGAAATTTCACTGCATACTGTTATTTACGGTGTACCAATAATGTTATTTGGAAATAAATTTGAATAAAATACATGACTTCTTATTAAAAGTTTATAATTTCATAATGTTGATCCAGATTTCCAGATCGTATAAACCGTTTTTGACAATAAAATGAACGATATTTCAAGGTTTCAGTTACCAATTTTGATCATGATTTTCTTCATGATAAAAATAGGGGTAAAATTTTGGGTACTTTCTAGTAATAAAAATGGGATTCACGACTGACCCCACATTATAAGAGGGTTCACGAGTTATCAAGGGAGTGGTGTATTTAGGAGGGTGACATTACAGGTACCTGGATCTTCATGAGAATCATGGACTGCGCCACCTTGATGACATACTTCAAAAGTAAAAGATGAGCAAACTTTGGAAGCTAGACATGAAATCCCACTTTTTTTATTCCTGGCCTGCAAGGACAAAAATAATTCTAACTTGTTCAAACCCAGATCATCATTCATTTAGGCATGAAGTTCAAAGCCCATGTGCTTTGCTTTTAACCTCAGGATCTATACAGATGCCACCACATGTGGCTATGGTGCCCACCTACTGCCCTTCTTTCTAGTGAGCTGGATTTGACCCCTTCATGACTGCTTCTTGCATGTCAGCCTTCAGGAGATGAAGGTGATAGCAAATGCCCTTCAGTCCCAGCCAGAAATTTTTATCTG
The DNA here is from genome assembly GCA_016617855.1 of Megalonaias nervosa. Taxonomy (NCBI): domain Eukaryota; kingdom Metazoa; phylum Mollusca; class Bivalvia; order Unionida; family Unionidae; genus Megalonaias; species Megalonaias nervosa. The sequence continues at coordinate 102,871 of JAECUM010000330.1, read as the reverse complement.
GAAAGGGTGTTGCCGCTCTTTCCAACAACTCTCATCTTTCACCAGTTGCATCAGAAGGCAAGTGATGTCCTCAGAACCCTTCCTTCTATTTGGGCTTTTCTAACTTAATGTCCTCATCAAAAGATCGACATTCAAGTCCACCACATCCCAGGACTTAAGGTCCTTGTGGCCATACTGTCACAATGGAATTGGTCAGTCCAATACTGTATGCATCTCAGTCTTCAGTCAGATTTGCACCTGCAGAGGGCCAGCTTCTTGTAAAACCCTCAGCAGTGAGATGGGTTACTATGCTTCCAATCCTTGACTCGTTCATCCCAGATAAAAAAAACAGTCTGTATCCTTTTCCCTGAACTGGAACAGTCTCAGTACACACTTCTTTCTGTACCCTGCTAATTCCCAGAAGCCTTGCAGAAAGTGAGGGAATCCAAGTGTTGACTAACCGAGATTGGTACCCTTAAGAGGGAAAAAATCATAGATCAGTAGCCTTCTCAATCGAACTGTGGAGATTCCTCAGAAATATATGCCTTTTCACCTGTTGAACCAGCTATATTTGCAGATTTTCCATCTGAGCCCACCTGAAATAGAACAAATGAAATTTGTTGGCATGTTTGTATGCATATTATGGTTGTAGATGACCTGGATAAAGTCTCATGCAATTTCAAAGTATTCTACATTTTTTACCTTCTTGGACTTGAACATTTTGGTCTGCAGTGAAGGCATATATGTTTTACAAACACAAATAAGCTTGTTGTTCTACAGATAAAAGAATTGAATAAGAGCTTATATGTTGATCCTTCAGCCATCATCCATCAATTATCAATCATACAGCTTATGTGTTGATCCTACAGCCATCATCAATCAATTATCCATCATACAGCTTATGTGTTGATCCTACAGCCATCATCCATCAATTATCCATCAAACAGCTTATGTGTTGATCCTACAGCCATCATCCATCAATTATCCATTTTGTATTAAGAATTGTTTATCATTTCTCCAGAACTAGCAGCAAGTAAGTCATGAAATTTGGCACACAATTTCATTGATTAGTCTGATCAGAACATGGTGCCCCTTGTAACAAGATAACCGAGTTGGGATTTTGGATTCAGAACAGAACACTTTTGATGGTGATTACAATGTTTATTGATATATGACTTGAATGAGAAAAGAAAATTGATTAATACGTGTGTGTATAAGATCCAAATATTGGACACATTAACATAATGCGCAGGAACCTAAAAATGCAAAAATATAAATACAAATAAATGACTTTACACAGTACAAGGACAAAGGTGAACAATTCACAGTAATTTCACATGATGAAAAGAATGAATGTTTTACTCAACACATGTAGTAAAAATGATGTATTCTCTCAACTAGTGAAAAATGAGATATTTTTTTACTCAAATAGTAAAATGATGAATTGATTGGGCAGATATCATACAGAAATATCTTTACACTCCCAAAACAATGGGTATAACAAAACCCCAAAATTAGCCTATGGCTAAAAGATTACATGCATGGAGTAACACAAAACACTCCCGTCAATATCACACTTTGATACCAGTCACACTGGTGAATCAAGCAAGCATCATTATAGCTAGTCACCGACCACCATTCAATTCCTTGGTCAATCAAGCAATCAATGCCTACCAATTCGGTCAGCAATGCCCAATCACCTGCTACTCGACCAGCAACATTGTTCACTCAGCTCTACGGCTGCTGTGGTTAATTTCTGTGGTTAGCTCTATAGCTGGTACTACAACAACTATGATCACATGGATCAATCTGGTCAGCTGAAAATACATCAAACACTGTGTACTATACATGATACGGGCATATACAATAGCATGTAATGATGTTGTATACGGTAAGTTATACAAATTACATTATCGGTACAGCATTACAAAACAATAAACAGGTTCAGAAGTGAACCTGTGTCCAATAAGATTCCTATGGTACTAAATGTTTCTTAATGAAATGCAACTTTATATTTCTAATATAAATCTCTTGCTAAGTCACAAACGCGAATAGAAAATATTTGTGTTATACTATGCAAGCCAAAGCTACATTGAAAACATACAAAAATGAATGTGGTGGTACAATAACTGTAACTTATAATATACAAAAGAAATAATATACATAAGAAATTAATAAATTACATACCTCTACAGGTGAAGATGTGCAAGTCCCTAAGTAGACTGCTTACTGACAAGATGTTCCGTAATGTGAAGATATCACTTTACGGTGAGGCATTTATATACAGACGATGTAGCCGTGCTAGATGTAAATCTGTTTTTCCCATCGAGAGCACTTCGCACGTGCGGCAGGGGTGAACCAAACTCACTATTTTGAAATATTGTACAATATACAGAAATCACTGTCGGGTATCGTTGTGCACAAAAAATGAAACCCGAGTACATGTATTTAATAAATAGAGAGATTTATACAATTCTGTGACACCCCTCAGACAACCAACATTGGTACCATGATGGCCATGTCGAAAATCTTGTCATAATTACTTCTGCAGAATGAATGATAATTTTGGCAGCCAGTTTTCACTCAAAGATATCTTACAATATGCAGATAGTCCTAAATGAAATTGATGGTGATGTGACCTCCAGATCTTGAAAACAGTGTTATCAGTGTATGTTTTAAAGGATGATTGTATCAACATGGACTTTTCACAGAAAGACTTTTGTGATATTAGATAGTCCTAAATGTAAGTGGTGCTGGTCTAATTTTAAAAATCGCCACTGCTTTGGTGGCCCTCTTAAAAATCTCGTTGTTGTTGTTGTAGGGTTTAATGCCATTTTTCAGCACAAGATAGGCTATACATAGCAGCCAGTATAAATGGTGGGGGAAGAACCTGGGAAAACCCCGAAAAGAACCACCAACCCATGAGAAGCTACTGGCAAGCTTTCTCACATACCCACATTGGCCGACACTCAAACCCATGTAGACAGAGGTGAGATGGCAATGATCCGTAATGGTGAACTCCTTAGACCACTCGGGTGCCCCTAAAAATCTCGTTACCATTACTCCTCATAAATGGTGGTTCATATAATTTTTTTAATGAAAACCCCATGCTGATATGATCATCTGTTACTAGTTGTTATTGCGAAAAGATTTATGATTGTATGGTTGAACCTAAGTGAAAATGTTGCTAGTCTGACCTCCAGCATGGCTACCCATGGTTGTCATGTTAAAAATCTTTTTATCCACACTCATCCTGAATAGATGGTTACATCAACAACTTTTTTCATTAAAAGACGTTCTATGCCTAGCTGGTCCAATGTGAAAATTTGCCAGTCAGACTTAACAAAATGGTCACTATGTCAACCATCATTAAATCTTATTGTGGCTACCCCTCCTGACATAATGGTTGTTTTAACATGGTTGAAACATTTCTTATGATATGAAATCCTCACAAAATGACTTCTAAGGCAATCTTTAAAATCTTGTTAGTACTTCTTGTACTGAACAAAGTCAAATCGAAAGGGGATTTTTAAATAAGCACTTCCAGTAATATATAGTTGTTTCTCATTTATTATTTTGAACATAGTGAAAGTATTACAGGGTCAAACCAGTCCTTTGCCTTGGGTCCAGGGGCTACCAAAATACATGACAAAGGTTTGGTCTGGTATTCTACAGCATAGCTATGCAAGTAGGTTATTTAGTGTTGAGGCAGTCTCAGTAAAGTACCATGCCCAAAGACACACCATTCTAACCTTTATCTGTAATGGCTAATGAGCATGATAAAACAGATGGGTATGAATCAATTGTTATCTGACTCAGTTTTTGTGATATGTTTTAGAAAAACCGTAAATGATGCCACCAAATTTTTATTCATAATAGCCTCAGAATACAGTAATTCAGCAAAATATTAGGTATGGATTTAACATTTACCTGTATCCTGACATTATCAGAGGAGGACTCAGTGAGCTTCTATCCATAATATTAAGTTCAAAGTCGAAGACCACGACAAAGATATTTGTACTGCACTTACCTTGTGAACATGTCAACTCAAATCAAACATAAATGAAATATTATTGCTACCAAATATGTTCTTGTTTCTCAAAAATAGTTTAAATAGTTTCAATACTCAGCAGATAAAAATAACAAAAGAAGGGAAGAAATGGACTCGTTTTTGTGAAAATTCACAAATTCTTTTCTAGTGTGTCAGTCTTTCTAGGGTGTATTATTAGACTTTGCATGTTAAAAGCCTAAAAGCATTCAAACTTATTTAATGTTTTAAAGTATTACAGTACTAAATCAGACTTGAAAGTTTTGTTTCATTTGTACTTGTAATGTTTGGAGGAGGGGTTACAAAAATTAACTTAAAGACATTTACAATTCACATATATTTGATGATGAAATAATATTTGCTCTTCTCAAAAACAAATTGTAGCACCTTTGAGCATGCAACCTGGATAATAGAAATAATTTTCCTACTTCCCATATGCCAGATTAATGTGAATTCACTATTTTTATCAGGTACCAATTTTAGTGGATTTCCTGTTTTTTATAAACAACAAATTTGAAGACCCACCTTACAATGATCCTTGTGAGGCAATAGGATGACCCTTCACTACAATTCATGATTTAAGTAGTGATGAAAATGTCATTTATTGGCAAAAACCACAAAAGTAACTGAACTCTCATTGTGTCTGGGTTGGGCAGTATTCAATCTACATTGCATAGTACAACAGTGACATGTTCCTTCCAGAGAACTGCTAAACCTTGAGTCAGTATCTTTGTTGGTTAGTTGAGCTGCATCATATACACTGGCAAACCTATTACTTTGCAGAAAGGCCTGGAAGTGATGGGAGACATAGTATGGTGTCCACGATGTAAAAATCCTGTGATCATGGAACCTGAAGAGCAGCTTTTGCTGGCTTGCTGTACAAATTGTATGTTTTCCTTCTGTACAGAGTGCTTAGAATCATGGCATCAGGTATAATACTACATGTAAAGAAGGTATATATTCATCCTGGTGTAAAGTGTTTCTCTTTGTACATGTTCACACTCCATCTATCTGTATGTTCTCTTTCTCTACAGAATGCTTGCAATCCTAGCATCAAATACACTAGATGTTAAATTATATGCAGTCCTACACTGATGCTGATGCAGAATATTTCTGAGCATAGTTAATTGATAAATATTTAGATCGCTGCTCAACCTGTATGTTCTTTTTCTGTACAGATTGCTCAGAATCCTGGCATAAGAGAACACTACCAGCTGAGTTGGTATACCATCCTGAAATCCTGCTAGTGTAGAGTATTGTCAGATTCAATTTAATACTATATGTTTGCTCTACAAATTTGCTAGTCCTACTTTGGTACAAAGTTATTGTAATTCTGTATGTCCAATACATCACATGCTAAGTGGATGGACAATACAGTTTTTGTGTTCATGTAGAGTATTGCTAGTTGTACAGGTGGTTTAAATTTTTTTGTTCTTCATGCTGTATGTTCTTATGAGTGCTGAAAATCCTTGTATTAGGTACAACTATGCTGTATAATTGTGCTGACAATAGTACATTCATTGCTAAGAAGAGTATTCCTGGATGCTGTTCAATAACGTATTGTATGTGTTCACTGTAATATATTATTGTTCTGCTCATGGTACTACATGCAAAGAATATAGACCATCATACAGTCAGTTTGGATACTTTAGACTTTTAAGTTCAGTGGAAATCTATAGCAAATATATTACAGTTTTAACATGAATAAAAATTGTGGTTTTAGACATTTAGTTGCTAAAAGTATAAATAATTCTAGGGTAAAAAGCTGGTTTGGATTCATGTTAAGAACATTGCATGACTGCTATTTGGAAAGAATAAGCTCAGCATGACACGAATATTTTCATATGTATATGAATATGTAGGCATAAATTTTGAAAGAACAATCTTTTGAAATCTGCTAGACATCCTTATCATTCAAACACTGGTTGGCAGAAATAAATTATCTTGCAATAATTTTTATAGAATGTTAGGGTTGTTCCATTAAGACATACATGGGATCCAGGGAAGGCACTTTTATAGTGGGGTACTCACCCATAGATGCAATTTAGATTTATCTAATCATTTTAATATGAACTCTGCGAAATCAAAGTACCCTGGCATACATTTTGAAACAACTGCCTTCCCTGGGTACCTTGTATGTTTAAATGGAACAGCCCTAACTTGTCAGGTAATGATCTAGGTAGTTATTTTAGGAAACAAAAAGTGCTACAGCATTCTACAAACTTCATAATACCATCTTGCTTCATGGAAAATTATAGTTGGGTGTTGTTAAGTGACACTACCTTGCGCAGTCAAGGGACTAGTAATATGACACTTGCCTGCTGATATTTGTTGGTGATATAACTTCAGTATGACATAAATACTTTTGACACTACCTTGCAAGTTTGACTTGGACCCTGAAGGACTCGAGGTTTGTGGCAATTCAACCAGTCAAAGCAACCCAGATTTGCACACTAACACTGTTTCTGTGGCCATTCTTGCCTTGATTTGTTTAACATTGCTTTAAAATGATGTCTGAGGTCATTTAAAATATTCTATTGCCTATTACTATTTCAATTTAGTGTATTATCTGAAGTTTGTGTGTTGTGCTAAAACATGGTCAGTTTGACCTACTTTCCAGGTTTTAGCTCGAATATCATGCAAGCTTATGGTTTACCATGCATCCGTTGTCCATCTGTTCATCTGTATTTGCTATTTTGTTACTTCCAAATAACCTCTTGCATCTGCTCCAGTGGCGTAAGTAGTTAGATTGTCTACCAAGGATGCAGGGGGTTGTTGGTTCAAGCCCTTGCCTAGTCATATGAAAGACTTATAAAATGGTGCTAGCGGCTGCCTCACTTGATGCTCAGCATTAAGAGATTAGTGTTAGGACTGGTTGACAGCATTAAGAGGTTAGTGTTAGGACTGGTTGACCTGCGGCCAGGATAATGTGACTGGGTGGGACATGATGCTACATGTCTGTGACATGATGCCCAAGTACTAGACATCACTATTAAAAACTGCCACACTGCAGATATCATAGTGATATGACTGAAAAATTGTTAAAGCTACATTAAAAATCAGAATCACGCACACACACATAACCTCTTGCCAGTTTGAATCAAACTTTGCAGGAATGGTCCATAGGCCATACTCTACCAAAATTGTACTCAGGGTGGCCCCATTAATGATAATATGATATCAATAGCAACCATATGGTAAAAGTTATTTTCAAATTCTTCACCATAATGACTGAGTAAGTTTTGATCAGACTTGGTAAGAATGTTTCTTAGCACCTGCTCTGTCAGAATTATGCCTTTGGTGGCTTCTGGCAGAAGTGTGGCTTCCACAGCAAATCATATTTTAAAACATATTACAACATTTTTTCTTGATTGGTTGAGTCAGTTTTTATCCAGCCTGCTAGGAATGTTTGTAAGGATATGTTCTGTTAGAATTATGACTGGGATGACTCATTAGCCACAGTGTGGCTTCCATGGTAACCATATGGATAACAACCTCTTTTTAACTTCTTCATAAGAACAGTTTGGCCAGTTTTTTTTCAAACTTGGTAGGAGTAAGTATTTAAGATTTTGGCACTGGTCATCCCTGTGTATTATTGTCCATCTGCCAGGTGTTAGTTATCAGACTGGTTCCCCTACTTTATAGTAAGAGAAAGCACCAATACCACTTACAAAAGAGAATAATTTTAAATGATTTTGTAAAATGATAAATTACTCATATGTTGAACATTTCTACTTTTCATTGCAAATTCAGGTGTGAAATATATTTTATAAATTTAATGTCAATACATAAAAATGTATTTTTAAATTTCATTTTGCTTAGCTAAGACCAAAATGTCCATCAGAATCTTGTTAGAAAAGTGATAATCTGTATTAAAGGCTACTGTCTCAAAATAGACATTACATGCAAAGACAAACAGACATCATGAGGTCTGCATTATAATACACATTGTATTGCCACTCCTGTATTGCAATATGTATTTCATCATCTGCTGTGTGATACATATTGTGGTATGTATTGTATCAGTACCATAGTATCATGGTATGTATTGTATCAGTACCATAGTATCATGGTATGTATTGTATTGTTACCAAGAAGTCAATGCACAGTGCTACTAGCAACAGTGTCGACCATAGCAACCATGTGAATAACAAGTTTTTGACTTTTTCCCTAAAACAGCTGAACCAGTTTTGATTGTAGCTGTGAACATTTCTTATGAATACTTTATCCGGGTTGTGTTCAGTGTGACGTTTATAGCAACCATTTAGAAATTTTGTTGTTAGCTTCTTCAAAACTGGTGATCCAATCTGGATCAAACTTGGTAGGAATGTTTCATTGGAAACATGCTGTCAAAGCTATTTATGGGCTGGCTCCCACATCAGTGGTGTGACTTCCTTGGCAATCAGGTAGCAGTCCTATTTTCAACTACTCTAGAACAACTGAGCTAGTTATGATAAAACTTGGTGTAAATGTTTCATATGACATGTCCTGTTTATATTCAGTTGGCTTTGGGATGGTTTCTCTTGCTAATGTATGGTTATATAACAGCTAAAGGAAAACCTATTTTTAGCACCAGAATGGCTGAGCCATGTTTTTATAAGACATAGTAGCAGTGTATTTAGGTTACACTTTGTCAGATTTGTGTATTCCCTAGATGTGACGTGACTTTCATTGAAACCATGTGGAAATCTTTTTATCTTCAAAATTCTTCTCTAGGTTTCATGCAGAAATTTTGATTACACATTGTAGATAGAATTCATATGACATGTCTATACCAAATTTGTTTCTTGGATTGTTGCCAGAAAATCATGTGAATTGTATTGCAAATAGATAAAACTTATTTTCAGATTGTTCAAAATGTCTGAAGATATTCTGATCATACTTGATAGGAATTTGGGATATACCAGGAGAATTATGTTTGGAAGGTTTCCTCTAATAATAATGTGGCTTCCATAGCATTAAAGTGAAATAAATGATTTTAACTGATTTTAGCTGAGCCAGTTTTATAAAATCTGGTGGGAATGATTCTTAAACATACTGTAACAGAATGTGTCATGACTGGAACCCCAAGGCAATGTTGTAACTTGTATAGCAACTAGGTATAAAACCTAGGACATGCTGTGCCAGAATTGTGCCTGTAGTGGACTCATTAACAGTTACATGGCTTTCATAGTAACCAGCTGTAAAAAGTACAAATGATACTTAGCTCAGTATATATATATATATATATATATATATATATATATATATATATATATATATATATATATATATATACATACTTCTGATCAGTAAATAACTTTCTCTCCAAAACAATCTGACCATATCAGACCAAATATGATCACTAAAGTCTGAACATGAATAACTTTCATGTTCACATGAAAGGTGTCATACATTATCTAGTTCAGCTGAAGTTACTCTAAATTAAATATGCTACCACCATTTTCAGCCAGATAGCTGGAAATTATTCTGATACAGGTAACTTTCAACCCAAGTTACATGCCTTATACATCCAGGCACCCTTCATATTGACATTTGGTGGGATATAGTAGGGTCAGCTTGTTCCTCTGTCCATCACAGTTTTGTTTGCTTTCAACACCTGAACCTTTGAGATATTTTATTTGAAATTTGGTATGTTTTGTATCAAGGATAGAGTTTTCAGATCTGCATTTTAAGAGTTATCTCCAGTTTTACTACAAATTGTTTCTGTCCAGCCATCCCCCTTTTGTTCAGTTAATATCTCTTAACCAAACATTTTCATGAAACTTGGTATGCATTTTCATTATGACAGTAGTTTGTGTCCCAATATGTGGCTGTGTCAGAGTAGGACCCTTCTCCCCATTCCTTGAAATATATTTTCCCATATCTTGCATTGATGGGAGAGAGGGTATTCTGTAAGCACTTGCATAGTGACAGATCTACCTGCTACCACATTGGCCCTCTTTAGATCAATGTATGCCAGGTGTGTGATATCAGGTTTTATTACATACCCTTTTAATCTTACACAGTTAATCTAGCATTTCATATGAATGTTCAGACCATATTTCTATATCGCACACCCAGTCTGCACATCAATATGCACTGAAACAGACTTTTATAAAACCCAAATTGCTTTGAACTCCATTCATATTGTGTAGATGAAAAAATATTTGGAAAGCATGAAGAGAGAGTAATAAATACAAAACTACAATCATATTTTGTTCCAAGTCAATGTGAAAGAACTCATTTCATATGCCATATGAATATGTCTTCTTTTAACGTGTTCTTTCAGTGGTTTCATTCATGTGGTTTTGTGGGCCCCTTGTGTAAAAAGATTTTTAAAAGGTAATATTTTGATCAGCTCAAAAGTGTACAAGTGCAATGACAATAATCTGTTGTATGTAACAGGGTGAGGAGTGCAAGACCAAGTTGCAGATGCTAGAAGATGCCAGGAGAAAAATGGAAGAAAGGAAAAACCAAAAAGAAGAGGATGCACAGGAACGTAGGAGGAAGTTGAAGCTATTGGCAGAAGAGCATGAAAACCAGATGTATATTAAGACAAAAACTAAAAGATGTCCAACCTGTGTGGCACCCATTGTTAAGATATCAGGGTAGGTTAAACAAAACATCATTTATATATGAACTACAATATGTTTTTGCAAATTATGGTGAAGTTAGAAAGCTTTACTGTCCAACCTTCCAATACTATCATGTTCTATTAAAAAAAATCAGTATCAAGCCAGTGTCAAATACTCCCCGAGCCTAATTTTAAACTTTAATTTATGTTAACCTTTTGAAACATGCAACTGTAAAGTTGTTCCATATGATAACTGGCAGATCAAGACAGGTTGCAATGGACATTGTTTGAACTATGCAAAACACAGGGTTCCTGTGGGTCATGGAATCCTGGAAAAGTTTTGGAATTTAAAAAATAAATTTCAAGGGCCTTGAAAAGTAATGGAATTTGTCAAAACCTTGCAAAGTTTTGGAAAGTCATGGAATTTCTGACAATAGAGTTAAAGAAATTGATTACTTCAAATTTCATAGAGCAATGAGCACTGATTAAATAAAACACAATAAAATTATGATCAATAAATGGTTTCATTTCATATAACAAGAGTAAGTTCCCCTTACAGTAGATATCACATGATTTCCGGTGTAGTTCGATTGGAAAATTCAAATGGTCAGCCGCGCCACTTTGAGTAATTACCACTTGACGATCTGTCAAAACGAAGTTAATTTCTTCTGAAAAGTCTGTTATTTCTTCGATCTAATGTACAAGGTAAGTACTAATTTGGTTTCGTTTATATTTCTCTCTTCATTTTGTATAACAAGAGTAAGTTCCCCTAACAGTAGGTCTCACATGATTTCTGGTGTAGTTCGATAGGAAAATTAAAGTTGTTTGCCATGCCGCTTTGAGTAATTACCACTTGATGATCTGTCAAAACGAAGTTAATTTCTTCCAGAAAAGTCTGTTATTTCTTTAGTCTAACGTACAAGGTAAGTACTAATTTGGTTTCGTTTATATTTCTCTCGTTTTTCGGGTCTGTCGTAACATCTCATGCAGCATAGTCAGTCATTCCTTTATTATGTTGGATGGTATGGTACGACATGATTATAATCATTATTGTCGATTTGATATTCTTGTTTTGGGCTGTTACTTTAGTTCTAGTTTCAGAATATTAAAAATTGTAGTTTTCTTTCAGAAGCCATTTTTAGATAACCTACCAACCCTACCAAACAAAAATTCAGAGAATCATTTTAATATTAGACCTGTCTTGGTCTCCCAATTGAATTCTCCCAATTTTCCAAAATCCCCAGTAAAAATAAATAAATAAATACTATAATAGATCGTGTATTAGAGAAAGAAAACTATTTAAATTCAGAATTAAAAAATCTGCAAGAAGGCTTCAGTCAAAATTCCAGTAATATTACAGTGTGGGAATTTTGACTTCCATTTTTCAAGAGGGTTGTCAGGTTAGGATGAAACATGTTTACTGCCAATATAGTTTAACTTTAATCTAAAATGTTTCTGTATCTGGTAAACTTTGATGGGTTTTTTTAGTGTTACTGTTAATAGTATATTTAATGAAAATATTTTTTTAAAGTCAAAGAAAAGAATTGTCATTGTCTGAAATTGCATTTTAATTTTAGATCTCCAAGACTCTGTGCAATATGATAATGAATAAATCTTAGATTGTAAGTCTGGTCAGGCAATAGGTGATGAAAATATATTACTTAATAAACACTGGGCTGTTAGAAAATTCTGAACACATAATAAAATACACAATATCCCATGATGACAGTTAAGTCTTAAAATCTTTCATTTTATATTGCTTTAGGTTTAGTCCAACATGCCTGGTATGTGCATGTTCAATAACAGTTGGCTGACTAACCCAAACTATGAAAAATGGGTGGAGATGAATGCTTCAGACCCAAGGACTGCTAAATGCAGAGCTTGTAGCAAAATTATAGATATTGCAGATATGCGAGAAGCTGCTCTCAAAAGTCATTCCACCAGCAAGAGGCATGTGCAGAATTGTAAAATAATGAAATCTGCTCAGAACAACACAATCTCTGGTTTTATTTCAAATTCAGCCTCACATCACCTGAAGTTATGCCAAAGCCTGCCCCAACATTAACTTCATATACATCATCAAATGATGTATTAAAGGCAGAAATTTTGTGGACACTAATGACAGTGAATACCCACAGCTCCTTTAAGTCCAATGAGGAAATTTCACGAGTCTTTTCACTGATGTTTCCGGACAGTGCAATTGCACACAAATTCACTTGCGGGGAGGACAAAACATGTTATATTGCTATTCATGGCCTAGCTCCATACTTTGCATCAACCTTAAAAGATAGCATATGCAAGTGTAATGGATACGTTTTGCAGTTCGATGAAAGTTTGAATAAACAATTGTGCCAAAAGCAGTGTGACATTCATGTCAGGTTTTGGGAACATGGTGCAGAAAGAGTGCACACAAGATTTTTCACATCAGAGTTTTTGGGACACGCCAGAGCAGAAGATCTGTTTGGCAAGTTGTGTCCAATCGTCCAAGACCTTGGCACCAGGAACCTCCTACAAATTTCAATGGATGGACCTAATGTTAACTGGAAAACGTTTGACATGTTGAATACAGAGATTAATCATTCACACCCTGGAAAGTCATTGTTGCCAACAGGATCTTGCAACCTACATATAATTCATAATGCATTCAGGGATGGTTGCACTGCCACAGAGTGGAATTTGGAGGAGACACTTAGCAACCTCTATTACTTCTTTAAAGGTTCTCCAGCCAGAAAAGAGGACTATCAGAAGGCATCTGGTATCAAGGAGCTGCCACCAAAATTCTGTAAGCACAGGTGGCTTGAGAACATCACAGTTGTAGAGAAAGTCCTGTCCCTCCTTCCATATCTAACAACATATATTGATTCACATAAAAAGCATCCAAAATTAAATTTATTTGAGAGTCTCAAGGAAGTGGTTAAGTCTTGTCTCTTCATTCCTGAAGCACAGTTTTTCCTTTCAGTGGCTGGAGAGTTTGAGCCATTTTTACAGGAATTTCAAGGAGACGCTCCATTGCTGCCTTTCCTTGCAGAAGACATTTTCAAAATGATCAGGGGTCTTATGGAACGATTTGTAGCTCAAGATCATCTGGACTGTATCACAGAGGCATCAAAGCTCATTAAATTTGATTTAACAAATTGCAAACACCTTAAAGACCCTGCAAGGATTGAAATTGGCTTTGTGACAAAGACTGTGATTGCTGACTTTAAAAAATCAGGGAAATTGACAGATAGGGACATTTTGGCTTTCCATCTTGATTGCAGGAAATTCCTCCAAGCTGTTGTCAAAGAATTGCTGACAAAGTCACCAGTGACGTTTACCCTTGTAAGAAATATGAATGCATGAACCCAGAGAAGATGACGAAGGATATAAAGATAAGCATTCAGTCATTCCACTCACTGGTCAAAATTCTAGTCAACAATGCAAGAATAGATCCAAACCAGTGTGATGCCCTGGTTAAAAACTACAAAGTCTTTTTGGAAAATTGTTTGAAATCAGAAGACTCTCTGAAATTTGCTCAGTTCTTCAGACAGAAAGACTGCTTAGATTCGTTTTTTCATTCCTTGATGGCAAACAAAAAGGAATATGCTGTCTTGTGGCCAGTTGCAAAACACCTTCTGACTCTGTCTCATGGCCAGGCAGATGTTGAACAAGGATTCTCCATTAACAAAGAAGCTATAAGGGATAGCCAAAAGCAGCTGTCTCTCATTTCAAGAAGAATCATTTTTGATAGTATTCGGAGCGTAGGAGGCATTGAAAATGTAAATATTAGTAAAGAAATGTTAAGTTATGCCTCAAATGCTAGACACACATACAGACTATACGTGGATGAGAAGAAAAAGAGGGAGGAGTGTGAGAGGAGCAGAAAAAGAAAAGCAGATCTTGAGCTGGGTGACATGTTAAATAAAAGAATATGACTAATGGATGACATCTAGCAGTTGCTCAAATTGGCAGATGAAAATGCTGAACAAGCCAAAAAGGACAATAGCCTAAGCCTGCTAAATGTGTCCAATTCTCTCAGAGAGACTGCAAAAATGAAACAAGAGACTCTGAAGGACCTTGAAAAGGAGATAGAGCAGAAAAAGTTCGCTTCTCACTAAATACAAGAAAGCAACTGGAAACCAATAAGTTTTGTTAATATTGTAAATAGGAACACATACAAAGACTACATAGGATTGTTTCTTTTTTTCTTTTGAATACAAAATACATTGAACCTTGGGTTATGACATGAATTACTACATAAAGTCAAGGTGTGCAAGCCCAGGTAATTTAAAATGTACATATTAAAAATATTTGTCGTTAACTTATTTGTTATTTTTCATTGATAGATGTCATTCTTTATATTCATTTACTTGATGATGCAAGATAGTGTGGTCCTTGAGTTTTGTGAAATGGCCCTGGAAAAGTTTTGGAAAAATCATGGAATTTGTTTTTGTTAAATCTGCAGGAACCCTGAAAACATCATGGGTAAGAATGTTTAAAAGGCACAGTGACATCATTTGCATTTACTTTGACATCATACCCATGGTGATACCCAATGGACTATAAGGACTAATGACAATAAGGTCAATTTTTATTATATTAAAGAGAAGTAGAAATCAATCTCAGAAATATCAGTTAATGTTAGCACATCTGTATTTCTCTTTGAAAAAAATTAACTGATCACATTACATTAGGATAACTGTCTGCTTCCTCCGTATCCAACCCCCCAACCCCCTTTCCACATGTGGACATAGAACACAATTTTACTATATATTCTCTACATTTGTTTCTCAGTACTGAACTTTCTACTGTGTGACAATCAATACAAATCATATGTTAATCTAAAATACCTTCAAAGATGACTTCACGGTGAAATTCTTGTCAAAGGTTCACCGGCATTTTTTTGTAAACAAACCAACGTGCAATGGAACACAGATTTCACTTCCGGATCATCACCAAGACCTTATTACTCACTGTACACTGTCACCAAAACACACACAGACAACCACACCATAAGCTCATATTCTAACAATAAACAGTTGCCTTTAAATCCATACCAAGAATGCCTAAATCTAATTCTTGTGTCACCACCAAAAGGACACAGGAAAAAATGCACTAAAAATAGACTGGGACTACATTCGTGGGTACTGAACTGGAACTATTAATTGTGGCCTGATTCCATGTAGGAAAGATGAAAAAAAGTCTTTGTGTATATATTATATAGACAAAGGGAAGCAAATCTTACAGGTTGACTCTCCTTTCCAGTTTATACCTGGATGTAGCCAGTTTTCACTCTCACCTAATGCTGTAAACATGGATATTCAGGAATCCAGTTATTTCAATTATTCATCCACTTTTTATAATAAGTCAAAATGCTGTTTTATATGGTGCATACAACATTTTTTTTAATTTTGGTG
This sequence comes from Megalonaias nervosa, assembly GCA_016617855.1. NCBI lineage: Eukaryota > Metazoa > Mollusca > Bivalvia > Unionida > Unionidae > Megalonaias > Megalonaias nervosa. Next base: position 86,892 of record JAECUM010000330.1, on the reverse strand, counting down.
AATTTATATTGTTTTTATTATTGTATAATTTGCTGTCTCATGTGAATTCAGTTTGTTTTATTCATTGTCTCATGTGAATTCAGTTTGTTTTATTCATTGTCTCATGTGAATTCAATTTGTTTTGTTCATTGTCTCATGTGAGTTCAATTTGTTTTATTCAGTTTCTTTGGAGAAATGTTTTAGCTTCTGTATTTTTCAGCTATGGAATTTTTAATTTATTTCAGATATATATATATATATATATATATATATATATATATATATATATATATCTGTTGCAAGCACTAGTTTATCTTCATTACAAAGATGACAACCAAGTTCAAGAAGTCTAAATGATTTAAGGTCATGGAGGATGGATATAGGATGTGTCTAGACATAACACTTGCTTGAAATGTGTATATTTGATTGGAAATACTTGGTTCAGTGTTTGGAAAGAGCAGTTCAGGTGCTGCGAAAATGAGCATGGTTCAATACATCAGAGCTGGACTTTAAACACCTTGTATCAGAATCATTGATAAGTCACATGGGAGATGCCAAAAAATACCCTCTCCACCCACCATACAGATGCAGAAACTGTGCTAGAACATAATGTATCTGTGAGTACCATAGACTCATTCATTAATCTCATGGGAGATGTTAAGTTATCTTCAGAATCCCCATGCAGACACATAAACAGAACCAGAACATACTTTATCCATGAATACAGTAGAAAGCACAGGTGATTCTGGTCAAGCATTGGAATAACATATGATCAATGTGACTCAAAAGGTTTGTTGTTGATAAGTAGGAATGACATTTATATTGCAACCCCTACAAGCATGAGGAATCGCAAACAAATAGGACCACACCCATGAGGAATGAGGGCTTGCAATCCAAATCATCCCACCAGTGAGTCAAGAAGGTCAAACTTGTCCCCTGCTAATGAGCATGTAATTATTATCGTTTACCCCATCTTTGCATTAAAAATATTAAGAAACAAGTCACATGTGAATGTTTGCAATTTGACCATTATGGCAAGCTGGCCATCTCAACGTTATTGCATCGGCTGCCCAGACCACAAGGCTTATATTGTCTTTGGTAAGCCAGCCTGGCCACACAAACAAGCAGTGTATGATCATGATGGTCAGGAGTCACTTATTTCTGAGTGGTAAACTGACCAGCCAGCTGTCCAAACAGACTGCATAGCTAGTCAGCCAGCTGACAAATCGACCAGAAAGACCAATCCAATGAGATTCATAGCAAACTAGCATTACTAATGGAGCTGTCCAACTGACCCAAACCAAATGTGTCAGACAAGCATTCTACAATGTGATCACTACTGACTGTATATCCAATGGGCAAAATGATGATTATACTTCAACGTCATTTCTTCTTTGAATACGTCCACCAATCACGTTACTTTATGAATATTAGCCTGCTGCCTCATGAATCCAGCCATACTAAAAGACAAAAGTCATCTTTTCATTGCTATTTCAAATAGACAAAGGGCAATAACTCTAGCCCATTACTTTCCCTTGGCACCAACAGGTGTTGCTAGATTTTAGCTAAAGTTTGCTGCTTCTGCTGGTCACATTGTATAATTTATACTCTGACAATCCAAGCTGTTTTTATGTTCTAATTGGCCCATCCGACATTCCTTTTGGATTTGTTGTGAAGATTTATCAGTCTGCTGCAGGTTGTATACATTATTTTTACAATTGCTGCCAATTGAGTTATTTTGTAAAATTTTGAGACTTCATCTTTTTAAGACCCCATCCCCCCATGCTATCATTGACCTCCTACAAGGTCATTATAAGTTAGCATGACTGACTCTTTTTCGCTTACAGCATTTTGTAATGGAGCATTTATAACAAGTTCTGAGGTGCTGCATTGTAAATTTGTGCATGGTTTCTTCTTATTTGATGTTATTTTGATAGAATTTTGATATACTTCTTGAACTAAGCATTTTGCATAAGTTCATAGCATGGCCATAGGTTTCTAATATGATCCTCTTCACTTTTCCATCAGTGAAACCATTAAGCTTTTAAAATGACATAAAAAGTAGAGAACTTTATTTCAAATTCTACTCAGGAATGGTTAGACTCCATGAAAAAGGATGAATTTCTCCAGCTTGCCAGAAAATATGATCTTTCTGAGGCAACGGCTTCTTTAACAAAGCAAGATTAAAAAATATTTTGGTCCAATATTTAGTAGAAAAGAATGTTTTGGATAAAAGTGCTTTGGATTTGGTTAGTAAGTCTCTGTCTGGTTCCAACTTGCAAGTTATGGAATTGAAATTAAAATACAAGAATGAAATTGAGGTAAGAGAGCTTGAATTTCAAAAATGACAATTGCAATTACAGAAAGAAGAAAGATATCTGTGGTTAGAGAAAGATGAAAGAGAGAGGAAAATGCAGTTGCAGAGAGAAAGAGAAAAGGAAGAAAGGGAATATCAATTTAGATTAACAGAATTAGAGCTAGCAAGTGAAGTGCAATGCCCCCACCTTACAAATTCAAGTTTTGATGTTACTAAGAATGTTAGGTTAGTATCCCCTTTTAAAGAAAAAGCAGTAGATAAGTATTTTCCACATCTTGAACAAAATTGCTGAAAATTTGAAATGGCCAAGAGAGCATTGGACTTGTATTATTATAAAGTGCACTTTTTGGCAAAGCTCATGACATCTACATTTCCCTGTCAGTACAGCAAAGTGCTGATTATGATTTGGTTAAGGAATGTATCTTGAAGGGATATGAGTTGGTACCTGAGGCTTATTGACAAAAGTTTAGGAAGTATAAAAAAGAAACTGGGCAAACTCATGATGAATTTGCAAGAGAAAAGAGCAGTTATTTGATAGGTGGTGCTTAGCAAAGAAAGTTGGTCAAGATTATGAAAACCTCACATCTCATATTAGTTAAAGAACTGAAGAATTGTGTCCATAGTGACATTAGGACTTACCTTGATGGGCACAAGGTCGAAACTTTAGAAAATGCTGCTCATACAGCTGACGAGTATTCCTTAGTTCATAAAGTTTATTTTGTCAGTAGGTCTTCCACTCAGCAGTCTTCTGGTAGAAAAGTATTTCAGCCTAATATGGCACAACTTTTAGAAATCAAGTTTCTGATAAAATTGATCAGAAGTCCTTATCTCTTCCTATGTTTACCTATTGCAAGAAGAAAGGACACATTGGTACTGATTACTACAAATTGTAAAATAAGGAACAGAATTAAGACAGGCCTATTTTAAATGCTCTTATTTTTAAGAGGTGATGGTCATGTTCATGTATTGAAAGCAATACATTTGTGGGGTCAAACAAACCCCAATTTGATTTTATTATGGAGAATTATGAACCATTCATGTTGAAGGGTTCTATATCACTCATGAGTGATTCTGCCAATCCTATCCCTATTAAAATTTTAAGGAACACAGGAGCTTCTCAGAGTCTTTTATTATCAGGTATTTTGCCTTTTTCTGAGAAATCTTCTTCTAATGAGAGCGTTTTTATTTAGGGAGGGAGTAGAGAGTGGCTTTGTTAATGTTCCTCTCCATTGTGTGAATTTGTCATCAGACTTAGTCTCAGGGCCCATGACAGTCTGAACATCTTTACCCATCAAGGGTATTAATTTATTAATAGACTGTGACCTAGCTGGAGATGAGGCTGTGGTTGATCCACTTGTAACTGACAAGCTTCGTTTGGATCAGAAAGTCGATCCTATTGAAAAAGAAATCCCTGATTTATACCCAGCTTGTGCAGTTACTAGAGCTATGGCAAAGAAAGCTCTTGAGAATTATGTTGATCAGGAAAGTATTCCTTTAGCTGACACATGTATTGGTTAGGCTTTTGATGAGAGCACTTTTACTCATCCTTTTGATCTCTCAAAGGGTATTGATCACAGTGATCCTCATTTTTCTACTTGTACTCCTTAATCTAATCAGAGTGACAAATGACAATCACTTGTCTTCTAACAGAAAAATAGTTCCTGAGATCTCCTGTTTGTTTCAGAGGGCTGTGAGTGAAACTGAAGTCACAGGAATATCTGTTTGTTATTTTGTTAAACATTGAGTCCTTGTGGAAAAATGGAGATCACCTGAGGTACCTGCTGGTGACGAGTGGTCGGTGAACTATGAAATTGTAGTTCCAATGTTGTATAGACAGGAAATTCTTAGTCTAACCCATGAAACTCCCTTGGTTGGTCATTTAGGAATCAATAAGACTTGTACAAGATCTTGAATCACTTTTATTGGCTAAAACTTAAAAGTGACATTTGTAAATGATGTAGAACTTGTCACACTTGTCAAATGGTAGGAAAGCCCAGTTAGAAGATACCTAAGGCTCATCTGCAGCCTATTCCAGCATTTGACAAGCCATTTAGCAGAATAATGTTAGCCTGCATCAGTACCTTACCTAAGACAAAGTCAGGCAACCAATACTTGTTGATCATAATGTGGGTTTACAAGATTCCCAGAGGCAATTCCTTTGAGGAATATTAATATTAAAAGAATAGTAAAAGCTTTGATGAAGTTTTTACACAGTTTGGCCTTCCCAAATCTGTCCAGTCTGACCAAGGGTCAAATTTTATGTCTGGAATTTTCCAGCAAGTTAAGCATGAATGAGGCATCCAGCAATTCAAGTCTTCTGCCTATCACCCTGAAAGCCAAGGGGCTTCAGAAAGATTTCATCAGACTTTGAAATATATGATTCAGTCATATTGTTTTGATACAGAAAAAGATTGGGATGAAGGTGTTCATTTACTGTTGTTTGCTGTTAGGGAATCAGTTCAAAAATCTTTAGGATTCAGTCCCTTTGAACTAGTTTTTGGACATACTTTACGTGGACCATTGAAGTTGTTAAAAGAGAAATTTCTTTCAAGTGAAGATAAAGAAAACTTATCTTCTTGATTATGTTTCAAATTTTAAATACAAGTTGTCAAAGGCTCATGAGGTTGTAAGAACTAATCTGCACTCTACTCAGCAAAAAATGAAATTAAGGTATGACAAAAATACAAAGGAAGCTAGTTTTCAGCCTGGTGATAGAGTTCTGGCTCTCTTGCCAATACCACAAAATCCTCTTCAGGCTAAGTATGTTTGTCCTTATATAGTTGAAAAGAAAGTGATTTAATTTATATCATAAATACTCCTGGGAAGTAAAAACTAAAACAACTTTGCCATATAAATATATTAAAGGAGCACGTTGATAGAGATAGGTTAAAAAAGCAATCAGTTTAGTTGTACCTGCCCCACTAATGCAGATTTGAGCAATGGAATGCAATTGGACTGTAGTGACTTTGGAGTAACCAATCTTTGGAATTCAGAAATTATGAATAATCTGGACCAGAAACTTTCACATTTGCAACAACTAGAAAAGAATGAACTAAAACATTTATTTTTATAATATAAGCACTTTTTTCCAGATGATCTTACATGGGCAAATAAAATCTACCATGGCATTGAAATTGTAAATTCCACATCTGTGAAACAGCATCCATACAGGATGAACTCTCTCAAACAGGAATGTTTGAAAAAAGAAATTCAGTATTTGTTGGAGAATTATTTTGTAGAACCAAATAAAAGTAACTGGAGTTCACCATGTATACATGTTCTGAACCCAGATAATATGCCACACATGTACACTAAATATAGAAAGGTGAACAGTGTGACCAAAACAGATTCATTACCATTGCCAAGAATCGATGACTGCGTTGATAAAATTGGAAATACAAAATATGTCACAAAGATTGACCTTCTGAAAGGATTCTGGCAAATTTGACTGGTGGAAATGGCAAAGAATATATCAGCATTCATGACTCCAGATGGACATTATCAATATAAAGTGATGTCATCTGGGATCATGAATGTTTCACCTTGTACTTTTCAACATTTAATGAACATCATTACATCTGGTCTAGATAATTGTGAAGCTTATATTGATGATGTCATCATCTACAACAAGACCTGAAAAAATCCCTTAGAGACAATTCAGAAATTCTTTGATGCAAATTTGACAATTAATTTACCAAAAAGTGAGTTTTGTCGTGCTTGTGTTAAATTTTTAGGACATAGTGTGGGACATGAACAAGTTAAGCCTATAGATGCTGAAGTCAAGACTATATCTGAATTCAATCCCTATCAGTAAAAAGCAGCTGATGTGAATTTTTGGTATGGCTGGATACTATTGGAAATTTTGCTCCAGTTTTTCCATAATTGCTGAACCCCTGACAAATGTATTGAGCAACATAATGAAGTTTTTTTGGTCTGAAAAATGTCAGGAGGCTTTTGATAAGTTAAAGGACATACCTAAGAGTACACCAGTTCTTTCAGCTCCAAATTTAGTCATTTAAAATGTCTGTTGATGCAAGTAATGTTGGGGTTGGAGCAGTACTGATTCAAGAAGACAAAAATGGTTTAGATCATCCATTGTACTATTTTTCTAAGAAATTAAACAAGCACCGGGGGGCCCCAAGTGGTTGAATGGTCTAAGGCACTCACTGTTACAGATCACTGCCATCTCACTTTTGTCTGAGTGGGTTCGAGTCTCAGGTTCGGCGCAGTGTGGGTATGTGAGAAAGCTTGCCAGTATCTTCTCGTGGATTGGTGGTTCTTTCCAGGGTTTTCCTGGGTTCTTCCTCCACCATTAATACTGGCTGCCATGTATAGCCTATCTTGTGCTGAAAAATGGCGTTAAACCCTACAACAACAGCAACATAAATAAACACCGGAGAAATTATTCCACAATGAAGAAGGAATGTTTGGCTTTGATATAGGCTTTGCAACACTATGAAGTGTACATTAGTTCTGCTCCTTCTCCACTTATTGTGTTTAGTGATCACAGCCCCCTTATATTCATTGGCAAGATGAAAAATAAAAATTGGAGATTATTAAGGTGGAGTCTGATGTTGCAGGAATTCAATATTTACATCAGGCACATCAAGGGAAAAGACAATCTAATAGCAGATGCACTTTCACATGTATAGGAATATTATTATTTTGTTCACATATACTTTCTGTCATTCATAAGATTTCATCTTATGCAATTATTTTATCACATGTATATTTGACTAATAGTGAAAAGAAAGCATTATTGGATAAATCTTTCTTTTTCTTTATGAGGGTATGTATTATGCATATTTAATTTGTGTTCTTTTTTTCATTTTTTATTTTATTATTTTTATTTCATTATATGGTATTGTAATGTAACATTTTATCTTGGACTTGACATTGTCCAAAATCCAGTTCATTTTCTACTTGACCTGTATCATAAAATATTCTATATGTGTATGGGTTTAATATTAGGATCATTATTAATAGAAGTAAACATATTTATTTGGATTTGGGTCTAGGTGATTGGAATTCCCCTATAAATATACCTGGCCTATCTGATATAGTCCACATCCTATATTATAATTTTAGTAACAAACCTTCTAACTATAAATAAGATTTTAATTTTGTTAACATTAAGAAGTTTGTTGAAGGTCTTGTCCATGAAGTAGTAATTTGGTTTTTTGTAGAAAATGCTAATTGTGACCTGAGGTCAAGTAGAGGACTAGATAATCTTGACAATGGAAAATGTTTCATTTGTGCTTTAAGAACTTAGCAGAATCAATTGTATTATTGTTGTTTCCAGAAATTCATTTGGGCTGGAATTTCATTTATTCAGATTATTTAATGCAAGTGATTCTTCTCTGGAAATACAAAGTGCACTTCAAAAATAACATTCATCGGAAATAGAGACTTGAAGTTATAGTGAAATTTCAAATAAGGATTTAATTCTTGGATTGTATTATTGTGATCCAACAAAAGACTCTTGGTACATCACCAAGACAGTGGCCACCACAGGTTCATCATGTTCAGCATTGTATTTAATTTGGATTTCCACTAAAGTTTATTAAGAACATTAATCTTTAGGACTTGTGTCTGTAATTATAGGATTATTTGGGATTTGAGATGCAATACTGTAAGTTTGATTTTTTTTACATTTTTGCTTTGTATTCTTAGGAAATAAATTATTTGTTGAATTTTACAAAGCTTGTTGCTTCTCACTCTTTTCTGTTACCTATTTTAAGATCATAGAGTCATAATAATATTAATGATAACATATTTGTTAAATATATACTTACAATAAACATGCAGTATCTGAGGTATGCATTTTTGTTCTTCCATCAGGTGTAACAAGGTGATCTGCACCAATTGTATGAGTCCATTATGCTGGGTTTGTGAGACAAAGATTAGTGGCTATGATCATTTCGTCGACAATATCCGCTGTTCAACTTTCTCTTTAACTGATGCTGATGATCCTGATGTTAATTTGTATCCTAGGATGCAGCCATTACAGCCAGCTAAACTCCCAAGAATTGTTCAGAAGGCGGTAGGTTTAAAAGTTGAAAACAGGCTGCACAAATATGTTCAAACAATGTGCATTTCAGGATTACATTCAAGTTATAATTACTGCAAAAAGAAAATTTTGACAAGTCTGTATGTGGTATAGTAATGATCATCTGCAAGCTGTTCTTGCAAGCTTTTAATAAATCAGAAAAGCAAAATTTAATCAAGGCATTGGAGACTGATATAATGAAATTGAACTGAATTTTATAAGATTAATTGGGTGATATGAAAAACTAACCAATGAAATTTTGAGTTCGTTCATCGATAATTGCAGCAGTATTGCAAGAAGAAGTAATATATTTTAAAAAAGACCGAGATATGTTTAAAGTTGCCACCCCCCAAAAGTTAATAAGGTATCCCTTTCGATTGATGACATACTTTAGGATGAAAATGACATTTGAGGTGGGTGCCAAATATCTGAAAATTATTGCTGTGGAAGATAAAATGAGATCATAAGAAAATATTTTACCCCAAGTTTGTGGTCATTATGGAGTGACATTCACTTCAAAGAGGTGTTTCCTTGACCAGGTCTGGAAATAACAATTATCCCAATGATTGGTTATCCAAGAAAATCCTGTCCATAGATACTGGTAATTTATATTTTATTGTATGTTCTTCCATAATTTGCATCTTGGTCAAAACTAATTGAAGTTTGAACCACCTTGTGTTACACTGGCTTACATTTGTGAACCATGGGGCTCCTATTTGCTTGAAGATACAATAATTGCACAATCGTTAAAGAAGAAGAAAGCAAGATTGATTTGGATAGGAAATTTCAACAAGGTACTCTTAGTAATTATTAGTGGACATGTTGCTTTTTTTTCAAATCAATGAAAAAGTCAGCTGATAACCCAAAAAACTAAAAGTTATTATCAAAATTGGTTAAGCATATTCAGGCCTAATTGGATATTAATAAATTCACTGCTTATCTGAACAAAAACATTTAAAAATAACTTTCACTTCCCAGTTGTTACCATGGCCATGGCAATTAAAAACAATTTTTTGGACTGAACATCACAATGATAAAGGCTAGAAGGGAATGGCTACAAAACTCAGCACTATTTAACCCAAGTCAAAGTCAACTAAATGTTCACGTATCTGATTGACTCTACTCTATTGAAATACACCTACATCCCCCATCCAGGCAGATTCATGGCAAAATACACCCGGACTATTAAGGCAATCATGTACAAATCACTGTATTGCAAAGATGACAAGGAAGCATGGTTGACCTATAAGCATTTCAACTAATTTAAGAATTGAACATCAAAGGCTAGAAGGGAATGGCTACAAAACTCAGCACTATTTAACCCAAGTCAAAGTCAACTAAATGTTCACATATCTGATTGACTCTACTCTATTGAAATACACCTACATCCCCATCCAGGCAGATTCATGGCAAAATACACCCGGACTATTAAGGCAATCATGCACAAATCACTGTATTGCAAAGATGACAAAGAAGCATGATTGACCTATAAACATTTCAACTAATTTAAGAATTGAACATCATATTTTATAGGATTCATGAAGCTGATAAACTTCAAAACTAATTACACACTGCATGAAGTTGAAGCTTATATGTAATCAGTTTTCAAAGTTCATGAATCCTATAAAACATGAAGTTCAATTTGTATATAGTGAAACCCTTCAAAACCAAAACCCCTTGGGATTGGGGGGTGGGTGGTAGTTTACTGATGTTTTTCAAATCTAAATAAGATTTTTTTAGCATGTATGTGATGACAAAAAATGTAATTTATGAGAGCATCAGTGTCTCTGTAAGAGTGCACAAAATTAAGAAGGCTGTTAGTTTTTAAATAATAAATACTTGTATTTAATGAAGGATTAGCAGAACAATATATGTAACGAGAGAAAATCACATCCTGTCATATAAATAAATACAGTTGTTCCACAAGGAAATACAGTCCTCATCACAAAAAACATTGGAGGAATGAGTTCTTGTATAACTTTATTACAAGTACATTTGAGTTATAAATGATATGCCACAATGTTTAAATACTCTGTATAATTCATAATGTTCACAGTTCAAGAGCCTGGCTTGGAGCATTGTCTGTTTTTTCTATTATCATTCTTTAACAAATGTGGCTTGTGTTAATGACTCTATTTTTGTGCGTAAACACACATCTTATGTACTGTTTTAACATCGCATGCCCTTTGGACATTTTCTGATCCTTGTTTCACATATCAGTCCACTACAGTGTTTTGCTAGCCATAATTAATATTTTCCAGCATGTGTCAGAAATTTAGCAGCTAAAATATATTTCAGTGTTTTATTAGTTTTTATGGTGGGTTTTTAAGCATAAAAAATTTAAATTTAGGATTAAAATATATTTTGGTATTCATAGTTGAGGGGTTTCAGTTTACTGTAAAATATGATACTAAAGAAGGAATAATTCAGGACTTAAATATTTTGGTCTTGATTGGATTCAACTTCAATGAGGTTTTCATTTTAAGAGCTTCACTGTACATGTAATTACAGATATTTATAAAAATAACAAATCAAAAGAAAAAATAGCAGAGCTGTATTTTGACATTTGCTTGTAGATTTTATCAAAGAACGTACAAGGATGCATGAATACTTAATTAGTTTCTTTCTGGTGTTATGAACTAATAACATCTTCCTTTCTGCATCATATGATTTTAACCAATCAAAATGTTTGTTATAAAGGCTTGGTAACAAATTTAAATAAAAAATGAATACATATGGTTTGTGGTAACAGTAGCTGTAAACTAAAGAAGTAAATGTCACCATAGAAAATCATAGAAGTAAAACATTTTATGTCTCTTGAGACTCCTCAGATACAGTAAATCATCTGTATTTGTATGTATTCATGTATGTCTATTTAAGACTCCTCAAGTACAGTAGATTCACTTACATTTGTTTATATTTTGTCACTTTGAGAGTCTTCAAGTACAGTAAATTCATCTACATGTGAATGTTTTATGTATCCTTGATGCTCCTCAAGTACAGTAAATTCACTTATATTTGTACATGTTCATTTGTTTCATTGAGACTCCTTAAGTAAAGTAAATTCACTTATATTTCTATGTATTCATTTTTGTCTCTTTGAGACTCTTCAGGTACAGTAAAGTCATTTATAATCAATATGTATTCATTTATGTGGCTCATTTACAACATCCTCATTACTTTCTGATGCTTGTCAAATAACTTGGACGGCCTTAGAGTAGTCCTTGTGATACTTTATAAATTGGTCAATTTTTGGCGCAAATGAACATACAGCTATATGTAGAAGAACAGATTTTTTTTTTAAAGAACAGGTGTTGAAAGTAACACCCAATGCCATTTCATTGATGAGTGAAATACCTGCACCTTTAATTGTTATTTGTTATTAATGCAACTTGTAAAGAAAAAATAGAAGAAAGCATTTGATTTAAATACCCAGAAACCATTCTTTGGATTGTTGTTATTGATGATATTTCATCTTGTCATTGTGACATCAATGAAGTTATGACATGACAGCCTGGGCTTGAGGGCACTTTGAAATGGACACATTTTACATCTGAGTTTTTCTTTTAGCATACAGTGGAAAAAGTGCAGGACATTCCAACTGTTATATGACATTTTTCAGTATTTATATTTGTGGATTGGGGAAGAGTGCTAATGTTTTTTGGAAGAATAATTAATTTGTTGGGTTAATAAATGTTTTTGTTAGAATTAGCCACAGAATCCATGAGAACTGGGTATTGTTGTGACTATATGGGCTTAAACTAAGTAACAGAAAGAGCAAAAACCAACAAGTTTTGTAAAATTCAACAAATAATTTATTTCCCTAGAATACAAAGTGAAAATGAATAAAAGAACTTACAGTGTTGTGAATTAAATACTAAATAGTCCTACAAATTCTGTCAGAAATCCAAAGGTATAGAGTATTCTGAATGAATTCTGATCTTGAAAGTGCTGTTGTACCAACAGTCTGGAATAATGTTGGTGTACTAACAGTCTTGATGTAACATAGTGATATAATCTAAAATGTCCTTGAATGAATTCAAAATAATCCCAGAATAATGGCTTAGTCTGAAATGTATTGGTGAGCACATTGTAATTCAAATGAATCAATTAGATAAATAAATCCTCTCAAATTTTAACTGAACACAACTAAAATTGATTCCTCTGTAGACTGATATTAAGATAGGAATTAATAATTTCTGTTTACTTCTTCCTTATATACCTAAGTCACATTAAGTGGACCAGGATAAGGGTTGAAAGTTCATTTCTACAACATCCTAAGTTGTTGATAATATCTGCTCTTTTACTAAGACTTTAGTAAAAACATGGCAAACAGCATGATCACTAGGTTTTTCCCAGGGGAAAACCAATGTTCTGAACTCAGATCTAAGTAAACATATTTACTTTCAAGTAATAATGATCTCAAAATATAATCTAAACTCATAGACAAGAATCAGCTATGTAATATGTTGTTTACACGCAAAATAAGACATTAGTGAGGTAGGCCCAACTCCTACCCTCAGTTATGGACAAAGGTCAATCACACAATATAATTTAAATATGCACAACATATTGTTATGTATTTTTAATTTGTATTTGTTAGTTTTTCTCCATCATTATGGCTTGTGTAAAATTGTATTTTGTAGATGACCCAAATCAAGTTCATTTTCTGCCTGACGAGAAGCATTGATTTTTTTTTTGTAAGCAACATAAATATTAGGATCATTATCTTCATTTGCATCAAGGACATTAGTTTCTGACTTAGTTGGATCTGCTGTATGTGATGTTTATCACTGTCTTTATTATAATTTTAAAATCAGATTTTGTTTTGTTTACAGACTTGATTCTGACCTCAGAATCATCTAGAATGGAAGCTTCCATTAAGTTAATAGTATTTTCAGTAAATTCTGTTTGTGACCTAGATCAGGCAGAAAACTATATTGTTATGTATATTTAATTCTGAATTGCTTGTGATGTTCTTTCATTCATTATATGCTATGGATCATCATATTTTGTTCTGTCCAAAATTTGGTTCATTTTCACCTGACCTGAATCATTGATTTTAGTTTTGTAAAAATGTTTATCTCAATCTGAGTCCAGAAAATTGGAAATTCCCCCTAAAATGCTGGGTCTGCCTGTAGTTTACCACATTTTATATTATAATTTTTGAAACTGTCCTTCAAATTATAATTAAGATTTTATTCTGTAAACATTTGGAACTCTCCAGAACGAAATTTTCCATTAGGTAATTGGGTTTATTTTAGAAAATACTAATTGTGACCTGAGGTCAAGTAGAGGACTTTACAATCTTGGTTATCTAGAAATTATTCATTCGTGCTGTAAGATCTGAGCAGAATTAGTTGTATTATTGTTGTGTCCATTATTTTATTTGGGCTGGAATTTATTTATTCAAATTATTTAATTCAAGTTATTCTTCTGTGGAAATACAAAGTGCTCAAAAATAACATTTTTGAAATAGAGACTTGGATTTATAGTGAAATTTCAAATAAGGATATATTCTTGGATTGTATTATTGTGATGCAACAAAAGACTTGGCACATCACCATGACATGTGCCACCACAGGTACATGGGCACTTCCAGTGTTGGATTTATTTTGGAATGCCACTTAAGTTTATTTTGAACTTTAACCATTAAGATTGTGTTAGAAATTCCAGGATTATTTGGGATTTATTTCACAATACCATATTAAAGTTTCTTTTTGATTTTAACTTTGAATTCTCATGAAATAAATTATTTGTTGAATTTTACAAAACGTGTTGCTTCTCAGTTTTTTCTAATACTTATTTTAAGATCATAAAGTCATAATAATGTAATCTTGTTTGCTTGTAAAATTGTTTATACCTGGAATAACATCTGGCCTGAAATTAATCATTGTTTTGTTCATTATTTTGATTTGGATAAAGTTATTTAATTCAAATTATTTTACTTTGGAAATACAATGTGTTCTATAATATTTGGAAAGAGACATTAACTTGGAATTATAGTGAATTCAAACAGAGAAAATTAGGTTATATTACTGTGATTCAACAAAACACTGTTGGCACATATTTATATTTCAGGCCATTCATTAGAGACTACAGGCAACTGCAGGCACATCAACACCTTCAGTATTGGAAATTATTTGGAATATCACTAAAGTTTGTTCAGAATTTTATTCATTAGGACTTGTGTTAGAAATTCTAGGACTTTTTTTAGGATTTAATTTGCAATACCCTAAGTTCTTTTTTTACATTTTCACTTTGTATTCTAGGGAAATATATTATTTATTGAATTTTACAAAGCTTGTTGCCTCTCACTTTTTTCTATTATTTTAAGACCATAGAGTCATAATACATGTAATATAATCATGGAAAACATCCAACAAACAATATAAATTAAATATACATAACAATACCCAATAATAAGTGATGAATTTACAATATTGCTGAATTAGATAGATACAGGCATACAAATAAATAAGATGTAATTCTGATTTCAGATTCTGATGGACATAAAATTAGCAGAGCAAGACCCTGAGCGTCAAAAGGACCTTGCTGTTTGTCCAGGTTGCAAACAGCGTAATCTGAGAGAAAAGAAGAACAATCACATGAAGTGTTGGAATTGTAACACAAACTTTTGTTTTTCTTGCAAACAGAGACTGAGGGGAACTATTAGCAGTCACTTCTCAGGAGGATCTACCTGTAGACAACATGGACAATAGACTAAATTCTTACTTGTGCATTTTTGTCTTGCCTGCATTACAGCTGATGAGACTTTAATTTTTTCTGATGGAATATCATTGATCATTATAGTTGTCAGATCCAGAAATGTTTCTGCTTGGGTTCAATTCTGAGAAGGTTTATTTTTCTACATGGAATGCATTCCCTGATCACATTAACATTAGGAAATAAACTTCACTACCTCCTAAATCCAACAGTCATGGAAAAATTTAAATGCCATCTTTCCCATCTGTTTAAAATGTAGAAAAAAAGGAAAAAAAACCATTGCTCGTTACCTCCAATTGCCACTGCTAGGTGGCTACCATCAGCTAGATATTTGCTAATTTAAGCTTTCACTCAGTACAATCGACATTGTGAATTTGGATAATCCGTGTGAATTGTTTCATGATTGTGGACTTGAGTATTCTGATCTTGTACTTTGGCACGGTATTTTTGGTGATGATTGTTTTGTTTGTGCACATTGCCCATATTTTTCTCACATTTTTAAGTAACAGGTGTTGATTGTTTGTATAGATCAATACTTTGGGGATGCTAATTTTTAAATTCTTTTGTCATTCTTGTGTTTTAGTATTGAATAATGCTGACAAAGTGCTTGAGGTGCTAGAGATTTAAGGCCAGTGAAGACATGCTTGAGATATTCACTAAATGCACATCCACTAAAATGTAAAGAGCAAGAAGTGGTAAAGGAAGCACATAACAGTGTGATGTTCTGAGCCTGCATCCCAAGGTGTCTTCATTTGTGAGTGTAGTTTGGGAAGCCATAAGGGTTCGATCCACCAACCCTAAAATGATATAGACAGTGCCAGTAGCAACTTAAACATCTGGGCAGCTAAAACTGGAGGAGTGGTGGAGATGCCAACCTTGCATCTTTCACAGACCTCACTGGAAGTGCAGAATAATTCAGGAAGCAGCAATGCAGTTGGTAGCCTCAGATGGGTCTTTTTTTTTTCTCCCCACCCATTGCACGACTGCAGTGATGGTTTGGAGATAATGGATGCACCATATTCCTCCACTCCAGCTGTCAACCAGCCCATTCAGTAGTCTGGCCTGTGATGACTGACCAGGCATCCATCACTTTGGCAAGCCATGCCATATACTGGCCAGCAAGCAGATCATTCATTTCACCAATTATTCTGCCAAGTCTGTGCCTAGAAGACCATCCAGCCACCTGCCATGCCAACCACCAAGATAGATGCAGAATCCACCTTCCAGCCATCCTGCCATACCACTCACCCAGACATCCATGCTGATAAAACAAGCTGTTGTACTTGCCTGGATGCCAATCCAACTGGCAGGTCAATTTTGAATGCCAAATCTGTTGGGTGGAGGTAAAATGCCAGTAAGAAAGATGATGGCACCATCTGGAAGCAGGCAGCACAAGAACTCTCTCTCAAGTTTTCATTGCCACCAGCACTTTTTATTTAGGCTCATTCAGTCTCAGCCACAACAGTGAGACAATTGCATGCAGAAAGACACAAGGCTGAGCACTGCATAACAGCAAGTTTTGACCTCAGTCGAATTTCAGGCAGCAGCAGGTCCTTCAGTTTCAGAGGTAATTTAATAAAGGGGATAGGAAGCAAGGTTTCTCCTTCTCAAAGCCTCCCAACAAAAGCTAGTGACTTCCCACCCTGCACTCCCATGGACAACCTGCCATTTGGCACAAGACTTACATTTCCAGCAGTCTTGGGTCTGCAAAATGAATGGGCAATCCATGTTGTTTTGAGAGGTCTTCAGGTTTCATTTATCTAGCCTCCTCCACTTACATCTCCTTCCATGCCAGACACAATCCAGGAAAGGCAGGAATTTTGCAGAAGGAGATTTGATTATTACTCATCAAGCAGGTGGAGAGAACTTGCAGGCCACACTCTCTGGAGGTTTACTCCAGGCTGTTTCTTGTGCCCAAAGCTAACGTGAAATTCAGGCTAGTTATAGACCTCAGCCAACTCAAAATGGATATGGTACATTCAGTCAGGCTTTCAATTAAAACAATTTTGTGCAGTAAGTTTAGATCTAGCTGGTGCATATTTTCACATCCTATACACCTCCGTCCAAGTTTCTTTAGTTCAGGTTCCAAGGAACAATATACCAATTTTGCACACTCTCATTTAGTCTCAACATCAGTCCATGGGCATTTACAAGGGTCATCAAATGCACTTTTACTTTCATTCTTCAACATCACCAGTAGTGACTGGCATATTGTGATGACATCCTCAAAAGCACATGGTAAGTGCATCTTTGATACAGGGCAGAAAGAATCTTCTTTCCTGCCTGAGTCATTTATGGCTCCTTGTGAACTGGGACAAATCAGAACTCATCCCATCCCAGCAGTTTGTCCTCATGAGCATGGAAATCTTGACCAGTCTCAACCTTGTTTGCCTCCTACATGTGCATGTGGTGCAGATTATCAAGCTTGTAGGGTTGAGTTCAAACAGAGTGGATTTCAGTGAGAGTTTCTGCAACCCCTCAGTCTGCACAATGCAGTAGCAGATCTGGTCATTCTCAGCTACCATTTCACGTATTTGTTACAGATGGCCCAATGGCACCCTTTTTCAGACAGGTGGAGGAGGGAACAAATCACCCATGACCCAATCTGTATGTTCTTGTTTAGGACTTTACGCACTTGTGTGTCTAGCTGAAGATAACAGTCCAGATCAGGCATATCACCAGCGGGCTCAATGTCCTGTCCAACTCACTGTCAAGAAGGGCCAGACCTTTCACAGTAAGTGGCCATGCCATCCATCAGTCTTTCACAAGATTTGCACCTTTGTGACAAGGTGAAATCACAAACTGCACACCTTCATCTCCACAGTCTGGACCCAGATGTCTGGGCTGTAGAAGCACTTTCATTTAGTTTGGAGGGTTTGGGAACTGCATCTATGCCACATCAGAAATACAAAGCAATTCTGATAGTCCCCCACAGGTGAGATAAGTTCTGGGTGAACTGCCTGCTCAACCTAACAATAGGACCTCCCCCACCCAAGACCAAACTTCCTTAAACAGCAGTGGTCAATGGTTAAGAAGCCTTCTCCTTCATGTCTGGCTCATTTCATCTCTGTCATGGAGAGAATCTCATGAGCTAGAAGGTGCTCCACTTTAAAAGCTTACAAGTGATGGATTTTCAGGGACTGGTGCAGCATCAACATCATTGTCCGGTTGACATCCTTCAGTATCACAGATAGTTAACTTTTTTCTCTGGATTTACAGGAGAATTAATTATCCCTATTGCAATAAAAGGCTACTGTTCCATGATCGCCTGTATGTGCAGGCATCATGGTAGAGTGGATATTGTGCATGATGAGGTTCTTACACACCTGCTATCCAGTTTTGATATAAATAGACCCAAATTTGTTGCTGTCTCATAAATAGAATCTGTCCTTGGTTCTGATGTGGTTCCATTCAGATCACTCTGAGCCTGTAACCAGGACCGTTATTAAGTTGCTATCCTACAAAGTGTGATTTGTAATAGTCCAAAACTTTTGCAAGGAGGATCATGAACTTTCAGAGGACCCAAACTGTCTATGTGACATTCCTGGGCTTTGCAACTAAGAATAGGTTTCCATCAAGATGATACAACTCCTCAAGCCATAGTATCACGGCTTAAATGGGCAATATGCTTGGTGTACTCTGAGATTTCTAAAGATTGGGAATGTCTCATGAAGATCTCATCTTGCAAGATTAGAGTGATCTCAACAAGCCCTGTCTTTAAATTAACATTTTGATGTGAGACATAATAGAAGTCATTGGCTGGCATGTACAGTCAACCTTCTCAAGCATGATCTAGCTTCACAGCGACAAGAATTGAATATGCCAGGGGAGGTAATGAGTAAGAGTTTTATCTCTTGATCTGTATCATTATAGACATGAAAGACAGAATCTGTCATCTTTCTGGAATTGCAAAGTTCAGGAGGTAGCAGAATCTATTTCCTAACATCAGTGCTATCAGACAGGTATTCTCAGATAAGCATGATTCACTGAAATATGTATTTTTAAAATGGTGGGATTTGGCTGAAATCTCCCCAAACCTTCTGTAAATCTGCCACTGGTGTAGATTTTAAGATTGTTAAAATTCATCAAGAATAAATTATAAAAAATCTTGCATAAGCCATGTATAATAACTGTCATCTGTACTGTTGGGGTTTATGATTCCTAAAGAATATACCTCTTGAGAATGTTTCACACAATTTAAAAATATTTTTTATTTTTTGCAGTGACATCTGAAGTACTACTTACCACAATTAAGCATATATTTATATTGTGTACATCTACAAATACTATGTACTTTTGTAATTACCATGATTAATTATTGGCAAGGATTATGCTAATTATATTTATTAATGTTTTTACTTGTGTTTTTACACATTGAATGATTGTAGATCAAGTATATCAGAAGTGTATTATGAGAAGTATTTATTTTTAATTCAGACTTATTTAGAATCGCCTATTCTGGAGTTTCTAAAGGACTTAGTTACATGTATTGTCATTGGTGTTTTGCGAATCACATATTATAAATTTCTGTACATAAATGCAATATGACTTAAGAATTGTTAAAGCTATGTTGAAATTCCAAAACACACACACACACTAAATCTTAAGAAATATAATTGACATCAAGGCAAAAAATATGAATATACATTCAGTTTTTATTTATTTCTGATTCCTAAGAAGCTAATTCATTTTTATATTTTTTAAGTCTGGTTGAAGGTGCCTGTCGTACGTACATTTGTTCACAAACACAGCATAGCATAGTACTATATATACTTGCTTATAAGACAAGTCAAACTGCAAACAATGTAGACTCTAATCTGCTGTCCCATAATGCACCTGCAGATATGGGTCATTGTTGTTTTGTTCTTTTGATTACTCCTAACAAACTGCACAGACCTAGATCTGCCAGCACATTATGCAACAGCAGATCTGGGTGTATGCAGTTTGCAGTTGGACTCGACTTATAATTTTAAGTTTATAATTTTAAATGTGCTTAAAGGAACATCTTCAACTGAACTGGTCATAGGTCATTAATGCTCTGACCTGTTTGCATTACATCATTACCGAAATCAGAATTCACCAGTATGCATTAAAAAAATGAACCTTACCTTCATAAATACATTTTTGTTTGCCTTGTTTATGTCATTAGCACATTGTCTTTTATTTTTAAATCTGCCGCAAAGGAACTTAGAAAATGGCAACATAAAAATCCATGTCCACTTTTGCACTATGCTTCAAATGAGTCTGAAACTTTGAAATTGGAGTTTAGGTTGATCTCTTACGAAATGTTAAAGTATTCAATTTTTTTATAAATTTAGATAGCAGGGACATAAAGCAATCCAAAGTCAAAGATGAAATATAGGTTGCTGTGCATTTTCTTGTGCTAAACTTTGTTGAATATCTACTCCCAGGTATGGGTTATTACAATGAAAGTATGCAATCTCACTAATTGCCTTTAAGATAATAGCTGAATGAAAATTATTCTGATTTGCAGATTGAAGATCAAACTTATCTTACCAAATACACAATAAAAGGATAAATTGGCTTCATAATTTTTTCATTATGATGTAATTATGAATATCACATCAGTTTTTTGCAAGTGGAAGCCTGCACAGCTGACAAATCATTAAAATTTCCAAGATCTTGTCTACTTTTTGTTGATGTTTTTTCTTTCACAAGATTGTTATTATGATTATTAAAAATGTTATAAAAAATAATTTTATAATATTGTCTTTACTCCATATTTTCAGACTGTCAGCAATAATTATCATTTCTAATGCCACAAACCTAGTGACAAAGGAAATAATTCACTTGAAAAGTATCCAAAAACTTAGGGATAGTGTTGGGTTGGGGCAGAGTCAGCCTCAGTAGTTTGTCAATGCCAGTGAAGTCCAAGTTCAGCTGCGAGAACTGCCATGCATGGTCATTTCACCATTTATTTAATCTTTTGCTTACGGCAATAGTTTAATTAAACAGTTTGCAGCATGATGTTAAACAAGTACCTAATGATTCAGCTTTTAAAAAATTATATCTCTACAAATATTTTATTGAATAATCTTGATTTTTTGACTGCACAACATTTGTATGTTGTAGCTGTGATATATCTATGTGATAACAGTATGATTACCTTTTACAATTTGTATTAACATCTACCTTTTATAATTTGTATTAACATCCGTTATATTTGTTTTCTTCTGTAAAATAGATTTATCCTTGTAGATGTTTTCTAAATAACTGTATATTTTTGTTGTTTATTTGTTTTAATTGCAGGGTCATAATTAAATTGCATATTTGTTGTATATTTGTTTAATTGCAGGGTATTATGTAAACTAGCTGTTAGCTAATTATGGCACCTTAAATTAAATAAATTATTATTATTAGGGAAACCATTTTGCATGATGAAACAGAAAGGTAATTTGATCACACATCTAGATCGCTATTATCCCTGTCAAAAAATGCAAGTCCTAAAAGTTTTAGTGATGTCAAAATTTAGGGTATTTTAGTAAGATCACTTTTTTCTAAAAGTTTGTTATGATCATAATACATATGCTATAAACAAAAAGATGTCTATACCAGTGTCAAATACTAGCAGCTGTTTTTTCATATTACTATGTTATACTAAGATATGTGTACATGCACTAGTGAAGGTTGAATTTCAGAAATAATATACTATACTTGATGTTTTGACTTTAATTTTATTTAAACCTCCCTAACTGTCATCAGCAGTTTACGTTATTTGTACTTTGATAATCCCTGTGTTGGATAGAGCAATCACATTTTCTTTTTATTGCTTTCTTTGAATTTTCATTGGAAATTTGTTTTCATGCAATTCTTGATGTTTTCATGCAATTCTTGATGTTTACAAAATAAAAAAATTTAAGGTCCCATAAAACGCAGAACAATTAGATCTATTTCTAATTTACTGACAAAAATGGCATTTTTTTTTGCAAAACCATGCAAATTTATCCACACAGAAGTAAATAATTTCAGATTATATAGCATAGCATGTGAGTGTATGTTGTATTTGCATAGAGAGGAAAAGTCTGTATACTTTTAGAATTTTTTTTCGTTGCATATAAATAATTAGCCACTTTTCTTCTTTCAGTCAGTGACCTTGAGCTTTGCCCTTTTGACCCCAAATCGTGTAGTCTTCTAACTTACTCTAAATGCAATCTATCCACAAAGTTTTGGTCTAGCTCTGTGGTGTATAACTGATTTTATTATGCAGAAACTATTGTTATTTTGTCAGTCAAACTTACCTTTTACCATTGACAATTGACAAATCGAATGGCTTCTTCCTTTTTCCAAGTGGTAACTGGATGGTGAAGGATTCAAGTTATAGTATAGAACCCAATTTTCTTCTTTCAGTCAGTGATTTTAACCTTTGAGCTTTTAAGCCCAAAATCAATAGGGTTCTTTTTAACCTCAAATGCAAGCTGTCAACTTAATTTAGCAGCTGTTGATGGTGGAGAGCTCAAGTTACTGTGTAGAAATAAAGTTGATAACAGACGGAGGGATATACATCATAATATGCACCACCTTGAAGTGGGTGTATAAAAATTCAAGAGGCAAAAATGAATTGTGATATGGTACATGATGGTGATAGACCTCTTACCCAAAACATGAATGTTTTTTGGGGGGAGTGTAAAATATTTAATTGTATTTCTTGTATAATTATTAGTAGTGCCCCTAAATGAAGCTGTGTTTCCCTCACTCCAGCAGCTTCAATAGCCAAGGTTCTGATATATTATCCTATCTACACCTTGGTGGACCAATCAGATATTTCAGTGCTTCTGGCCTGTGAATTTCACTGGATGCAGCAGGAAGCCACTGCATCCAATCAAAGTCAAGTTGTTCAAATTTGAACAATGTTCCTACATAATCGATATAAGGGGGTTACAAAGACTGGATGTTTGTATTTACTGAAAAAGAACAGAAAAGTGAAAAACAGATGAAGTAAAAATAGTAAAGACGTGTAGCTGTCTCTTAAAAATAAATTGGTGGAATCCCTGAAAGGCTACCAAAAAAAAATCTTCTGAAAGTATGGAGCTAATGTCATCCACAAACCCTATAACACCATCCTTTTAATCTTGGTACATCCCCAAGACCACACTCCTTTGAATAAGCTACAGTATGATAATTGTGGAAAAGACTACATTGGGGAGACCACTAGAAGCCTTGAAACTACAGTTAAATGACACATGTACACCACAGGGAATTCCTGACAGCAGTTTGGGATAACATCAGATCACTCAGTAGGGAGAATAATATGCTAAGGAGAAAAATAAGCGAAGCTATTGAAATCCTGAAGGGGGAGCCAGTGTTAAATCATGATTCGGAATTGGAATTCCCACTGTCAAACAGAGGGATTTTGTCACATGATCAGCATTTAGATAATCATGTGACTCCAGTCCAGACATCATTCCTCTGATGAAGACCTTGTGAGAAGGTCAAGAGCTTAGGAATCAAAACATTTATGCTAAAAAATGTATATATTCTTAATCTTATTGACTGCAAATGGCTGTGGCAGGTAACAATATTCATTCTAGAATTATTGGGTTGTTCCTTTATCAATACATAACTTTTCATTATGCACAGGCTACTCACAGTCATCTCAATTTTCATGGAATAACTTTGCCCATTTGTTATGGAATAATGGCACAAAAAGATGCCAGATATGGATTTGATGGGGTTTGGTTTGATATTTTACAGTACAGCAACACATTTAAGGTTATGTGCTGTGGCAGGCAGTGTAAAGTGCCTTGCCCAAGGACATGTCATGGTAACCAATATGGGCTGATCGAATTGTGGGAATCAAACCCACATCCTTCTGGCCATGAGGTCAATACAATAACCACCAAACCAAACAACAATTTAAAAGAAAGTACTAATATTATTGAAAGCAAATGACATCATATAAAACCGAATCTAACGGATATATACTAAGGCAGGTTAAACACAAATATTTTAAAATTTGAATTAGGCTGTATTGAAGGAAGCAATTACATTCATCTGAATTCAGTTTAAACCATATAAATATTATACTCGTCCTTTAAGAACAAAATAAACAACACAATGAAACAAATGCTCATGTGTCATCCTGCTGAAAGGTTATTTATATACCGGTAAAGTTATTCTAATAATAACTTCATTCTTGTTGTATTCCCTTACTGGGCAGTGGGGGAAATGGGGATTATGTATCTACTATTCTTGTAACAAAACTGACCGTTGAGTGGGCTCATGAATTCAAAAAGTCTGTTGTGTAATATAATTGTTGTAATGGTTGAGTAAAGCACAAATGTGGAAAAATGAATAATTTTCTGGTTTCAGACATCTCATCTTTCTCAGCAATATACTTACAGAGAAAGAAAAATTCATCTTTTAAACAATAATTGCATAGTTTACATAATCTATGATTTCTTGTTAAGTTTATGCACCCAAACTGCCACAATTTCTGAATTAATTTCAAGATTCTGTGGATAGGTGTTCTAATTTTTGTTACAGCAGATATAAATTTTGATTATTTACTTACCATGGTATCATGCTATATTGTCCAAAAAATAAAAATGTTTACCTGCATATAACTATCAAGCTTTAGAGAATAATATCCAAATTAGTTTAATACCAAAGGTATTCATTTTTTTCATCGTTCAGTATCAATCTTTTCCAAACAATACTGTAAGCCTTTTAAGGAGCTTTGAATCAACATCTGATACATGCTGTTGTCAGCATTTCATACTCTTCCAGGTCACAATCTTTGGTCTTAAATGGATTTGCTTATTTCATACGTTTAAATAAATGGAAAAGGACAGTTTTTAAACTAGAAACCTGACTGGATGTCCTAGCAGTGCTCCAGAAATATTTTTCTGACACTGGACAAGATCAAGTAGTTTGAAGAGTCACTTGACTCCTATAAAATTTACTTGCCCTGAAGAATATGTACTATCTTGAACAAGTGACCCAAGTTGGTCTAAGGTCACTCGGTGGACAGTTGCCTAATAGCCAAATGCAAGAGCAGTTGGCCAATGAATCTGGATCAGTAGGATGCTTTCAGTAGAAATTTATATCAATGTTGATTGCATAAGTTATGAAAACAATTATTTCACGTTTGTTTTATTTTCAATCTATATTTGATGGCAAATTAGCTTCATTTGTCCAATACTGAAAGCCTTCATGCCTTCTGTCAGAGCTAGTAAATTCTGTCAAGTAGGGGGTTTTGCAATAAATTGTTTAAATGTTTTTTCTTCTTCTATATTCAGTGATGGATTGACATCACAGGCATAAACCATGGACCTTCAAGCTAGGATGCTTTGTGACAAATTTGGTTAAATTCTTTTGAGTAGTTTATTGCACAAGTTCTTAAAGGTCTTTTATTTTTAATAACATTTAATAACTGATCAAAATCATTTGCATAAACTTGAATCCCCTTCATGCCAGGATATTTTCTGTAAAACTGAAATCAAATTCTGTTATGCAGTTTTTCATAAATCACTCAAATGATTCTCTAATTTAAGTAATGGTAACCTCATTTGAAAAAACACGAATGATTTTCATACCAGAATGTTTTTTGTTTGAATTTAATTAAGTGTTATTTTTTAGAAGCCATCTCAAGGTTATTGAGAAGTCATTTTATGGTAATTGTATTTATGATATATCTATCAATATCTATTAGCATGTCATCATCATCTGCATCAACTTTAAAACCATTCTTAATCCAGAATGCCTTTTTCTTCAAATTTAGTCAAAATCTACTGAATGGTTTCTGAGAATTAGTGGTTTATGTGTTTTTTAATGGCAGCTATATCTGATTGTGAATCATCATCATCTGTATGAACTTGTAAGCCCTCATGCCAGGGTTTCTGTCAAATTGGATCATAATGTTGAGTAGTTTCTGAAAACTCATTTAAATGTTTTTCTGTTTTTAGTAATGGCAGTGAAATTTACTGGCAGATTGCCATCAATTGTACAGACATGATATGCCTTTATTCAATAATGTTCTCATATTTGGTCAGATTATTTGCAGCTGATATGAGAAGAAATTGTTCAAAAGTATTTCATTTTGAGGGCAAACTGGCATGATTTGTTGCCGAGTCTATCAGTCCTTTGTGACTTCCGAGTGATAAGACCCTGAGTGAATCTGATATCCAACATTTCACCACAGCATTTTCAGGATGAACAGGCCTCAACATTCCATCCTCCTGACATTGGTTTCCAAAATATAATTTTGGATTTGAATCAAATCTGAATGCAGCTGTAAATTGATGAGACCATAAAAGACTAATTTCATGTGTTCCACATTCTTTATAAGAGTTATGACCCCCTGATTGCCCATCCTTCTAGCTTTGCTTTCTGCAGCATCATTTAATACTGCATTTCAATCAAAGTTATTATGCACCCTAATACTGATTAACTCTTTAATGAGTTGAATTTCCAGCATTCCATGTATTCATTTTCAAGTGTTATGTCCCCTCAATGCCAATCTCCAAAACTTTGATTTTCCAACAGTATTTCTTAACATGTTTAAGACCATGCTGAGCTACACTGTAATTGTAAGTGGAAGCCTTTATTAACATGTTCAAGGCCCTGCTCAAGTACAACGTAATTGTTGAGTGGAGGCCTTTGCAACGTACCACCAGTTCTAGTTACACATCTCTTTGGGGGTTATTTTATATTCCCTGAATGTGTATAACAGTGTTTAGCAACTTTCAGTTCCTAACTTCAATTTTTGTTTCCATATGTACTACAATCCTATTTTGAAAGGAATTTCTCAAAGTAATCATGAATTTCTAAAATACAATTTACTGATTATATTTTTTTAAAATAAAACCCCATCTTGTAGCAAATTAAGGTGTCAATATCAAATTGTATCTGTCACTCTCTTTATTCAAAATAACTTTGGAGTATTTGATGGCCTCATTATTTAATTGGGAGAAGGTATATTTTTTTACCACCCTTTGCTATCAATTTAAACATCAGTGCATTACATAAAGTCAAGTTTTAATATTCTTCCAGGATCATGTATGATAAAGATCTCAGACTTGCACAAGTACAATAAATTATATTTTCCCCTATTATTGAATAAAGATCCAAAAAAAGTTTCCAGCTCTTGGGACTTTTTAAAAAAAGAAAAGAACGAAAATATGTTCATTGGAAATTATATCAAAAACCTGCTGCAAGCTGTAATATTAAATGTGTCAGTCAGTTGAGGACTATAATTCAAATTTTTAAAACAAAAAGTGGAAATTTAACTTGACTTAGATCTTATTTATTGTAATCCTACAACCAAAAGTTCTTCAAAAATTTTTGCACTGAAGTAAAATTTATGATCAAAAGGCAACATTGGAAGTCAGGCTTGGGCATAATTAGACAAATCTTAAAATAATACTTCATTTAGTATTCATGGATCTATAACTCCATATCAAATAATTATATGGCAGATAGGGTCTAAGTTATTTGCAGTTGGACCTTTTTTATAAGTGAGTATATACAGGTACAGTATATTACTGCTTTGCTCCTGAACAGGATACATGTAGTAATTTGTAGCAACAATGTAGAAAGTGTGCAAAACTTCATGTACAACAGTATAAAGAATTGGACAAAACAAGCCTAGATTTTTGTCTAATCAGTCTTAATAGGCATTTTAAATATTAAATACCTTAAATGGTACAAAGTGCCAGAATTTAAGAAGAATGTTGAAGAATATATTTTAACCCTCCATAATGAATATAAAACTCAGTTTTCTACAACTTAACTTGAACTACAGCTATTCGTGATTGTTAAATAGCAAAGGGACCTGCTCATTACAGTTTCCTTGACAAGTCCTTAAAACAGGAACTTGATGGGAAAGCAAAGTTAGGAGAATGGGCAATAATAGGATACAACTCTAAACCAAGGCCTGGAGAGAGAGAACTATAATTCATGCAAGGTCTCATCAATATAAAGGTGCATAATAAATTTTAATCCAGCATTTCTTAATAAAGTTATGCTTTGAAAATCATCAAAGGATGGGCCATCTAGGACCATGACCTTTCTAAATGATAATGTGGAATCATACAAATTAAACTCTTTCAAAGTTTCACTGTATAAGCTCTATGCCAAATTTGGCTGAAATCCAACACTCCTTGGTAAAGAAATGCAGCAGAACCAATGTCAGGATGATGGGCCATCAGAATGTGGTATAACTCCTGTGAAAGATGTCATAGAACACTGTCAATCAAACCCATTCATGGTCTCATCAATACAATGCCCAACACCAGATTTGTTTCAAAACCAGCAAATCATGGTAAAGTTATATTTTTTATCTCTGCCATTCAGAAGCAGAACATGAACACCATGGAACTATTTTAATTACCAGCATGCAGCCTATAGCATTATGTGCGTTCTATTTTTCTGTATTTTCACTTGTAATTACTGTAATGTATTTAAAAAGATACCCGATTTTTTTTATATTTTAAGAAATGATCCGTTATGTTTCCTGATTCAGCATCTACATTTTAAATATTTCTATCCTCTCTATGAAATAACTAATGAAATCATCTTGCTATGTTATTTATACACCCTCAAAGTATATCCTTTCTTATCTCAATAAAGTTTCTCTGTACATTAATGGGTTCAAATTATTAAGTCTGTTAGCTTATCTTTGAACCTTTGGTTATTATATATATATGATTATGAATAAATTTTGTAACAACTATTATGAGGATGACAATACCTTCATTCTCTCTGTCTCTCTCTCTCTCTGGATCTGAATGCCGGCAAATTTGTAAGCAGCAGAGACTATATCTCCATGCATGAAGGTATCCAGTTATAATATTGATAGAGAAAAATGGTTATATTAGCAGGAATGTGTAATCCATTTGGAAAGGTGATGATAACAGAACAGATTTGAACATGAAAGAAGCTTGCTCAGTTCAAATGAACTGAAATACCGTTCTCTCATGAATGCTATATTTGCTGGAATTGACTCTTGATAAGTGTTGATTTTGCAAAATGGAATTGACTCTTACTAGGTACTGATTTGGCACACTGGAACTGACTCTTACTAAGTGCTGATTTGGCACACTGGAACTGACTATTAGTAAGTATTGATTTGGCACACTGGAATTGACTCTTAGTAAGTGCTGATTTGGCACACTGGAATTGACCCTATGTAAGCACTGATTTGGCACACTGGAATTGACTCTTAGTAAGAATTGACTGGAACTGACTCTTACTAAGTACTGATTTGGCACAGTGGAATTGACTCTTAGTGCTGATTTGGCACATTGGAATTGACTCTTAGGAAGTGCTGATTTGGCACACTGGAATCGACTCTATGTAAGTTCTGATTTAACAAACTGGAATTGATTCTATTTAAGTGCTGATTTGGCACACTGGAATTGACTCTGTGTAAGTGCTAATTTGGCACACGAATTGACTCTTAGTAAGTACTGATCTGGCATGCTGGAAAAGACTCTTAGTA
Source organism: Megalonaias nervosa (assembly GCA_016617855.1). Classification (NCBI taxonomy): domain Eukaryota; kingdom Metazoa; phylum Mollusca; class Bivalvia; order Unionida; family Unionidae; genus Megalonaias; species Megalonaias nervosa. Next base: position 57,360 of record JAECUM010000330.1, on the reverse strand, counting down.
AGTGCTGATATGGTACACTGGAATTTACTCTTAGTAAGCGCTGATTTGGCTCACTGGAATTGACTCTTAGTAAGTACTGACTGGAACTGACTCTTAGTAGGTATTGATTTGGCACATTGGAATTGAATTTTAGCAAGTGCTGATTTGGCACACTGGAATTGACTCTTAGTAAGTGCTGATTTGGCACAATGGAATTGACCCTATGTAAGTGCTGATTTGGCACACTGGAATTGACTCTTAGTAAGAACTGACTGGAACTGACTCTTACCAAGTACTGATTTAGCACACTGAAACTGACTCTTAGTAGGTGCTAATTTGGCACACTGGAATTGACTCTTAGGAAGTGCTGATTTGGCACACTGGAATTGACTCTTAGTAAGTGCTGATTTGGCACACTGGAATTGAATTGACAAGTGCTGATTTTTGCTAAATGGAATTGACTTTTAGTAAGTGCTGATTTGGCACAAAGGAATTCACTCTATGTAAGTGCTGATTTGGCACAATGGAATTGACTCTTAGTAAGTGCTGATTTGGCACACTGGAATTGACTCTTAGGAAGTGCTGATTTGGCACACTGGAATTGACTCTTAGGAAGTTCTGATTTGGCACACTGGAATTGACTCTATGTAAGTGTTGATTTGGCACACTGGAATTGACTCTTTGTAAGTGCTGATTTGGCACATGAATTGACTCTTAGAAAGTACTGACTGGATCTGACTCTTAGTAAGTGCCCATTTGGCACACTGGAATTGACTCTTAGCAAGTGATGATTTTGCTCACTGGAATTTACTCTTAGCAAGTTCTGATTTGGCACACTGGAATTGACTCTCAGTAAGTGTTAATTTGGCACATTGGAGATGACTCTTAGTAAGTCCTGATTTAACACTAGAACTGACTTTTAGCAAGTGCTGATTTGTTACACTGGAATTGACTCTTAGTAAGTGCTGATTTGGCACAATGAAATTGACTCTTAGTAAGTACTGACTGGAACAGACTCTTAGAAAGTACTGATTTGGCACACTGGAATTGACTCTTAGTAAGTACTAGCTGGAACTGACTCTTAGAAAGTACTGATTTGGCACAATGGAATTGACTCTTAGTAAGTGCTGATTTGGCACAATGGAATCGACTTGAGAAGTGCTGATTTTTCAAAATGGGACTGACTCTTACTAAGTGCTGATTTGGCACACTGGAACTGACTGTTAGTAAGTGTTGATTTGGCACACTAGAATTGAGTATGTAAGTGCTGAATTGGCCCACTGGAATTGACTCTTAGGAAGTGCTGATTTGGCACACTGGAATTGACTCTTAGTAAGTGCTGATTTGGCACAATGGAATTGACTCTATGTAAGTGCTGATTTGGTACACTGGATTTGACTCTTAGTAAGAATTGACTGGAACTGACTCTTAGTAAGTACTAATTTGGCACAATGAAATTGACTCTTCGGAAGTGCTGATTTGGCACACTGGAATCGACTTGAGAAGTGCTGATTTTTCAAATTGGAATTGACTCTTACTAAGTGCTGATTTGGCACACTGGAATTGACTCTATGTAAGTGCTGATTTGGCACTGGAATTGACTCTTAGTAGGTGCTGATTTGGTACAATGGAATTGACTCTATGTAAGTGCTGATTTGGCACACTGGATTTGACTCTTAGTAAGAATTGACTGGAACAGCCTCTTAGTAAGTACTAATTTGGCACAATGAAATCAACTCTGATTAAGTGCTGATTTGGCACACTGGAATTGACTCTTCGTAAGTGCTGATTTGGCACACTGAAATTGACTCTTAGTAAGTGCTGATTTGCACAATAGAACTGACTTTATGGAAGTGCTGATTTGGCACACTGAAATTGACTCTTAGGAAGTGCTGATTTGGCACACTGGAATCGACTTGAGAAGTGCTGATTTTTCAAAATGGAATTGACTCTTACTAAGTGCTGATATGGCACACTGGAATTGACTCTTACTAAGTGCTGATATGGCACACTGGAATTGACTCTATATAAGTGCTGATTTGGCACACTGGAATTGACTCTATGTAACTGCTGATTTGGCACATTGGAACTATTAGTACATGTAGATTTGGCACACTGGAATTGAGTATGTAAGTGCTGAATTGGCCCACTGGAATTGACTCTTATGAAGTGCTGATTTGGCACACTGGAATTGACTCTTAGTAAGTGCTGATTTGGCACAATGGAATTGACTCTATGTAAGTGCTGATTTGGCACACTGGAATTGACTCTATGTTAAGTGCTGAATTTGCACTGGAATTGACTCTTAGTAAGTGCTGATTTATTACACTGGAATTGACTCTATGTAAGTGCTGGTTTGGCACACTGGATTCGACTCTTAGTAAGAATTGACTGGAACTGACTCTTAATAAGTACTAATTTGGCACAATGAAATTGACTCTTATTAAGTGCTGATTTGGCACACTGGAATTGACTCTTAGTAAGTGCTGATTTGGCACAATGGAATTGACTCTTAGTAAGTGCTGATTTTGCTAAATGGAATTGACTCTTAGTAAGTGTTGATTTGGTACATTGGAATTGACTATTAGTAAGTGTTGATTTGGCACACTGGAATTGACTCTTGATAAGTGCTGATTTTGCAAAATGGAATTGACTCTTACTAAGTGCTGATTTGGCACAGTGGAATAGACTCTTAGTAAGTCTTGATTTGTCACTCTGAAATTAACTCTTGGTAAGTGCTGATTTGGCACACTGGAATTAACTTTATGTAAGTGCTTATTTGGAACACCGGAAGTGACTTTACTAACATTATTAAAAGACATGTTTGCAAGGAAGGTTTTAATTATCAAGAGTGGAAAAAATTGTTTCACTAAACAGCAGATAAGTCAGCTGATAATAGGAATGTGTAGACATCAGATTTCTTCTAAACTGCAGTAGATATAGTAGAACAGATCCGTAATCAGTTTTATCCAAAGTAGTGGAAGACTCAATTCTAAATATATTTATATGCAGTCCTATCTATCTGAGAATTTTTTTAAACAATTTTGCAACATATTCCAGACCATTCAAGTGCCTTAGCATTGCTCAGTTTTCTAAAGAGTTATATGTATACAAAGAGTACACATGGTTTTAAGCTGATGCCGTCACCATTCATGCCCACAATTAATTTCAACTGTTAGGGTTTGAGAAATAAATTAAAATCAGCTTCATTATATAAAATAAAATTAATAATTATTTACAATAAGGTTATGTATTTTGTCCTGTAAAGTGAGGCACAATTGAATGTCTTTTATTAAAGAAGTGCTTTCTGCCATTATTATGGAGACTGACACTAAAAATGAGAAACTATTTTCCATGTAATAATTTGAACAATACAAAGTTGATGTTATTCTGACAAAAAGGCAACTAAACTAAAGAAATAAAAAAGAACAGTTTACTAAGAACTGAAATTGCACATGCGGTATATGACAGCATATCACATATAAACAATGTAGCTACATCACATTGCATTTCATAATCTAGGATCTAATAATATATGGTCATACACACAAATTATAAATACTGCCCTTAGCGTTACAGACAAAATACACTAGCAAATGAAGAATATTATAAAATCAAAATATCAATATAATGAAGCGAAAAGTTGGTTAAGACAAGCCACTTTTCCTACGTTACTTGTCCCTAAACAAATGGATGGTACTATGAACAGCCCCAAGTTTAATATTTTCACATCCCAATTCTTAATTATATGTTAAAAATACATTCATTTCAATTGCAATTTGGAGTGCTATAAAGCCATCTGGGGTCATGTCATAACAATACAGTCATCTGGGGACATGTCAACTTTTTGTTTTGGGGTTATCGCCATTTCTTAGTGCAAGAAAGGCTATATATGGCAGCCAGTATAATTGGTGGAGGAAGAAGCCAGGAAAACCCTGTTAAGAACCACTCACCCATGGGAAGCTACTAACAAGCTTTCTCACATACCCACATTGGCCAAGCCTGAAACTTGAACCCAGGTGGACCGAGGTGATGGCAGTGCTTTAGACCACTCATTCACCTTGGGCCACCATGTCAACTGGAGATGATTCTGTATAAAATATTGGGGCAATGGAAGATCCAGAAGCATGCACAGCTTGAAATATGTAGCATGCAGCTGATTTATGCTACTAAGAATTTTTAAAATAATGAATCCACAAGGATTAAAATGTAGGTATCAAAAATGTACTAATTGCTGCTCCAAGTTTAATTCTAACCTTACAGTGTGATAGTACTCTGTACCTTATACAGCATTCAGTGAAACCTATGCTGAAGACACACTGCTTATGAGACCATCTATCTTATAAGGTTATTAAGCCTGATTCTGTAATAGATACATCTAATTGTAAAAACAAATAAAACAATTTTGAAGGGCCACCTTAGTATCTTTAAAGACTACTTCTGCAGATTCCAATAGGTAGTTTCTTATCAAAGTTCTATAATACCATCTTAAATAAACCTCAAACATGAAATTAAGGATAAGAAAAAATTACATTACAGTAAAACCTGTCTTGAGGGACAGGGTTCATTGTGTCAGATTAACTGATTATATAGTTATAACCTATCAAAAAAAAAAAACATCTGTCTTGAGGCCACCATTACATTTTCGAAGGTCTGCTCTCAAAACAGGTTCTACTGTAATGCCACATAAAAATCTGTGATACCCACATGCTCCACATCCATTCAAAGTCATTTTCTAAGAGAACAAATTCTGACAAATTCTGAAGCTTTTCAATGTCTACAAAAACATATATTTGACTTTTCTCATCCCTGATGTTCAAATGTTAGTCAGTTTTAGGAAATATATTGTTCCCTTTTCGAAGGTAACTGATTATACAAGAAATGAATATCAGTATATGGTCTGCAAAGTTCAAACATTTCTTTATATATCTGGGAAGAATGTCAGCCTTCAAATTAAAAATATTCACCAGCATTCTGACCAAATACACAGTATGTGCAAATGAGATCCCACTTTCAAAATTTCACAGACTTCCAAAGTAGTGAAACATTTTGAAATGCTTAACCAACATATAAAGGTGAAAGCCCAGCACAGTTGAAATCTGTACTTATAGTCAGGTTCAACTGCAAACATGGACCCTGATCTGCCATTTCAGATTTGAGTCTATGTTGTTTGTTCTACTGACTACTCCTAGCACATTATATGACAGCAGAGCTCAGTCGACGCACTTTGCAGATGGATTTGACTTATAAGTGTGTATACATGATATTCAGGTTTTGTAGGAAAATGAAAAAATTATCGGAAAATAAATGTTTCATGGATACTAAAAGGTACATTTTTTCAAAGCAATAAAAATAAGGACAACAATATTTTCAACATCAGATTCCCTATATGACCCGCTGTATACAATTTGTTATCAATTGTCAAAGTCTTGTTACTTTAATGCATCTTTTACTGCACTTAAGCTGATCAACAAACAGCACAGGCCCTGATCTGCTGGTGCATAATGCAATAGCACATCAGGGTCTATGTTGTTTGCAGCTGAACATGACTTTTAAGCAAGAACATACATTACTATTAAGACTGTATTTAGAGATTAACCATTGGAACTGCTGAATATTTAATATATTTCACAATTAAATCTAAGAAGTCTATTTCCACAGCACTGTCAAAATGTGTAAGTAAAAGTTTATGAGACTTGTACAGTGAACAAGCTAGGTATAAAATTGTACAGTGTACAAGCTAGGTATAAAATTGTACAGTGTACAAGCTAGGTATAAAAAGTTTGAGACTTGTACAGTGTACAAGCTAGGTATAAAAAGAGGGATCTTGCCCATTATTTTATATATATTATTTTACACCATCTATTTTATATCTTTAATCAAATCTATCTCTCGATCAACTGACATACATACATACATACATACATACATACATTGAATCATTAACTGTTACATGTTTGGGCCAAACATGAAGTTCAAATCTAAGGGACTTTTTCCAAACACAAAAAAATAAAGCTCTTGTTACCAACATAGTCTTTCTAAATATATTATGTGAACATATATATATATATATATATATATATATATAGACATATAGTCAAACAGAGAGGAGAGAGATTTTGTGTGTGTGTGTAATTACTATCATGCAATAGTCTTCAATTTAATCTGTTTATCCTTCATCTATAAGCTAAATTCGTCATTGATTCATTGTACGATTTACACCATTTTAATCAAAGCATATACTATATGCACCCTATATATTTTCTTCTGTCAACAGATGAAATGGAATATGAACAATGAAATATAAACAAGTCGCCTTATAATAAAATAAAGATATCTGACAAGTATGAAACTTATGTTTTTACATTAAAGTAACTCTTTTCTTTTCAAAAAAATATTCAAAATTAAATCTGACTGCAATGACATGGTATCAAACGACAACTGTACATAATGTGGTAAGAGATATTTCATTATTTACATTATGTGGAGGGACAAAATTATATTTCACTGTATACACTATGTGGAGTGGCATCATTATCTTTCATTATTTACATTATTTGAAGGGAAATAATTATAGTTCATTAACATTATGTCAAGGGACATCAATATATTTCATTACTTAAATTATCTGGAAAGAGAGAATTATATTTCATTACTGACATAATGAGGAGGGAGAAAATGAGATTTCATTATCTGCATAATGTGGAAGAGAATTATATTTCATTACTTACATATTGTGGAGGGATAAAATAATTTACACTGAGTTTTGAAAGTTGGAAGTTTTACAATATTCACTTTTAAATTATCATATATATTACAGTAGGCAGACTATAAAGTCATATTATTATTAAAATTATTATTATTAACAACTACCACAACACTGCATATATGAAACTTCAGATGATAATAATAGTTACTGGCGCAGGAAGAGCAAAATAACCTTACAGACATATTTTTTTTTTTATTCTCTCAAAACGAACCTAGTGAGGAAACGAGAATGGATGACATTGTAACAGGACCAAATGCTATAGCTATAGTGAGAGTACAGATGGAGACTCAGATAGTACTGGCAAGAGACACTGGAATAGTGACAACCACAATGTTGGCATAAACAAGGCTTGGAAGTCTAAATTTCCCTGGTTATTATACTGGACTGAGGAAGGTGAAGACGGGTCACAAACAGATGTCCTACACTGTTCCATTTGTAAGAAACTGTCACATGGAGCCAATGGAAGTAAAAATTTATATCAGAGAGACAATACAGCCATCTTCACTTTGATACAGTTACCCAATACCAGGTCAGTGTACAGCATAACTATGCATTATCAATGAAACAAAATGATATGGATGAGTGATAATATTATCACAAAGGCAGAAAATTCAGCTAATGATGCCCTGAAAGTTTTGCATTTCAGACTATAAAAAATTCCAACTATACCAGCTGCAATAGTGTCCAGGAGTTGCTGACACTTCTTAGTGACAAAACTGAAGATATTATTACAGATGTTCAGAACAGTCCAACCAATTATTATATAATTGATGAAAATCAATCAACGAAACATCTTGCCATATACACACAATAAAAGTCTTCAGAAGGAGTATTTCAATCTGATGTTGTGGCTGTCTTTTAAAGAATGAACAATCGACCTGGGTAGAGACTTAAAGACAAGAATGAGGAACATACAGTGTATCAATGGAAGGACCAAAGATTAGCAATGGCCAGCAGGGACTCTTTCACAGGATTGCCAACAATGAAGAAACTAGACAGCATCCCAGAAAACCTATACAAGTATTTTAAGTACAGTTGAAGAATACATGAAGTATCAAGGTCATACAAAACAGCTTTAATAAGGCTCATTTTTCAGTCAAGTACACTAAACATCAAACATGGCATAGCCATTAGCAGACCGTCATTTCAGTTAAGTGTTGCAAGTTATTTATCATATACCTGGAACCTTACACTGCAGGAACTGATCCTGTTGGTAACAGATTGCTGAAAAACATGAAGATCCAAATACATAAGCTTCAAAACTTATCAAAATGTTGATGCAAGACAATGAAATATTAATAGATGCTTGACAATAATTAACATTGTTATACTTTTGTAATTTCTGAAAACACAATATGCCAGACACAAAAATATATACTGGTTAAAAAAACTTTGAACCCATCAACATACACCCAAACTGCTGAATGATTAAAGCTTACAAAAAGAGTAATTTTAATCCTTCTTCTTTGGTGGTTCTTTGCCTTGCGGCAGAGGTTTGGGCACCACCATGATGGATTTATTGACCAGGTGGTGATCCTGTGGCTTGAGACACCATGGAGTCTTTTGTATATCACAGTACAGTTTGACATTAATAAATTCAGCTGGAGCACCATCAACAACTAGAGAATTGGTACTGATCATGTCATACTTGGCTGTTTTTAGGCCTGTCTCTCTATCCATCCGACTGGTTTTCTGGAAATAAAACAAAATGTAAATACATATAAAAATTACTTACTTCAGTGGTTTATTTTTATGAAAATGCCAGAATTTTCTCTGTTTGACCTTAATATGACAAATCAATTACATAGTTGACTTTAACATTTAATTTTAACTAGATACTTGATAAGGGGAAGTAATTAAATGAAGCTCTTTGACTTGCTCTCATCATAAACTGTGTTGTATCCCATTCTTAATTGACAAACTACTCAGACATATGATTTCCAGCTTTTAAATAGTGATTGCCAAAGTTTTGTAATTTTTGTACTTCCATAATTAACTCCTTGTGCCAGATAAGAATCAATAATCAGATTGTCTAACAGGAGGAATTGTCAACATTGATTAAGAATTAACAATTTAAAACAAAGAAAGATTTGATTAGCCCAATCTCCATCTTTTGCACTTGATTCAAAACGTAATCCACAAGTCAAGAGTTGTATATGTGCCCAAACCAGTCTGGGTCAGCTGCCTCAGTGTGTCCTTGGGCACAGCACTTGGCTTGCATTTTCTTGGCATGATATAGTCAATAATATGTTGAAAGTGCCATCAGAAAACAACACAAACAAACAAGTATTTTCCTTCAGTCATGTGAAAAGAAACTCTTGTAACTGATTTGTTTATCTACCCCATTAATTCAAGTTTTCCATGCACAGTCAGGGTCACAAATGCGGGATCCATTAGGGACTAACCATGGAATCTTTAGGACTGTGGGGACCTGGGATTTTCTTTCTGACCAATATATTGTTTTCTTTTATTTCAAGATTGTTCTTGCAGCTAATATGGCATCAAATTAACCCAAAACCATCTCCAAGTACTTCTTATTGCAGAACTGGAACAAAACATTCACTTTCATGTATAGAACTCAAACAAAGGCATCACATAACTCTGTGCATTGCCTGCAAATTACATTATGATGTACAAGTTTTTATGAATGAATTTCAATAGCTTTCACAATAAATCCATATACAGTTGTATTAAGGATTACAATGATACCATCCCTGCAAGAAAGGTTACACCTATATCCTATTGTCATCAAAAGCAAGTAAGACAGTCACTAAATAAAATTTATGGATAAATACAGTGAAATCATCCCTCACTATAAATCCATCCAAGTAAAATGGCCCTCACTATAAATCCCCCAGTACAATGGTCCCTTACTATAAATCCCCCAGTACAATGGTCCATCCTTGTTATAAATCCTCCAATATAATGGTACCTCACTAAAATTACCCACTATAATGGTCCCTCACTATAAATACCCCAATATAATGGTCTTGCACTTTAAATACCCCAGTACATGGTCCCTCACTATAAATACCCTCAGTATAATGGTCCACAAATACAATTGTTCCTCACTATGAATCTCCCAGTACAATGATCCCTCACTATAAATGCCCCCAATATAATGGTCCTTCACTACAAATTTCCCAAATATAACACTGCCCCTTTTTATAATCCAGGTATGATCATAGATCCCATTAAATTGGTCACTTTTTGTTTTGTCATTGCTATTTCACTATATTTTGTTCCTTACCTCAAGCAAACCAATTATACATGTACAGCGATTTGACGTCATTACTCATTTTAGTGTTTCAATGCACTGTTCAGACAAAGCCTTGTGAAATCATTCCTCAATTTAATGCTCCAACACTTATAACATGGGTCATTTTTATGGCTCCCATAACCAATGTTATAAAGAGGAACACTGTATGTAAAATGCACAAACAAGAAACTGCTGGGAATCAAAACAAATATTGCATGCTACTTATTCACATAGCCTAGAAAATCTGCATTAAGGGTTCCATGCTGTGATCCTTTGATTCTTTATTATTAAAACTTACCACTTACCAGATGCTCAATTGAAAGTCAGGTCCAACTGCAAAATGCATAAACCCATATCTGCCATCACAAAATGTGCCAGTATGGTTCGAACAGAAATTTCAAACAGAAATTTAAGGATTTTTTAAGGACCTTTTAAGGCCTTATCACCCATTTTTAAGGTCCTATTACATGAATGAATCTTACCTTTTACCAATGTGTTTCTCCAAGTTTTCAACACAGCAAAATTCATAAATAAGAAGTCTTTTCCTTACACATGAAAATAGGTCAATAATGTAGCTATCAGGAAACACAAGCTTGAAAGTTTTGTGCTTTTTGTTGTTTTAGTTCGATTTATAAGAGTTATTAGTCAAAACTGTTTGTAGTGTCCACAAAATTTCAGCTTTCATTACATCATATTTTGTTGTCATCAAAGCCAGAAATACCTTGTATGCAACTGTAAGGGAACAAAGGCTTGCTGGTGGAGGGGATGGGATTAAATGTACACACAATGAGTCACTTTAACTTGCCTCTGTATCATTTATTTTCATTTTACACTCAGCCATGTTCATGCTTACTGTACTCACCGGCATCAAATATGATTTTGTTTTCACAGTGAAGAAATTAATGAAGGTCTGTGATTCCAAAGATTTTACAAGCGTTGTTGAACACACATTTTCCAGGATTAACAAAGCAGATTAATGGTCATTATGCACGCTGGCCATTTCTATTGTTAACTGGGAAATTGCTCTGCATTTTCAGTCACATCAGAATATTTATTTTTCCTCAACCAATCAGTACATTTGTATTGCTATTTGAAAAATTGCTGTCTTTTCTGTCCAATCAGAATTTTGTTTTCTTTTTCTCAACTACATGGAACATCACTCTGCTGCTTAATTAAAGTTGATGGTGACAGCAACTGAATATGAATGAGATTAAATTAAAAGTGGATTTATTGTGTTAAACATACAATACCAGACCTTTGCACATTTAGACAACCAGTGTATATATTATTCTTTAATTTCAACCAAAAATTCACCATGTTTTTTTTTTTAAATTTAAACTTCTTACTTAATTCTTTTTGGTGGAAGGAAGCTCTGATCATTTGAAATCAGGGGTTTTTAAAGGCCATTTGTCAAAATTCAAGTAATTTTCAAGTCTGAGTTGAATTTAAGTACTTTTAAAAGCTATCAGTGTAATTCAAGTACTTTTCAAGGCTGCGCAAACAATGAGATCTGGGTGTATTCCATTTGTTAGGAGTAATCAGTACCACAAACAACACAAATCAGAGTCTGTGTTGTTTTCAGTTGGACCAGACTTATAAGCAAGTATATATGGTACATGCTTACTCATTCTGTTTATTTCCTACTAATTTGTTATGTGCCAAAATATATTCCTGACATGCAAATAACACTTGGTTTGATGGCCCTTTATGAAAAAAAAGCTATATATGATTAATGCATATGAATTCAGGGACTGAATAATAGCAGCGCATATTCAACATGCTAAGCTAATCAGTTTTAGTGGTCACAACAATTAAATGCTACTTTCATAATTGTTGGTGCATTAAAAAGATGAAATACATGCACCATTCAGCATACAGCTGACAACTATCCCAGAGTCTCTGAAGATCAGAAACAACCTAAATTACCAGCATTCTCTGCTACTAATAAGCAAAACATACATGAAAAACCTACAAAAACATGTTTCACTATAAGACAAATTTGGATATAACATGCTCTTGGCATGGCTACCAAGCTGTTACAACCTCCTCACCAATTTCTCCTGAATGATTTCTAAATCACTAAAAAGTGTTATAGCCACTGTAAATAAGAGCTGTATTTGTTAATCTGGCTACATGTTTTAGTGTTCTGAAAGAAATAAGATTGTTTCCTTAAATAAATACTGATGTTAGATGTTTCTACTTGTGAATGTTTATTGCAAATTTGTCAATATGAATCACTGGACTGTCATTTTTTAAAGACACTAGCTCTTAAAAATTCCCTAAAAATTATTAATCTAATCTGCACTGAACCACAAACAATAAAACTAATAATTCTTCTTGGTATTTGACTACAATGCACTGTACATATTTGTTGTTCACTCCCTTACAAACGGTAACTCACAAAAGCTTGCTCAGCTTACACTTAGTAAATACACTTGCACCATTATTACTCTGTGTGTGTGTGTGTGATTTGGATTTTTAACATAGCTTTAAAAAAAATTCAGTCATATTGCTACGATGTCTGCAGGGTGGCAGTTTATAGTGATGTCTACTAGTAGCACTGCAGCATCATGCCACAGATATGGAGCATCATGTCTCATCCAGTCACATTATCCTGACAACAGGACAACCAGTCCTAACCTTAATGCTGAGTGACTAAAGAGGCAGCTGCTAGTACCATATTTATAAGTCTTTGGCATGACTCAGCTAGGATTCAAACCCTCCTGCATTTGAGGCAGACACTCTAACCACTTAGGCCACAGGAGTGGTTTCAATCAAACTGATAAAGAGTTATATGACCTACCTAATTAAGTAAGTACTAATCATCTAAATTACTCCCACAGTGAATAGTTGTTGCAGTTATCAGGTACTGCTTTATGTACAAAAATAATTATGAATAATTATGTATTTTATTCATGTTCTGAATTCATTACATGGCTACTCCAATAAGCTTCAAATCTGACTCAATCCATTTTGTGTCTCTAAAATATAGAAAGGCAAGAATCATCTTATCACACTGATATATGCATATATCCTGTAAGGCAGGAATCATCTTCTGATCACACTGATAAACATTATATATATATATACAGTATGGCAGGAATCATCTTCTTATCACAATTATATATATATATATATATATATATATATATATATATATATATGTAAGGCAGAAATCATCTTATCACACACAAACACACACATATATATATATGTCATGTGAGTGTGTCTGGTACACACGAGTGCATATAACACCGATTGAGTAGCATCATTTTTTGATGATGTGTGCTTAGTCGTAAGGGAATATTGGCTCATGTGTGCAGGCAAGGCGATGGGTGCCGTTTACCTGTGGACCTGGGTTTGAATCTCCATAGAGTACGAATTAAAAATTCTCTAACCTGTATGATAGTATTATTTGTATTAAAATATTAATTCTGCCTACTATTATCAAGCATTCTTCTATAGAATCCAGGGATAGCACTTTCCATTCTGTTTGATATATATATATATATATATATATATATATATATATATATATATATATATATATAAAAGGCAGGAATCGCCTTCTTATCACACTGTTATACACATATATATATGTAAGGCAGGAATCTTCTTCTCACACTGATATACCCAATCATAATACCTTAGGAGAACTTATACCTTGCAAATCCAGCCCAAAATCCAGGCTAAATGCTTTTAGGTAAAAGCTAATAAGTTACCTGCCCACCTAGGTGGCAGTTAGATAGAGTGATCTCTTCCTGATACTGGGAGTGGCACCAAATCCCATGAAATTGTGAGTTACTAGTGGGGTGAAAGGCATGCTCTTGAAATGGATGTAACTGCAGGGAGGCTGAGAGGGTGTATGTGTATTATGATGGGTTAGTATTATCAAAGAAACATTTTACTAGAAAGAAATTGGTTTCTTCTTCAAAATATGATTCCCAATCATAATACCTATGGAGAATAGGTAGGAGGTACAGAGAGATACATCCCCTTTACCCCTGAGGTCTCCTTAGGTATGTGAAACAGCTTCTAGATAACCCAACTGGAAATAGACTCCATAAGTTGGGAAGCAGTTTTGAAGTGGAAAAATTTTCCCTTGAGTGGAAGTCATGAAGCTGCATCTATGCGAAGCTATCAAACGACCTAGAAAAGTAACTTTTGCAGCATGGCTAAAGGTTCCTCCAGATCAAAATCAAATTTAGGATGAAAGATTTCCATGAAACTGTAGAGGTATACTCAGATCTCCAACTCACAGAATGGATAATTACAATTAGAGAAAAATTTCATTCATGTGTAATGTTTGTGGTGACTGTCCTATCTTAGTGAGGTCATTATGTGAAGTATATTCATTGGTGTGGGTTTAGTTCAAAATGCAGAACAGATAGTCAATTTTATTCATGATGAAATACTGATATTGATATATTGATATTGATATATTGTCCATATTCATATATTGATATTGATATATTGTCCAAAGAACAGATAGTCAATTTTTATTCAGGATGAAAGTGTCCATATTGATATATCACCCTTCAACCAATTCTTGTGAGAACTGTTTGTTCTCAAGGGCATATTAAATAAGATCCCTGACATGCTGGTTCAGTAACTCTGGGTTGGGATGAAACACCTGCCTTCATGGGTTGCTTAACACATATTAGGGAATATCTCATTTCCTTCTGATCCTTTTGCAAGATCTATGAGACTGATCTAATATTTCCCATTTCAATGGAGTAATCAGGATGAGGAGACACTCAGATTCTTTTGATTCCTGTATCACATTCAGAATCTGAGGTTTTGGAGAGGTGTATACATTCAGCCATTCCAATCCACAGAAAAAGCATCAATTATCCAGGCCTTTTGGGTCCAGGACTGGTGAGAACAAGGTTGGGGGTTTTGGTATTTCGCCCTGTCACAAACAGGTCCATCATTGGTTGATCTCATCAAGCATCTACTGAGTGAAAACTGAGGGATGAAGAGACCATTCCATTTGTATCAGTTCCTTCTCACAAAACAATCAGTCTGTCAAAACATTAGCCAGCATAAGACATGTCGCACGTAAATCTGGATTGTCCTTGAGGACACCACTTTAGAAAACCCCCAGCAAGAACACAAAAACTGGAGTACTTGTTTCCACATTTCTGTTTGAGATAAGTCACCACAGTGAAGTTATCGGGCATAATGAGAACTCATGAAGGTTCTCCAGCCACCAATGAAAGGTTTTCAAAATGGTTTCCATTTTGAGGAAGTTGATAATTGTAAATAATGATCTTTTGAGGGGCCACACTCCTATGGCATTCCAAAATGGTAGGAGACTTGCTTTCCCTGTCCTCTGTGTTCACATCCAAAGCAACCATGGCCATAGTGATCATAATTGTGTATCACCAATATGAGTCAAAAGTGGTTCTCCCTGCCCTGGAGATGCAACCTCGTATTGTTGCAAATTGTGAGAGTTGATCCAAAGATCAAAGGTTCAATCTCCATTTAGACCAGATAAACATCGTTATGGGATCCCAATAAAGTGACCAAGGACTATGATGTCTGATGCTGCAATGAGCAAAACTTGGCCGGAGAAGGAAGTCTCCACAGATGGATTGCTTCATATTGGCATGGAACATATCACTGCATGAATTCAATTCTCATTCCTGGGAGAAACATATTCCTTTTACCTGAATATTGATACCAGACCAAGTCAACGGAGTCTTGAAATGGTAGGAGGTCGGAGATGTCCTTGTTGACAAGGAGATTGAGAATGAGAAGAGGGTAAGATGTGAAATCACATCTTGCTACAAAATATAGGTAGTCTGCTGCTTTGTAGCCTGTTGTAGGCAAATCACAGAACTTCTGGAAGCAGTTTGAGTGGGGACATGAAATTACACCTTTTACAAGTCCACATTGAGTGTGTAGTCTCCACCCATTTTTGCATTTTATCATAAACCCAAGTGACTAAAGGAGTTGACTGAATGCACTTAGGTTGATAACCAAGTCATAAGATCTATACTGTAGTTGAAAGAACTCTAGCCAAAGGCTTAGTGGATGCGATGAATGTGATACATAGTTCCAGCAAACTGCTATCAAGTCCTCATGTCAGCATGGTAAATCTTCACCATTCAGTAATGAAAGATTGGAGCATTCTCCCTAATGGGATTGGTGATAAGGAGGGCAGGGTGGGCATGTATGTATGTCATTTGAGATAGGGAGGGTCTTGCAGAATGCTGGTGAAAATGATCAACCTCGCTTCAACTCTTCCACTTAGTTTGTGAGAACTGGTTTTGGACAGTAGCAATTCAGTAGGACTGCTTCCCAGTGGCATGGACACTAGCAGCATCCCTGCAACATCTTCTTGGTTGTCTTGCAAATCCCTCCACTGTAGCTGAGACTGTGAGGGATTGTGGCTTGTTGTGAATTCTAAGAACCTGAACACTAAAGAGAATAGAAGAACAGGGTTGCAAGCGCAGCTTGGCCCATGATGGTCTTTAAGGTGTAGATAGAGGGCATTGCATCTCGTTCAACCTGTAGTAAGTTCATAGCTGCAATTATGGCCATGGTTATAGTATATTGTGCCTCTGAACCAGAAGTGCCTTAAGTACTATGCAGGTAAGACTGATCCATGAGGGTGCCTATATAAACTGTACATCTTCCACAGGAAGTGCCCAGCGGCAATATGCAGGTAAGACTGATCCGTGCGAGTTCCTGTATAGAATGGGCATTGTCCGCAGAAAGTGCTTAGTAGCAGAACCACTGAAGTTGAAGGGATGGATGGTTTGCTGCACCACCTCTCCCCTGATAACTTACACACAATGGGGTTCAAAATCATTTACCAAAATAAAAGCAAGAGCACAAGTTATCAAGCAACCTTAGAAAAACTAAGAAAGGGACAGCGATCAACTGAGAGATAAAATTTTGGGAATGGGGCTACTCATTTTATAATCATGTTGAGAATAACTGTGAATAAATAGCTTTTTATTATGGAGTTGTTTGTTTTCATTTATAAATTACCTTTAATTTCAAAATATAAGAACAGGCAGATGCTCTAACCACTTGGCTACAGGAGTGGTCTATTCTAAAATAATGTATTCACTTAATTCATACACATCATGATCTATGATGGGATGATTAAAAATTATGCTTCTTGATGCATAATAGAGGGAATAATTTAAATAAGAGAACTTGAATTTTAGGGAGAAGTGACTTCTCCTTTTGGGCAGAACAGGGAGAAGTGAGAGCTTAACAGAGAGAAGTGGATGCAAATCAAGTGTATGTGTGTGTGTCTATATATATATATATATATATATATATATATATATATATATATATATATATATATATATTGTGTTCTCTTATTTAAATTACTCCCTCTATTTCCCAGTATTCATACTTGCATTGAGCATTGGATTTAAGCAATACTTTTTTTTTAAGTAGAAAATTTTCTGAGTTATTTTGGCCATATTTCTTGACAAGAGAATAACAAAAACTATGTTGTAACAAATTTTAATTGAGTAACCACATTACATTATTGTGACTGCAAATTAGTAAAATTGCTTAATCAACTCTCTTAGATACTTTCTAAAAAATTCACAATAATGACACTTTGAAAGATTTCTAAAAGCCTTTGAAACAACCTCTGTACCATGTACATGAGGGCAAATGCACACTTGTCTTCATATCATACCGTTTGTCCTAACTTCTTTGTTGTAAATAAAACATTACCGTAACTATTCATACATAACACACTAAAATGTATAAAATTACAAACATTGCTCCTTTATAGTCGGTATATGAACTACACCCTTCTTTCCAACTGAATCAACACAGATTGTGAGTGCATCTATTTTCAGAAGGGGGGATTTTCATAATGTTAACGCTCACTTTAAATAGCTTCATTTCAACAGCCCATTGACAGGATTGCAAATTTATGGTTTATTTATTTGTCTACATACTTGTGGTAAATTTTGACATTGATTAAACAGAAAAAACAGCGCTGCTTTTTTTCCATATTTTCACAAATACGAGTCAAGTCATAAAACAACTTTTACCATACAGCACTTCTCGCAAATTCCACAACATAGCATTGTCCCATACGTTTCTGACCCACATAATTTTAAAGTTGAATCTCAAATAACATAATACATAGGCTTTGCTTTCTATGAATTGTATTTTTTATTAATATATTTGCACTATGATTTATGAAACAGACAATCTTATACTTCCACACACTGCAATGTATTTCCCCGTTACTGGTTCACTTACAGTTTCAAAGTAATTTTATGACAAAATAGTGTACAAGAGATAGTTAAAATATCTAGATCATCGATTCTGTTCTTAAAACACAAACTGGTTTTTACATACTACTGTCAAAGTTTTGAAACACCAGTTTGTATGTTTTAATCATTAATAATAACATGCGGAAATCGGGCAGTGATAGTTGCTAACTTACTCGGGAAAGGGTCAATCAGCTATCAATACACATGCCTGTGAATGTGCAAGAGTTTGTCAACATAATTGACAACAAAACTAGGCCTAGCTACTGATGTCTTGAGGAATACATTTCGCTACAACACGAGAACTAACCTGACTAAGGCGAGGGGGTATCTCAAAAAAAGACAGGGTCGGGCAATTTACCTCGAAAAATAAAATCACAGGACGAAGTCATTTTTGCTTTCCTAACAGAAGAAGGCAAAGTTTACATATTTTAGGCAACTTTGTCGCCCACTTCACCTGGTAGCGTGACCCCTGGGAATTACAAATGCACTGAGATTGGCTGGTGTGCACACATGTAATTTAACAATTCATGCTATTCATTTGCAGATTTTCTTACACATGTATATACCGATGCATGGTTTTCTGCAAATAAAATAAATATTATTATATGCTCATTTTTGTCTCCATTAACTTTACATTGTCAGAATCATGCAGTATTTTATGATATTGCATGCCTTCATACTGCACTCACGTGCACAACACGTGTGCCCAATAGTGTATTAGGAACTACTTTGTAAACAAATCACATACACTCATGTAGTAGATGATTAAATTTGTTTCTGAATGAACTAAAGCAGATGTTTCGTGGACTGCCACATACCAGCTGCTTAGCAATATTCTGCATTAATTTTTTTTGACACAATGTGTCGGATTTAGGCTAGTGATAGATGCCAGACAGGTCATAAAATTGCTGGGTCCCTACAAATAACATGCAAGTGGCAAGGCATAAACATGTCTTCTTTAGCTGGTAATATGAATGGTAAAAAATATACTTACAGTTTTACATTCTGAATTTCTGCAAAATGTACTTTCTTAGTTCTGCAAATCCAAATTACATGAGCCATGTCATGGGTTCTAAAGCTTGATTACACATTTCGAAATTGTACTGTAATTTTGACTACATTCCAAGTGCAATTACATACTCATTACTGCACGCAAAATGAAATGAACATTATATTCCACAGTGTCTTTTTGATAATTACAATTGAAACACTTTCACATTTTTCCCACATTATGATTCCAAACATTCAATGACAGAACAGAAACACACTTGCAGATGTCAACACGCTGCTCCCTCACTGCTGAAATCAGATGTACTTCATGTAGAATTGGCACAGATAAATCCAGACATTATCACGAAATTTCGTAGAATCAACAAAAATACCAAAATCTATTCCAGACCAAATGGAATAGTTGTTGCAATGCGCATTCATTCACAATGACTCTAAATTTCAATATTAAGTAGACCAAAATGCCATTTTCTTTCAAAAGTAATGTCTATTGCACGACTAAGTTCAAATTTATCTGGGCGGAATTCCGTGCACCATAATAATGTTGTTGTTGTATACTGATGAATCTGCACTTGTGTATTTAGTTTGGAATACAGCATAAATTCAGTTGCTTTGTTTCTTGTAGTTTATTTTGTTTATATAATTATGCCTTAGGTAGAATAAGAAATGAGCATATAATAAAAAGGTTACTGCATTTGTATGGGAAAATATGAACTCATTTTGTCAGATGGATATACTGCACTCCCAAGGTCGTGCAGTATATCCATCCAAAAAATTTGTTCATATTTTCCCATACAAACGCAGTAACCTATAATTACTTATGCAATCACTCTGCTTAAGTACTTTGTGCTTAATATGCAATGTAAATTAGTAACAGAATATGCAAATTAGTAACAGAATATGTATTACTAAATTAGTCACAGAATACGTAAATTAGTAACAGAATATGTAAATTAGTAACAGAATCATTAAAGCTTCTAGTTTTGCACCCACCCACCCATTACTTGTTTCACACAACCTAGATTACATATATGCAACATTTTCTTCAGTCAGCTAACTTGTTTCAGTACTGCATATGTTAAATTACACAATGGAACTCTGTGGACACTTGACTTGTAGTCAACATAAGCAGGAGAAAATGAAACAACCTTAAAGTGGCTGATAAAATTAGTTTGAGACTTAAGAAGTGAAATATGAAGCTGCCAAAAGTCTAGACTGTTCTCAATCATAGATTTCTAGAATTGCCAGCACAAAATCTCAACTCCTTGCCAAGTTGTACAAAAAAGCAGTTTCAACCAGAAGAGACTCCATAACAGCAAAGAAAATGATGCAGAGACAGCTTAACAAATGCCTGCAGCAAAGACAACCCCCATCTCTCCCATAAATGAAATAAAATTTTTAGACTTATTTGGTTCACAAATCTGAGTTAATCTCAACTAACTAGAGACATGTTACACATGAAAGTCTACACACATGGCCATTGTTAAATAAAAATCACTAGTCCACCTGCAGCTGATAAATGGATACAAAATATTGTGCCTTTAATTTTACAGGAACATGACTCAGACTGTCCTTTTACTCAAAAGAGAACCTTTTTAAATAAAGAGTACTGTGTGCTATTCTAAGCAATACAAGATCATAGACTTTGTTGAATTCTAAAAGTGACTATAAACAATTCCCTTTTCATTCTCTAACGAGTCTATAATGTAATGACTATCAGAGTTGCACAGTATTATCAGTATATTGGTTTACAGTGGTATTTTATTATGATGATACATACCACAGTATATTTTCACTATATTGGTAGTTTCCATCAGCAAGGAACATACGGAAATTTTCAAGTAAGCCTGCTACCAATTCAATATTTTAAGCATCATTTCATTTTTCATGGAAAATTATTTCCAAAAATTATTAATGTTTTAACAATAAATAGCTGTATTTGAGACAAATTAATGACATGTGTCATGTATGCCATCATGGCAGCTAAAAGAGATATTGTGCAAGACATTCAGACCAAAAAATTTCAGATTAAAACAAAGGAGGAAAAATGTCATTTTTAAAAGCTATTTGTTAGAGTATGTAAACGTCTTAAATAAATGTATTCTTTTGTAAGACTGAGAATCATCTTAAGATTTTCAGGATTGCAGTTGTTTTCATGATAATGGATATAACAAAGACTTAATTTGCAACAAATTAGAGCAAGATATTTTTTTCAGAATTATGTGAGTTGGAAATTTAAAAAATCCCAGGCACCTGCCCCCAGAAAATTTAACTGTTTGTCCCTGATATAATTGCAGACTACCATGGTACAGATCCCTGTTCAGAAATATTCTGGTATATCATGTAACAAATTTTCTTATGGTACCCAGCTGTAGTAACTATGGCATATAAGGGTGTCAAAATCTAGTACAGGTGTTAAGGTCATAAGAATAACTTCAGTGGCTTAATAATGGATGTGCTGCATGCTATCTGCTTATCAACATTCACTGTTTGTCTTTTACTGTATAATAAACTGAGTAACAGAGCATGGAAATATAAGCTAACTTGTTCAAATTTCTTACCCCTCCCCACAACTGGTATATTTCAACATGTGTTACCACTTGGCATGTCATTAACCACATCTTTGCCTAAATAATTTCCTTCTTTTAGGCTCTGATTGCACACTGATGACAGCCTTGTCAATTTCCATGGCAATTCATGGGAACAAATATGTAGGATGTACTGTGAGTATGAATTCTTAGCCATTGTAACAAGAAAATTTAACTTGCAAATGTTTTCTGCTCATCTCAGTCTTTTCTTTAATTTCAATTCTTACACGCTGGTTACATATGTGACAAACATATCTATGTAATAGGAGTTTCAAGTACTTACTGAACTCTGATCAAAGTATCTCTTATTGTCCCTTGGCTTATTTCTTGTATTATGAACATGTTTGAACGTTTGCTTGCCTGTAGTAATATTTTTTGGCCGTGACACCTGAAAATTTGGTAAAAGTATGCATCAGCAATGTTCATTTCATGAAAAAGCACTTAATAAATATACTTGTTACAAAGAATTCACTAGTACTCATAGGATAGTAATTTCCAAGCATCTTGCTAATGTTAAAAACCAAACAAGGTAATGTCCCAAAAAAAAAAAAAAACCTGCTAAGACAACAGGACCACCTTCCCTAATCCAAGATCTTATGTGCCCCTCAAAAACATCATTTTTTTTCAAAACTAAGAGAAATGATATCCATATAGGGTATATAATTGCTTATCCGTCAAGTCCAACTGCAAACAACATTGAATCCAACCTGCTGTCACATCATGTGTTTGTAGATCAAAGTGTATGTTGTTTGTTCTGCTGATTGTGCCTAATAAACAGCATAGACCCAGATATGACAGTGCATTATGCAATGGTAGATCTAAGTCAGTCCAGTTTAGAGTTGAATTTTTGTCTTGTAAGTCAGTGTATATGGCAAATAAGTAATTTCGCAATATATCATATTAAATTTTAAACAATGCCATTCTTGTGATAGGTCAATGTAAACATGGAGTTAAAATGGTCTCTAACCTGGATGACATTATCTATCTGCGAGGTAATCTTACTTCATCATATAATTGATTGTTTGGCAAAAACATCAATAAATGTGATTATTATTAAAGAAGTGGTTTCATGTTGGGGTGGTTACAACAGAGATTGTACTGTATACAAATCTGTCTACAAAAGACACATCCTGGAATGCCAGACATTGGCTACAAAAGAGGTGACACTAAAAACAGGTTAATCTGCCCTGTGTTGCATTCAAAAGAGACTTATTCTTCCTAGCTTCAACTTACAGATGGCTTTTAGATGGAGGAAATAGAGAAACTCTAACTGCATTCTGAAAAGATGCCTATGTGTAACAATGTTTGATGTGTTACAGGCAGAAATGAATTATGTTATACAGTACTAAAAAAATCTGATCACCCAATGCTCTGCAATCTAAATCAGATCACCACTGTCCTACATGAAACTGAGATCTGATTTTAATCAAACTGAAGCATGGCATGTCATGCTAAAAGTATGATTTTGTACTCCCAAAACCCCTGTGTTTCAAGAAAACACAATTTTCAATAATCTTCAAAAATAAAAAAACAAAATCAGTTTCAGTATATGCCTGTTACATATAGCATGTATAAACAGTAATAAGTTATGATTGGAGCAGATGTAAACTATCCCTTAGGCAGTTTAAATAGCGGCAATTAAAGGCGAACAGGTCATGTACAAACAACTTTTTCACATATTACTTAATTGGCTGACAATAGCTAGTGAAATGTGTTTGAAGGCTGCACTGTACAAATTTGCATAAGTAGGATCAGGAAGTGGAACAACCCATTATAGGTATATCAAAGAGATGCTAGATGCTTGTACAAGAACAAAAGTTATTACATATCACTGCCTTGAATGAGAATTTTAAGCCATATGTATTATATTTTTTACAAGTTTGTGAGGCATATAAACAACTATATAGCCATGTGCTACTAGAATAATAAATATTAGAGTGAATTGTTTCAGGAAACTTGTTTGTTGACAATGGGATATAGATCAAACAAGGACTACCATTTTTTATATATATATTTTAGTTGTTTTCTAACGGGATTTGACAGGTACACGAATTTTCTAACATGATTGAATACTTCAATTCATGGATTTTTCATATGCATGTATATTATTTAACACATTGTGGAGTGTACAACACAAATATAAGTTGTCAATATACAAGTGTATTTCAGACTAGTTGTCTTCATTTAATCAAAATTTCCAATTTTATTTTCTCTGTATAAATCCTAGTCACTGACAATGGATCATCTCTTAAAAAATTTCACTTTTATGAATTTCAATTTATTTGGCCCCCCTCCCAATTATCAAAATATCTGCTTATTTCAACAATATTACCTTGGTTCCGAGGATGTCGAGATAAATGGGTAGTACTGTATTATAAAAATGGTGACACTTTTTGAAAACTGGTGACAAAATATTGAGGTTGGAGATTTTTGGGCGACAGCTTTTTTAAAGCCAGTGCCATCCCTGCAGAAGGGCATGCAGTGTTTTATCCAAGGGGTGAAAAATTATGAGTCAAAAATCTCTTTGGTGTCAGAACTAGGGGTCTAAATAACTAATAAAACAAATCTTGGTGTCAGAACTGAAAGTCAAATTAAAAATGTTGGGGTCTCTGACACACATTGAAGGTAAAAGGAAACACCGACATGCACATGGAGACCCAGGTGATCACTATGTCATGCTCCCATAAAAGCAGGTTCCTAGTTAATGGTTTCATTAACCTAGAACAATGAAGTTTATGTACAGCTACCATACAACTTGCTTATGTTGGGGAAATTTCATGTTTAACTGGCATTTAAAGAAATATTGATGAGGACATAATCAGTAAAATTACAATTATTCTTACTGTCAATCCTGCTTTTTTCAGTCGTACATGGAGTTCATCATCTTCTCTTCCCCATCCCCAATATCTGTTTGACATTCCATTTATCTTAAAAAAAAATACAATTTACTAATTAGGGTACAAGTAATATAAATAGCTAAACATATATGACTTAATGATTATCAAAATAAGAAAACACATTTGTCCACAATGACGATAAGAAAGTCCATTGGACCAAGAAGTCAACAATGGTTTTAGAAATCTAATTTGGTCATCTGCATATGCACATAAATATTCCTATGAGACTTAAACGGATTCTGTGTAACCATACTAATAAGACTGTCACCTTCCCATCCTCAACTTCCGCCCACCCCAAAAACTGACAAGTCCAAAAATTAAAAAAATATAAATGAGAAAAAAGGTATTTAAATCTAATCATGTAATCTTGTAGTATGCATATAAACATGTCTCTTAAGCCCTTTGGTGGTTGGGCATGATTGTGCTAAATGAACTTTCTGAAACAGAAAAGCAAATGGATATTTAGATGTATGGACAGACAAACATAGACTGTATGGACAGATTATTCATTATAGACTGTATGGACAGATTATTCATCAATGACTGTACAGACAGATTATTCATCACTGACAAACAGCACATTATCCAACAAGAACCCCTCAAAAACATGAATGTGCTACAGTCCATAAAGAATTTCCATGAATTTAAGAAAAGACCATTCCTTCATTTTAACTGCTGTGTGTTAAAATCATCTTTGATATGTTTGTACAATAAAAATCTTCAAATTAACCATTGTAGCAGCTATATTGGATCAAGATTGGCACTATTTTCATTTAGGACAATCCAGACACCATTAGAAGACTTCTAATGAAAGCCCCATGTTGATATGACACTCTGTTCAGGAGAATTAGCTAAAAGATTTTCAATATGTTCATTGTGGCAGTCATATTTGAGTTCAGATCAGAACCATCTGCATTCAACTCACTATCATAATTAGTCTTATGGTAAAAATCCCATGTCAATATTATGACTTTCTATTTAGGAGATCTGTAACAAAAACAAGATTTTCAAGATGGCTGCCATAGTGGCCATGCTCATTAAAACCCAGAGTTGATATGGCTTTCCATCTAAAAGGAATAATGATAAGATTTTCAAGATGACCATTGTGGTGGCCATACTGGATATCAGATTAGTACAAATTTTACTTAAGACCAACTAGTCACCTTAAGATGTCTTCCAGTGGAAAGCACATTGATATCAAATTATGTTCCTCCTAGAATAATTACCTGATCACATTAGTATTAGAAACATAAGCATGTTACCTCCTGAATTCAGCTATACTGAAAGATAAAAAGCTGTCTTTTCTGTCTGTATCATACAGACAAATGGCAATAACTCTTGCCTATTACCTCCTCTTACCACCACTAGGTGTCACCAGCTTTTAGCTGAGCAAAACATCAACAAGGATGCTCACATAGCAGGGTGGGTGGGAGGGTCTTCAAGTAATGGGATAGGGTAAGTATTCTCAAACATAATTTACTGTAAAATATGCATTTTATCCTTCCAATTCACAGCCCATCACATTAACATAAGAAGAATAGGTAACAGAAGGGAATGATGAGCATCCCACCTATACCATAGGTATCTTTCTAGGAAGAAGGATTGGATTCCTAGGTACCGGTAAACAATAAGCTCTTCTCCTGCTTAAAGCAGCACAGCCTATGGTCATGTGATCTATGACTGCTCTATCAAGCTGAGATGATTACTGAAGTCTTTTAACCATCACAATTCACTGGTGAATCCAGTGAATCTAAAAGGTTGTGTTGGTTGAATTAGGTCTGGTGGTTTTCTGGGCCTCAACCACAGGGCCCACCAGATCCAGATTTTGTCTCTGAAGCTAAATTCATCAAGATAAAAATTTGAGACACTGATTCTACATGCCAGCCAACAGTTTCTATTAAGTCTTGGATCAAAACACTGCATTTGAATGTAAGGACAGCAGAGATAGCTCTAATTTTATAAGCTGAAGTCCTCAAAAGGCAACTCTGACCTTTTGAGGCATCAGAGTAGGTCAAGCCGTATAACCCCCTTAAACTACAAAGTCAGGGCTTGAGGGGTGATATCCTGCTCTTCCGTCTTCTTAGGCAGAACAAGGGTTTTGTGGTTCCCATGACTTGTTTCTGTGCACTTCAGGTAGTGCTTAAGGAGGCAGATAGGATCTTGCATGGCCACTGCTCTTATCTATAGATGTGAGAGAGCAAATGACAACTCTCTGACTGCATACCAACAGTAATGGTTATTGACCATAATGCCTGACTGTATCATAAGGTTCACTGAACCAGCTAATCTGAACTGAGTGATAGTTCTGGTTGACCAATAGGACATTTAACTAACTCACTCTGCAAGACAAAGCTAAAGTTATCAGAAAATAGGTTTTGTATTATAACAGCTTAAGCAAAGGTCCTGGCTAATGGCTCTAACTTTTCTGCGCTGAGCCATGTTAGGACCCAGGGCAGATTCCAGACTGTGGAATTTTGGTCCATTCAAATAAAATCGGCTAGAGGTCTGATAGCTCTTTATCATGAGTGGTATCTCCACTGCCATTGTGCCTGAATGTGTCAAATATCATGGAGTGCTAGCCTCTGACAGTAACTGGTAAGAGAAACTAGCTGAAGAATCAATGCACTTATAGGGATGATGGTACTGACTCTACATCAGTCCCTAACAACATGCCACTTTCCCTCATAAGCCTTCAAAGTGGAAGGCCTTCTTGCACAAGGAATTCTCTCTGCAATCGAAGATCTGAATTCTTTTTCTCATGAGGCTGTTCTGACAAGAGCTAAGGATGAAGATGAGAAATTCCAGTCAGCAATGAAACACCTGCAACCTTAGCTGTTTGAGGAAATTCTATTTGGCTGTAATCTTCCTGGATTGGTCTTTTGCTAGCTTGATTAGATTATTAACTCAGGACTAGTCCCATATGAGAATAGCAATGTGAATCAAAATGCAATTATGACCCTGTATATTATTTATTACTATTGGTAATAAGACCTGGGGTGGGGAAAGCAAAGGTCCATAGCCTACTGCAACTGATTGACAGCATATCCACAGTCCAATCTGGGTCCAGGGCAAAGGTGGATAGCTTGTGGTTAAACCTTATCACAAACAGGTTGATCATCAGATACCCCCAAATCTGATGAAAAACAGACAGATAACTGTGACTGCAACATATCTGCTGTTGTTGTTGTTGTTGTTGTTATTGGGTTTAATGCCATTTTTCAGCACAAGATAGGCTATACATGGTGGCCAGTATAAATGGTGGAGGAAGAACCCAGGAAAACCCCATAATGAACCACCGACCCATGAGAAGCTACCGGCAAGCTTTCTCACATACCCACACTGGTCGAGCCCGAGACTCAAACCCAAGCAGACAGAGGTGAGATGGCAGTGATCCATAACGGTGAGTGCTTTACACCACTCGGCCACCCGGGGCCCCCAACATATCTGCAATCGTCTCCCCAAAATCTGTCATAGTGGTGGAAGATTCATCCATCTGATTTAAGAGTGGGGAGGGCATGGAACCCCAGTATTGTCGCCCAGAAATGATTTTGTAATAATAATTACATCTGTACTGGTCTTGTGTGCTTTTTGCCTCTTATCTTGCATTTTGCTCCTTTTTGCAGAACAGCCTGTTTTGAACACAACAAGTAGATCTCATGTGTGTCTTGCCTTGCTTTGTACTTCTTGCATTTACTGCATTCAGGAAATATGAAATGATTAAAAATAATTATAAACAAAATAAAAAAATAGATAAGTTAATATGCATGTTATGATGTTGGTGGCAAAGGGAGGTAATGGGCAAGAGTTACTGCCATTTGACTATATACTGTATTTCATGTACTGTTTGTACCTTTTAATTTTTAGTACACATTCCAGCTATAAAATAATAATTATTTAAATGTATTTTTTCATACATAGAACTTTGTATTTGTCAGAAAATCCTTTAAATTATCATACATAAAAGTTCTGCTAAGAAGATTTACGCCTGCAACAGAAATCGAAATTACCATAATGCCATTTTATTTTACAAAAATGAATGAGAGGATAATCATGATAATGTACAATGAAGGTGGATTTTATGGTTGTGTTATTTTTTAACCTCATATTCTGATATGTCAAAATTGGGAGGGCTCCCATTTTAAACAGTTTAGAAAATATGCAGAGGTACAATTTAGATACATCCAGTGACAAAAGTATTGTTTTGCTAAGTGTATGATATAAATAGTGATTAACTAAGTTCTTAAGTAAGGCATCGAATAATGAAACAAGTGATTAAGAAATAAAAGAATTACCATATACGATCGCGCAGAAAGGTCACCTATCTTTTCATTTATTAATTTTTAACCAATTATTTTTTAATTTTTTTACTTAATCAAGAAGTTCACATTTCAAACAGCTTTTAAAATATAAAGTTGTATGATATTGCTATATCAAACTACCAATGTATTTTTTCTGAGCATATGTTTGATATAATCCCAATGAAAAACAACTATTTGTTGCCTCAATTAACACTTTTTTGTTTGATAATTTCACGTAAATTTGTAATTGAGACATCAAATAATGAAACAGTAGATTATGAAATCAAATAATCACCATTTATAATTCATTTCCTTCTTTTATTACCTTTTAACCACATATTTTGACATTTTCTTTATTTGAATCAAGAAGAGAAGTTTGCATTTCAAACGGCTTGGAAAAAATACCAATAAGATATAGATGCATCAAACTATGACGTACTGACATACCATTGAACATTTCATTCTTTTATTACTTTTTAACCATGTATTTTGATGTTTTTATATTACTTAAGAAGTTCTCATTTCAAATGGCTCTGAAAAAATACCAATGTATGATATAGATATGTCACACTATGAAAACAATTTTTGCTGAGAATATGTTTCATATAATACCAAATGAAAAACATAACTATTTGTTGTCTCAAATAAAACTGACCCAACTCTTTTTTTATTTCGCATATCACAGTGAATAATGAAACATGAGATCAGAAATAAAGAAATAATCACCAATTATAATCAAACAGAAAGGCCTTTAATAATTTCTCACTGAGATGCAATTCTTCTGTTAATCTACTCTCATTCATTGATCCACCCTTATTTTTCTTCTTTACTGGTGAGAAACTACAATGATTGATGCATAAACTAGTGATACATATGATTGCTTGTCCTTACAAAATCTGTGTGTACAATGGCCTTAATAGCACATTGACAGATTTTCATTTCCTTAAAGATAGCCTCATTTCCCTATTAGCAGCCTCGCTGATTTGACCTCTTCTGTTGAATCTTCCCCTCTATTTGGTTTCAACTGGAATAACCTGACCAAAGCTCTAAGCATATTCAATTAACATGTAAATAACACTGCATAGCCATGTGGTTGTTGTAAAAATGTATATTGTAATTAAAACAAGAATGAATCGTTGATTTAGAGTTGTGTTAATTGATAATGGAATATTGTAGTATCCTAGTTGAGGAAGATCACAATTGTCAGGTAACTGAAAATACAGATTACAATTGACCTGTAACCTCTCCTCTCTCTGTCTCTTTCCAAAAGCTACAAATAAAAACCACCTTGAATAAATATTGGTCTTGCACACTGACACAATGTTGTTTCCTCTCTCTCTCTCTCTCTTTCTGGTACAAACACAAATGCATTAACTAAAAACAAATTTTTTTAGTTATTTTACTGCTTATTGCAATTTGATAATAAGGTCACTGTTGCTGTAAGATTGCAAGTTGCACTTAAGTTCTAGACAATGTGGTCTCATATCGATGCATATAAATTTACCAATAACTAATACCCACAACCAATACATGTTCAGACAATCTTAATCATTTTGCCAACACAACAAACATTAACAGCTAGAAAGTATGGTCTAGATGCAGATGAGTTTGCACAGTGTGACATTATCATTTCAGCCCCCCCTCTCTCTCTCTCTCTCTCTCTCTCTCTCTCACTAATAACAACAAAAGTCCTTTTGAGTTCTTTAATTTTTGATGTAATTGGATTCTTGAGTTGAGAGCAGAATGAGACAAAATTTTTAAATTCATGTTATACGTCAGTACCGTTAGGTTGTCGAGTACTGTGTGTTCCGCAGACCTTGTTCAGGTATAATTCCTTATTTTTCATACACAGTCAGTACCACAAAATGATAATTATTTATTTTACATATAATTTTTGTACTCTGAAATTAATAATTATTTTTTCATGTACAAAAAATTACATGAAATACAGTAATATTGAGAGAAAAGAGGAAGTTTCTAGCTGATTTGGGAGGTAGAAGGCTTATATTCCTATATGCTGATGTTATAATGAAATGTTTTCAAAGAAGAAACCCCATGCTGACATGACTTTCCATTCAGAATGAGTAGAAATAACAAGATTTTCAACATGGCAGCTGTGGTGGCCATGATGGATGTCAGACTGGTGCCATTTTTACTTAGGACCAACTAGACAATGCAAGTCTTCTGGTGAAAACCCATGCTGATATCACTTTCTCCTCAGAAGGAATAGCACTAACAAGATTTTTTAAGATGGCTGCCACAGTGACCATACTGGAGATCAAACTGACACCAATTTCATTTAGGACTAAGTAAGTAACACAAGAAGTCTTTCAGTGAAAACTCCATTTTGATATGACCATCCATTATGGAGGAGTTAGGTTTGCAAACTGGCTGCAATGGTGGCCATATTAGATATCTGCAACACCATTTTCACTCTGGTCCAGCTAAAACTTGTGATGAATGCGTGTGCAAAGTTTTATGGCAGTTCTCCATACTGTTTAGGAGTAGTGGTGATAACAAAGTTGAGCTAACTGATGGATGTCAGACAATATACCATCTCATAATCTTTTCTGGTCTACATCCAGAAGTGCTAAAATGAAGAACTGTACAAAAATAAATAATCATTAGGTAAATAAACCCTTTCAAATGGAAGGATGTCTAGAACTAATGCTATTATGCAAACATAATCTTTCTTCAGCCATAGTGACCCTGACATTGATAGGCTTCTTTCTTTCTCAAAGTACAAGTTAGCCACAAACTTTGGTCCAGGTATATGTTGTGGAACTAACAATATTGTGCCAAAACCATTTTCTTCTTTCAATCAGCAACCATAACATTTGAATTTTGATCCTGAAATTGATAAATGTCTTCCATACCCATGGTGTAAGCTACCCACAAAGTTTAGTCCAAGTATGTGATGTAGAGCATTATTGTGCAGAAAGAAGATTTCTCCTTTCAATGACATTGACCTTTGACCCTTGGACTAAAAAGACTGACTGGTTTCTTCTTTACTCAAAAAGCAAACTATCCATAAAGTTTGGTGGAGGTTCTTCTTGTTCTGCTAAAGCTATTGTGAAGAAAACGAGAAGTTAATGAACAGATGGAGAGATAGGGTTCATAGCATAAATTCTGTCAAAATGGCAAACACATAGAAATAATACATCTTGTAACTCTATGTAACCTATAATAAACTAAAGAATATTAAAGTTTGATCCTATCCACCTTTCTCGTAGGATCTTTGTATGGCAAGGATAAATGGTTTCTCCTTACCATTTCAAAGTGCTTGTTGTTAATAAGCAGTATGCCTCCAATGAAAGTGGGATAGTTGTACACAGGATGAAGACCAGGTGCAGACACATGGAAAGGACCTTTGTCTGGATAGCTGTAGTTGAGATTCACATTCAGAGGCAGTAAATCCACATCATGCATAGCAATGTAATCACACTCATTGTGACTAAGTTGAAATCCAACATTAATGAGGTATGCCCTATTGAATCTGCAAAAAGTACCAAAAAATGGAAAATTCATTGATGTAGAGTATCACAGTATCTTCATATGTTTAACATTTTAAAGAAACCACACATACATAACCTTGAAATTACTCAGTAAAATAAATTCAAAAGGAAATTTATTTAACAATTAACAAATTTAGATCATACTTTGCTGCATGGAAGGTATAGCACATGTAACAGTTATATGAAAGGTTATTTTTAACCTATTTACTTCATACTTGAATGGTAATGTCTGAATTAGCCTATTACAGTAAAACTGTACTTTTAATATTAAACATTTACTATTAATTTCAATTAAGCAAGTAACATGTATCTTAAAACTCCCCATAAAGAAAGAAATTCACAATTATTAACAAACTTTCAATTATTTACCTAAAATTATCCATTTGATTGATGACATATATTTTGTGTCTAACTTTCTTCTTGCTAAAATAACTATGTATATAGGGTACAAATTGTACAAGTTCTTCTATACGGTCTCTGAATGGTACTATCACTGCCAGTTTATGTTGGTCCCAGCTTATATTATCTCCCTTGGAAAAGTTATCTTCTCTTGGCAATGCTGCACTTGGATCAGCCAGATGAGATCTTGATTTTACATGTTGATTGACGATAGTTTCAGGACATGGACATGAGTTTATGTTTACAGCACTCATTGAGTAAAAACCCAATATGAATGTTACTCCCAAGGCATATACAATGCAACAAAGGATTAAACATTTCAGAATTGATAGTTTTCTTGCCATATAATTAAAATTCTGTTTCTTCCATCAGTAAAAATAATGCCTGCAAGAAATAATACATTTGTTACAAATTTTGAAATAAATATTTTAAATAATACAACAAAAAATAAATAATTTTATTTCATACCTGAAGCATTTGCAATATCTATATAACAAACATTAGTGTTACAATGTAATAATGATCATCATCCTTGGATTGCACAAGTATAAACCTTCAATGCTGACCTTGCAGACACACCTAGCTTGACAAACAAAATTTCAAATCAATAAGTATTATTTATTAAAGTCTATTTTTTTCTATATGCCAACAAAAATTTCTTATTTTTTCATTTAACCTTATTCAAAACTCCGATTGATCTGATATGTAAATTGTTCCCACAGCAAACATCAATTAACAGAAATGTCAGATACAAATTTTGAACAACCTTTATTTTAATTTCTTCCATTATGAAACAA
This sequence comes from Megalonaias nervosa, assembly GCA_016617855.1. NCBI lineage: Eukaryota > Metazoa > Mollusca > Bivalvia > Unionida > Unionidae > Megalonaias > Megalonaias nervosa. Next base: position 23,584 of record JAECUM010000330.1, on the reverse strand, counting down.
TAATAAACTGACAGTTTGTTATCTAGAACAGAATGCCTAGTGTATGATAGGTCAAAGTGTAAACAGTGCTAAAATTATACTCTATCATACTGTAAATGAAAAATATGCAATATTAACTTGAAAGAGTGAAACAGAACATAATAAAAACAAAGAAACATCCTCAGAATAATTTAGTTTAAGAAGTAATTTGCAATGTTTTAAACAAAAATATAAATCTTTTAAGTAACAATCATCTTAGCAATAAATTTAACAATTTCATAATAGTTCCTGATGGAATAAAAAAAATACAAAATCCAGAATCGCTTGTTGTAAATGAAGTAAAAATTATTCAGTATCCGTCATTTTTTGGCAGCTGTGTTGGTGGGGGTGCTTGCTTTCATATGAAACCTCTTGATTTTCGTTTACCTCAACAAGCATTTTGAACTCTATCAGTATTGGGATACTGATTTAAATTACATTTCCAGAAGTAACAGAGTAATACAGGCACTCTAAAGAAAACATCTCCCAACCCATGCACCCTACACATACTTCCTGCCCAATTTTTAGTGTGATTGCAGAAACCTTGCAAAATCTTGGTTAAATAACCAATATCCTACATATACCTAAGTTCTGCAAAATATCTTTTCAGATGACGCAAGTACCTTGTGCATCCCATCAAACAATAAAATTAGATGTCTTTAAAATAACCTTTTCAAAACTCAAGCAACAATTAAGTGAACGTAATTTTGTGTTATCTAATACAAGTGAAATTTTCTTAACATTTGTCTGAAATACTGTGCATAAAGCAACTTCCTGGGTGAAACATTTTAAGAATTATTTCAGACTGCATGTTCCATACATCTAAATTAAAATATATATGCAATGTTCTACCCAGTGCCTTTTACCGTAGCAGTCCTGATATATTATCATTTCAGCCTGTAATGCTTCAACCAGTTTAGAACACACCACTATGCTATGCAATTGTGCCTCTACACTTTTGTTTCCTGCATAAACAAACATCCTCTCACCAAATTCAATGCCCTATTACTCAAATGACACATATTCTTACCAATTTTAGGGTATTTAATTAAGATAATCCAGGATAATTACTCACTCAATAGTCCATTATCTTTTGTACCTGGCTTGCCTGACTGCAAGCTTGAGATTTTTTATGACACGTTATTCTTGCACTGACATAGTCATGTGATCATTATCATTATTATTATGATTGCAGTGACATAGTCATGTGATGGTATTCAACAATGAATGGAAGATTTATATTCCTTGGATGGAAATTTCTCCATTAGATGATAAGTTTTCTATATCGCCAAATTCTGTTCAGTTCTACTTAGTAATCAACAGGTTAGACAAGGGTGGTACAATTTCTTTTTTTACTTTCACAGCAAAAATCGTAATAGTCATTTTCATATGGGTGCCAAATCTGACAAGTGGTTCAAAAATCAGACAAGGGAGCTAAAATGAAATATAACCTGATAAAACAAAGCAAATTTAGAGGATGGTCGTTAAGAAGTATAAAGGTAGCATTACAACCACTATAGTCTGAGTTCACATCCCCGTTTGTTTGTACCCCCTTACCAATTTCAATAACGAAAACGTCTAATGTGATTAAAAAAAATGCACAGAACTAAGTCAATTGAATCACTGATTTATAATTTCTAACCTGACTGTGACCAGAATGGCACTAATACTGGCATCCCCTTGCACCTTTCATGCTTAACGGACTTTCCATACTAACACGGCGCCATATAGCGTACACTATAGGCTAGTTTATTTCCATCAGACAACATAACGACGTAGTTCATCCTATTCAGTAACTGCCGGATAATTCCGTAAATTTCCATGACGTTGAGAGTTTGGAATTATATCCCTTTGCATACATGAACATATTAATGAAAAACCGCTTGATAAATCCACGTGAAAGGCAAATTTGTTGTTGTCATTCTTTTCCTTTGCTTGATTCAACATTGTAAATATCGGAAGCAGACGACATATGTATATACATCTGTAGTCGTGCACATACCCCTTTGATGAAAATGGACTTGTCCAGGAACTGGAAATGGATCTCGAGCATGTCCGTCTATTACATTGAAACGCGCAGACGATGATGGTGTTAGGGCCATTCTACTCACAGCCAGGTTAGAAAATATAAATCAATGAATGAATTGACTAAGTTCCTCGCAGATTTTATCACATTAAAGGTTTTCATTATTGAAATCGGTAGGGTGGTACAAACAAACGGGGATGTGAACTCAGACTATAATGTGTACTGAGCACAGTTCATTAAAAATAAATTAACTTGTGAACTGCTAATCTTTGTCTTTTCATGACTTTATCGTGTTATTAGCTGAGGCAGAAAAGATGATGATGATCATGATGACGATGATGATAATGGTGGAGGTGGTCGTGGTGGTGACGATAGTATCAAAATTACGTTTGTGCACACGTTGCCAAATCATAACGCGAAAAGATGAATTACCTTCCTTGTGAAGAGTCACAATACAGCTAGTCTGGTTCCCTGCTTCGTCAGTTCCGGCCTTGCACTTCGCAATGCAGGGAGCACACAAAGTGGGAAACCAGAATAGGCATCACGGTACCAATTGTTTTTCCATTGACCTCAATGCAAATGTTTTGTGAAATAAATATATTTTCTATCCTACTTCAGCATGCATGTCACACACTGTCATAGAGAACAATGTTAGATTATCAATTTAGCAAGGACAGAACCAGGTACTCCATTGCATTTAAGAGAGATAACTCTGCTGGAAATAGACAGGGGTAAGAGTTATCTAGTTACACCAGACACATTTTCAGTCATGTGTACCACATTTAAAAACAAAAAAAAAAAATCATAAAAAATACAAAATGTGATCTAGATATGAATTAACATAATCTCACATGTTGCCACGAGGCTCAATTTTTTGTTAAACCTGACAGAAAGTACAACTCTTACATAATGCACCAATCACAGCTAGTTTTCTTGTTTTTATTTCTGAATAAACAATGTTCCCTACACCTTAAGCTCCACCCATCTGGGTTTGTACAATTGGTACCGTTACACCAATACAATATAACTTGCAAACTTCACAAGTTCCGGTTTAATTTTGTTTTTATGTTTTGTTGTTTGGTTGCTTGGGGGGAGGGGGGTGCGTGTGACTATGGCGCGGAGTGTACAGTAGAAAATGTAACCCGGTACAACACACCTCGACTATTTTATTCCGCCCACACCAACATTGTCCAAGACAAGATAGTTCAAAAACACCTTTTGGTGCAAAAATAGATTGCTATGACAGTAATATCGTGACACATTATATTTAATGTTGCGCAAATTCGGAACATAATCGCCATATAGGGGGCAATGGGTAAATTGCAAAACACTGTCCTTCATAACCAAAACGGACTGAAAATTTGAAAAAGTAATAACTTCTGGTGAATCCGCGCCAATATTGCTTGTACTTTTTATAGGCAAAGATTTTATTATTCGAGAAAGAAATATACAGTGAGCCACACTTTTTTTTATATAAAAAGTACCTTTAAAACAGATGGAAATTTGTAAACTATATAAAATGCAACTATACTGAATCAACAAGCAGTATTAGTAACTGAAACCTTTTTGAGAACTATTTAAAAATTATTTTTTAAAAATTTTATTCGCAAAGTAGATATGACCAATAGATACAATTTCGAGATAGCCTCTTAAGTTCTAATAGAAAATTCACCTCTCCTCGAAAATATCATGCAAGCAGTTTTAGAAAGATGTGGAGGATACAAATCAATCAATATACAGGTTGTTCCTTATGCTGGACACCCACCAACCCACCCAAAAAATAAATATTTTTATCTTAAAAAATAAAATTGTCACCTGACAGGAGAGCAGATAAGTAATATTAGTGATAGGATATAACCAAAGACTTACGTTTCTGATGTCACACAGGAGATGGAATATCCAGATGGATGCCAGATCTCATTTAATTTTGATACGTAAATTATTCCTAGAGTGGTTGTTTAAGTAAAATGATTCAAGGCAGAGTTCCACTTGGGATATAAAATTAGTTTGGCTTAAATAGGTAACCGTTTGAAGTTAGTTGCAACAGTGTTTACTTGGAAAGGAATTTATCATCATCATTATCATCATCATCATCATCATCGACGCGCCTAATTACCAAGCCTAAACAGGCAAGAGAGCTAAAAAAAGCTGAAAAGACCGGCAGGCGGTTTAATGAAACACTAGATGACAGCAATAAAACAAATCACCCACATATCATTAAACAGGGTTTCATACAATCAACTTTGATCGCCCACAAATCATTAAGATGGACTTCATACAATAAAGCCTATCACCCACAGATCAAATAAAAGGGTTTCATACAAGAAAACAGATTACTCACTGATCATTAAATAGGGCTTCACCCAAAATATTTGCCCTAATAATGTATCTTTCACATGAAATCGAGGTAACTTTATTTGTTATAAGAACTGATCACACGAACACCTCTACATCTTATTTTGTTGAGTATTCCAATAGATCCTTCTTGATATGTGTGTGTGTGTGTGCACAAAAAAACAACTTCCGGACATAGCGTAGTATCAGTGGCTCAGTTACTGTTTAGGTCTGCATTGCAGTTAACCACCTGACGACTGCTTTCATTTGATGGACCATGGATAGGTGTGAGTATGTTTTGGAAACAGTAACTGTTTCCTATAAATTGCCGTCTTCGTAATGTGTTCAGCTTTAATAAAACAAAACTTCCTTAACTCTCTCTCTCTCTCTCTCTCTCTCTCTCTCTCTCTCTCTCTCTCTCTCTCTCTCTCTCTCTCTTGTTATGTATCTCTGTTTTTTGTAACCCCTGGTACATGATTTTATCTGATTTTTGCAACTTCTATTAATGGCTATAAATTATACAGATTTTACATACGCTACTAGGATATGTTTTAGGAATATCAAGAGCGTAAAATTATATAAGATCTATAAATAGATGCTTACATACGTCTTGAGAGTTGCTAATAACAGAATTATCAGTAGGCATATTTGCGAGATCCGGCCTTTTTCCCACTGAGCAGGTCAATTAGGACGTTTCTAGAAGAAATAAGTTAATTCTTTCTGGATGGTCACATGAATAGGTATTTTGAAACATTACACTGAGTCGTGTGGTCTGCCATGTGGGGATATGTTGTAAAATATAGTCGTAACAGAAAGTGTGTATAAGGAGAGAACTGTGCAATCAGATTGCATTCCTATTTTGGAGTGATTCTTACTTCTTGTGTTCCTGTTGTAACATCAATTCTGCATACGTGTATTATGTTATACTTAGAAATCATCTGAGACGAAAACATTTATTCGGACTATTCAATTGAAATAGAAAGTGCTCAATTTTTAGACTGTTATATTATTCTTTGAACTACTGTGAATTATTCAAAGGAGATCTGGACAAAGCCATTTTGACAACGTCACGATTCTTGGCGGACCGGTAATTTCCGGTTTTTAAATTTGTACAGAACTTTTCATTCTTCTGGACTTTCATAGAACTTTATCAGGCTTGTTTTGGAATCAATTCATAAAACTTTTCCTTTCACATTTTCATTTTGTAACATTTATAATTAAATTGTTAAGTTTGACAAAACTTGTTGGCTCTGCATCTTTCTGTTACTTAGTTTATGACCATAAAGCAGCAGCAGCAAAAAAAACAAAAAAAACAAAACAACAAAAACAAAAAAACTATAATAATAATAATAATAATAATAATAATGTAAAAGTGTTTATTTGTAATAATGGCCACTGGTCCATGATACATATCCATGTATCATGCGGTATAGAAATATGTTGTAGTGCATAACAAAAGAACATGGTAAATACTGGAAGTGTTACGCATGAAAGTAATCATTATTGCATTTTTGCGATTTGTGTGAAATACAAATATATACTACACAGTAACCACACAAACTAATTTAAAAGAGAACCATAAAGCCTGTATGAAGTAAGTTTTGTGATATTGATCTAGTCTTACGTAGCAGACGTCGATGATAAAACGGTTTCTCTAATCTTTAAGGATTTCATAGTAAATATTGCTAAATTACTCATCAGAATTTTACTAGAATCATTGTGTATAAAAGTCTTACATTTTTCTAAAGTAGGATTTTTATATAGAAATGTGGGTAAATATTTTCTTCCCTATTCTCCAAATAGCGGACAGCCAGTAATAAAATCGAATTCATTTTCGATTTTAACATTACAAATTTGATAAATCCCTCTTCATAACAAACAGTTTCATATCTTCCTGTGTTACCTCTGATTGGCAAGTTCCCAATCTCACTCTAAGCAAAGTGATTATATCACAAAATTCACTGTCTCCTAATAATTTTAGATACCTTTAATAAGTGAATTCTACTCCCAATGACCTGTAGAAATGCAGTCTTTTCATCGACTTAATCTCATTCTGCAGCCTTTGTCTAAAAATATCTTCACATGTCTGACTGAACAATCTAAGAAATGTATTTTCATCATTTAGGCCCTCAGTACACAAAACATTTTTAGCCCAGTAATCACAACCCCCAACCCCCTCTTAAATGTAAATTGTAGCATTATTTAGGATACCTGTCTTTTGGTTTTTTGAATTTATAGACAATATTTCAAAATACGTTTACGTCTGCATATTAATTCTTCCTAAATCATTATATACGAATGCATTCAGAGTAGACCTAGATGCACCAAGAATATATTTACAAAATAACAAATGAACTTTTTCAATATCATTGGCATCGTAAGATCCCCAAACCTCGGCCCCATAGTTAAGGATGGGTGCTATCTTCATGTCAAACAGACGAAGCAATCCAGTTACAGGTAATTTGCCAAATTTTAAAATACTTTGCTTCGATATATGTATAGCCTTCAGCGCCTGCAAGGACAGAGTTTTCTGGCACATATACAAGAGTTTTGGAAGAAAATATGCATTCTAGACAATTATAATATGATTCAATCTTTACCTATATAGCCATAGTATCACTTTTCCTAACTTCTGAGATAGCCACCTCTGCGAAACACAACCACTCTTGTTTTTTCCATATTCACTTTTAATTTCCACTTATCTAACATACATGCAGCCTATTAAGCATATTTTGCAACTGGTGTGCAGTGTCAGCAAAGACAATTAAATCGTTTGCATCGACAGTAGAATAGTTCTACGGTCTCTAACGACAATTCCCCCATTTCCTTCAGCTAAAGAGGGTTTCAAATCTGGAATGAACAGAGGAGTATTCATGTGACAAATAAACAAAACCAACAATTAAGATCCAACCTTAGATGATACAACTAACCAAATAATATTTTATGGGACACTTATTTCTCTAGATATATTGAAATGCTTGAAGAGGGGTTCACGAATAAATACCAAGATCCCACCTGAATTTCTTTTAGCTGATTGTGATTTTATTCTTACGATACCAAAGTTAATATGAAACCGTTAATATGAAACCGGTCGATAGTTTCTGCCCACGTTTCAACAAAGTAAAGCATATCAAATTTTTCAACATAATAAAATCAGACCTCTTTCTCTAGAACGTTTCTTACTTAAGCCAGATATATTCCATATCAAACAACTTAACACAGAAGTAGAACAGCTCTCCTCATAAACATTTTCAGGTCTCGGCCTGAGTCCTATCTTTTGTCTACAAGAACAGCATCATTCATAACCTCATCAAATACATAAGTGAAACAGTCTATTATTGGCTTGTCATATTTGTAGAAAGCTTTCTTTCCTTGTTCTATGGCTTTTTTCAATGTCTGGTAGATGATGGCACGAGTTTTTCTCAATCTGAAAATCTCTAGTTACACAAACGTTAACTGGTCTACTAGCTGCAGCTGTATCTTCATTCTCAGTCCTGGTCATGGTGGACGCTTCACGGATTTATTTCCTTGTCTCTCTATAGCGTCTGAACACTTTGTCTTTATTTTTTTGAAAATTTGACAATCATGGGTCTTGGGGTTTCTTTTGATCTCAGCCGATGGGCTATTTCAACTTTTATTGTCTCCAAATCTAAACTAAGTAGACCCCTCATATGCACTTTAATTGATTTTTCTGTATCCTCCAACCTCTCTTCGCGGGTTTCAATAATTGATTTTTCTGTATCCTCCAACCTCTCTTCGCGGGTTTCAAGCACACCATAAAACACCAAATTCTCTCGACGGGAAACACCTCTTGTTCTTCGAGGTTTTGTTAATTCGCCTGCAATCGTGTTTCCAGTTCAATAACTTTCTCCGTCAGGTTCTCAATTTTCTTGCATAGGACCATATTCTGGTTTGTCAGCAATTCATTTTTATTTTTCCGCTCATTTAGGAAACATTCGATAGATATAAATCTTTCATTAAGCTTCCTTACTTCATTTCTTATCTCTAGCATTAAATGTTTCTGCCGTCTCTATAAAGGTATCATCATTCATATATTCCCTTCCTGTCATGCTATATGCTGAGGCCCGGGAGTTCTGCTGCGCTAGAACAGAAACACCAGCCCGAATTGGTAAGGTTGAGAATTACCTATCCATGTAAATAATGCGTTTTGTGAGTTTGTCACCCGTTCGTCGATAAGATGACGTGGCTTGGTATAATTGAGAGAGCTTATATGTCGTTTGTGACCCCTGTGGGTCTGGATTAGTCTCCACTCCGTGCACAAATAACGGGGAAAGCAATACACATATAACTGCCAGATATAACCCACTAACACTGTATTTCCATTTTTGTGGTTGGTATAGATTTCAGAGATTTATTTGGCTGGAAGAAACATCCTATCCGACACCTCCACCATGGGTGCCCGCAGGATTTTTTGCAAGGGATGGGGGGGTGTCAGGATTTTTTACTTACTTGAGGGTCAGTCAGTCACGACCGGGAGAGTTAGTAAAGTAAGCAGTCTGAAACTAAAGCTAATATTTCCAGGGGACTTATGCTGCGGGCGCCCATGACAATCACTGTTCCAAACCTATTCAGATCTGAAGAATTAACAGGCGGCGAACAGTATACTTCAGTCACGTCTAGTCTGACCCGAATCCGCTTCTGCACGGGTTTGTGCATGTATCTGAGTTTCTACATTCACACTTTCATTCTAGATAAGCTCTCTTTTTCTAACATTCATCTTATTGTCTATGCATACTTGAGATGATAACGATGTTAATATCACATCTACCAAGACTCACCGATGTGTTATCTGTAAAAAAAGCAACCCAAACATTAATAATAATAATAATAATAATAATAATAATAATAATAATAATAATAATGATGGTGATTGTAAGGTGATAAAAAATAATGCAAGCGATACAGTACTCTAGTAAGCATATGCACTACGATACTCATGTTATGTTGCTAAGGTGGAAGAAGAAAAAAAAAACAGAAAATCAGACAAACAAGTTTATTTTTTAAAAAATGAAATCTTTTTTATTCCGCTGTTTCTGTTTATTTTATTATTTATTTATTTATTTATTTATTTTCATTTTTTTTTTTTTTTTTTTTTTTTTTTTTTTTGCTTTATGTTTTCAGTTGATAACAAGATTGCTTACAACAAACACGCATGGCGTTTTCCTTAGATGGTGTCATGTTACCGATACGTGTTTTTCAGGTTACAAACATGTTTGTTACAGAATTTATTTTAAAAAGAACAAACGACAAAAGTTAATGAATAATCCGTGGACCTTTCCTCGTACAAAACTTTGTTTGCATACGTGAATCTGGGCTCATCCGATTGTGATACTGGAACCCGTAACCTTCTGGTCAGGAGTCAGATGCTTTAACCGTCGAGCCAGCGGATACGTTTGAAATGATTACGTACTGGAAATGATCCCATATACCATGTACATAATTTGAACAACACAGTTCTAAAGACATAAAGCAAAACATGGCATTTTCCTCAGATGGTGTCATCATATTGAAAATATTTTTTGTTGCAGGCAAGTTACATGTTTATAACGCATTCATTAAACATCAAATTTAAAAATTTTATTTGAAATCTGTAAAACTTTATTGTAAAATTGTATTTGTATATTTAGACCTACCAATTAAGTTTAAATAACTATGGCAGTATGGCGGTTCAAACGTGAAAAAAAGCACATTAACTTAACTGTCCATAATCTGGTTTAGAGCATGGAAGCCAATATTCATAGAAGCATTCCTCATTCGATGGTGGGACTGGAACCTCCTTTTGGGCACGAGTTTGACGCCTTAAACACGGCGCCACTGAGGCTCCATTAGAAGGAGGTTATTCAACCACGGTGTCATTGACGCTCCGTTAGAAGGAGATTACTCAACCACCGTGCCAATGAGGCTCCGTTAGAAGATGATTACGGACTTGAAGTGAGTTCATACACTATGTACATAATTTCGGTCAGAAAAAAACTTTCGTAAACATGTAGCATTGTCGTACAGAGATTTTCGCACATATATGACAATACGATTACAAATGTGGTAAAGTATATGTATTCTTTTTTAATTCTCAGAAACGCATATGCCATGGCTCCCCGTTAGAAAACAACTGAAGGGGCTTTAATATACTCTGTTTTTCAAAACTTTGTTAACGACGAAACACAATTTTGCTTCTGAGGGATAATTGTAGCTATATTTATTTTCCTTTATTAATCTTCAGTAGTTGTTAACTTCTGACATGGACATTTTTAGGATAGTTTAACGTACTTCAAGTTAGAAATGTTAGGGTTCACAGCTAAATCTGCTACTAACCACAGCCACCCTCCCCGACAGACAGTTATATTTCTCTTGGAATATAACACTTTATTTAAATGATGACCAGTGTAAAAATGAAAGTAGTTTAGAAGGAGTGAGAACTGAAAATTTAAGTTTACAAAGACATTTTCATATCAACCGTTTTTAAATTAGTCTCGATCTATCATCTGTCTGTATGAAATGAACCGGAACAAAAAGGGATGTAGAAAAAGCAAATGGACAGATGTATGACATGCGTACTGACATGATGGTCAACCACTGTATCAAGACTCATTTCCAGACGGATCGACCTTGTCGTGCCACTGGATTCAGACATGCCTGGACGAAACAGTGAATGCGACTCTGCGCAACTGTCACTTAAATAAATTCAATTCATGTGCAAGCCATGACAGTATCTACCCCCCCCCATATACCCTCAGGTACTATGGAGATGGGTAAGCGGCAAAGCAGCAGATGTGGATGCACTAGAGCTGCAGATACAAACATGCACATAGGGGATAAGGTCGCATTTCACTGGACCGAAGCAGCAGTAGAACTTAGCAGCCCCTTGGAAATAAAGCAACTCTATTTAATGACAGACTAATACAAATGAGACTACTCCCGCTGTCTGGAAAAAGACATGCAACTATCATCAGCGTTTATGCATCCACTATGATTAACCTAGATGAGATCAAGGACAAATTGTATGAAGATCTGTAGTCTTTTATCGCGGGAGTAAAGTAATCAGACAAGTTCATCATACTTGGTTACTTCAGTGCTGAAGATGAGGCAGATCGTCACGTAATGCCAAGTCTCATCGGCAAATATGATTTTGGTAAATGCAACAACAACTAACTACTTCTCCTTCTGTGGAAATGCTCCGAGCAATACCTACTAATTACCAACATATTCTTCCATCTACAAAACTAAAATATAATGTTTAAATGCACCCGCACCCCAAACACTGTCATCACGATGACTATACCATCGTCAGTAGAAGAGACAGGTAGGATGCCCAAGTGACGAAGGCCATGAGAAGCGCAAATTGCTGGACTGACTACGCACTCCTAGTGTTCAACATCAGCATCCAGATTCCGTCAAGCAGACGCCCACAAGGCAACAAAGCACCCAAAAGTTCATGCGTTTGGTGAAGAACCGTGCAGCCAACAATAAACAATTGATGAGAACTCTGAGAATGTCAAGTAAAACTTGGCATCCTTCTGACACTCTGTGTACTCAGCTGCATCCAAAGCCTTTGGTTCCACTACACGTAAACATCAATATTGGTTTGATTATAATCATGCTGTCATACGGAGACTACTGAAAGAGAAACATCAGCTCTGAAAGGGCTGTTTAGAATACAGCATTTTCTCTTCTAAAATTCAGGCTATAATAACACAGTGAGGACTACCCGATAGAAATTCAGAGAGTTGCAAGAGAAATGACTGAATAACAAGGAATATAAGATTAAGTCTTACGCAGACAGGAATGACAAGAAGAACTTCTGTGACGTTTTGAGGACAATCTACGGACCACGGTCAACACGAACATGTCCAATACAGAGTGCTGACAACACTACACTGCTCAACGACGAAGAAAAGGTACATGAAAGATTAGTAGAAGACTTCAACAACATCCTCGGTCAACAATCATCTATCCTGAAGGAGGCACTTGCTCGACTAATCCATGCGGAAATCAACATATCTCTTGCTAATTCTCCAACTCTGATTAAAACTGAGAAAGCATATGACCTTCTATCAAATAGCAAAACCACCTGGAGCAGATGCTTCACCAGCAGAAGTCTACATAGCCTGAGGCTCGCACATCGCACATTGATTCACTAAACTCTTCCAGTCAATGTTGACTCAAGTAACTATAACCCAGGAACACAAGAAAGCATCTATCGTCCACTTGTACAAGCGGAATGTCAACGGAGAATCCTGCGACCACCATCATGGAATCTTCGTGTTGTCGATAACCGACAGAATTCTTGCCAGAATTCGACTTGCGCATCACACTGACCAAGGGCTCCTGCATGAGTCAGCGTGGCTGAAGTAAAGCACGAGGGTCTACTACGTACATGATATTTTCAGCCCCTGTAGAAATGCCAGGAACAGAACTCCATTCCTCGTCCTGAACAAAGTCTTTAAAGCAGTCAGTCGTGGGGGTCTCTGGAGAATTGTGTCAAAATTAAGGTTCCCCAGACAAATTCGTCGTAATGGTTCAGCCATTACATGATGGCATAATAGGTTGCGTCGCGGGCATTCCTAGTCAGCAATTGAGTCAAACGAGGCTGCATGTTGGTCACAACCCTCTTCAGTATGACACTCTCTACCGGCGTACAGATGATTTCTGTGTCTATGATACTGGGGTCGACATCAAATACCGAACCAATGGCAAGCTCTTCAATATGAGAAGACTGCGGACGAAGACAAAGTTACGGGAAAGTAACTGTTTTTGAGCTTCCATTTGCTAACAACAGCTCCGTGCATGGCTTTCTCAGCCTGACATACAACAGAGTATGAGCCATTTCTTATCAGCTTGTGGCTATTTCTGTCTCACAATCAGTATTAACTAGACAGATGTGATGCACCAACATGCACTAGGAAAGCTCAACGCAGCGTTTGCTAAAGCCGTTACTGTCTTCCATAATGGAGCTACAGACTGTGATCAATGCATCAACGCGAGCAGCGTCAAGTTCAGAACCTCAGCAAGTTCTCTTTTGATCAAAACCCCCCAAGTGGCATTTCCTGTCCAGTGTGCCACAGATAGTTTATAGCAGAAATTTATCCTGACTAGACCCCCCCCCCCCCTTCCAGGTGCTCACAGAAACCCAACCCAGTTAGTAATGTCATGGCCATGTTCGAACTCGAAGGACAAATAACAAAAATAGACCGAAGTACACACGTACCTAGAACGGTATCTTTTATTCACACAATAAGGCGAGCGTATCATAGGCCGATAAATCAGCTACGCACCTTTAATGATACTGACTGGCGGTTTAGGATATGATACCGCCTTTTCATTAAAACCTGCAAAACTCTGCAGACAATACTTGCTTGTACACATTGGTGTACATTTTATACACTTACCAGTATTTATCGCGACTATTGAGCCACCGGCGGTTGAAGAGTTTTTTTGGCAATATGTGCATACATGGGCGCCAACAGGATTTTTTGCAGGGGGGGGTCAGGATTTTTTCAGGGGTGGGGGGTCAGTCAGTCACGGCCAGGAGAGTTAGTATAAGAAGCAGTCTGAAACTAAAGCTACTATATATTAAGCGTTTTGAACAAAATCTTGTGACATATTTTCAGCTTCATTTGCATGATTAAACTTGTCGGAATTTCTATCTATCTATCTATCTATCTATCTATCTATCTATCTATCTATCTATCTATCTATTTGCAGTATGATTTCCAGGGGGGTCACGTGACCCCCCCACCCCCTTGACCCATGCTGCGGGCGCCCATGTGTGCATACTATTTCCAGATGATATCCTGTTTTGGGAACTTGTATATCCACGTGTAATAGTACAGACCGCTGCCCTGTGGCCATTATGAATTTCGCACTAGATATGGCTGTTACCAAATACCGGTAAGTGTCGAAACTATATGCAGGTATGTTCCGGAAAGATTTGCATACAGCAACATTTTACAGTTTAAAAAACAGGTCACATCAGACCAACAAATCATCCATCAATATCAGTACAAAACTGAGCGGGGTTGGGGTCTGATTTCTCGGATTAAAGGTATCAGACAGAAGTAATGTATGTATTCTGTTTTTTGAAAATGACTCATATAACTGCACGACATGCACGACATAGCCTGCTTAATTTAGAGAGGTTTCGCAGTATGTTAGTTATCATTCATAAGAATGCATGTAAGGTTTATTATATAACATTACAATTATGATACAGGAACAATAAATGAAAATTTTTAAATTGTAAACCGTTAACCCAAGATGCCAAAAAAAAGAGATGCCTAGCACACTGATACTAATTTTTTTTATAGTAAAGGCAACAATATACGTCACCCTACCTCATCTCTGCCACGACAATATGCATCAACCTTTTTGCATAACTAACTAGAAATCCACACGATTCCTCGCCCTCTCTTCAGCGCTCATCCCCGGCCCCCGGACAGTGACTCGTGTGTCTGTATGCAGAATTCGAAACATTTGACTTGTCTTCTTGCTCTATTTACCTACCCGGGACATTCACTGTTGGTCGTCTCCTCCCTGCTGCTGTGGTGACTTGACAAACTCAAGGGTGTAGTTAAATCATTATTATTGATATAATAATGAGCGATCCTACGCTAACCATGGAATCTCGCACAGCTAAACTAGCTCGACAGCGGCTAGAGGCAATTAAGAAATATCTTCCAGTCCGTGATTCTGTCAAGCAGCAACTACAATCGCGTCAGGAGTCTCAGGTGGAAGTTACAGAATGTACAGAACAGTTATTTAAACCAATTGCCGAATCAACAAAGAAAGTTGTTGTAGCAACTGAGGCAGCTCAAAAAGCACTTGAGACATTACCTGTTGATATTGCTGGCCGTCTTCGACCAACTAGACTACCACCACCCCGGCAACCACCTCAACCAAAGCCATCGCCTCCGCCAAAAGTTAAAACTAATATTACAGATAAATTTACGCCGGAAGGTATTGCCGCTATCAAGAACCCAGACCAAATAATTAAAATTGCCGCGTTTGGATTTCGTTATAGAGAAAGGTATGTAAAACCCGAATATGTTAAAGCTATGAAATCTGCCGATTGGATTATGGATGTATATCGCATCGCTGCTGATACTCTGCAGATCAGATCTAAGGTAGATAGTAATCAGTTTAGCATTTTTAACCAGGCAGTAAATGGATATATTAAACGAGAAAAACAAGAAAGGTAACAAAAAGAAGAAATGAAGTTGCGACTTGAAAAAGGTAGACAAGAGAGAGAATTAACCTTAACAATAAGTAAGAAAAAAAGACAGACAAAACAACAAGTAAGAAAAAAACAGACAAAACAACAAATAAGAAACAAACAGACCAAACAACAAGTAAGAAACAAACAGACAAAACAACAAGTAAGAAACAAGCAGCCTTAACAACAACTAAGGAAAAGGTAGACGAAACAACAACTAAGGAAAAAGACGACGAAACAACAACTAAGGAAAAAGTAGATGAAACAACAAGTAATGAAGAAGAAAAATTGAATGATGCAATCCTGACTTTGTTGCCACAGGAAGTGGTACTGCCACTCGATGAAAGTGGTCTCACTGCTCCATGCCCCAATAACGTCCTTGCCGATGTTGATAGATTAGAAATTCTGATTGGTAGAAAACGAGACGACAATAATTCCCCAGAAATCATTAATGAAGCAGCTGCTATTTGTTAGAAATTATTTACAGGAGGTATCATGGACATTAATGTTTACTGGTTCCTTATTGATGAAATCGTTGATGATTACCGCAGTGATTGATGCAATTAAATCAGTGACAAGAAAATAATATGATTATGCATAATGTTCAGCGTAGACCTGTAATGTTCAGGATGATAAATTCACGGTTACCAACACATAAAGCGATCTACTTTGATGGACTCGGTGATGTTGTTCAGGGTCTATTCAGAAGGATAGCCCCAAAAGCAATACCGATTGCAAAGCAACTGGGAATGAAAGCTATTGACGTTGTTCGTGATAAAGGTATTGGTATTGTTGGTGATCTTGCTAGTAAAGCATTCTCAGCAATCAAGGACAGACTAACACGATTAATACGACGAAAACCTCAGCCAATAAAATTACCCAGCACGGAAGTTATGCATGCAAATGTTAGTAAAATAATAAATCAAGCTGCAAATCAAAAACTAGCAGAGTTGGCTGTTGTATACCTGCCATTGGTAGAATCAGAAAAAGAAAAAATATAACTGCTAGTCTAATAGCAGGAAGTTGTCTTCGTGTTAACGATAGTAAAATATAATAATGTTCAAACGTGTATCTGATCCCGCATTCGACATGGATGCGCCAGTCCTCGAAAATGAATCGGTACGTGATTATCAACATTATTCGTATGATGCACGAGAGCCAAATCAGCGTGCAAGAATTGAGCTGCAAGTTTCAGGATACAAGCAGATATTTCTTACCCGCTGAAGCATTTATTGATGTAGGGTTAAATTCTAACAACAGATGATACTGAATATGGAGCTGATGTTAGAGTTGGTTTGTTAATAATGGCATCATGGCGTTGTTCAACAGTGCCACGTATAGCATTGACGGAAGAAATATCGAATCATGCCTGGGAAACGTCGACGTTGCCACGCCGATATTGGGTCTAGCAAGATATTCCTATGATTATTCAGGATCAGCTGGTCCGTCAGTGATGTTTGTGAAGGATACTACTTACCACCCTGACAACAGACCGTATGATATAAGACGACCAAGAAACAATGCCGACACCGCTGACGCCGATGTGGCTGCGGTGGTTCATGGTGCTAATCCAGAATTCAACGTAGGATTAGCAGCGCGTCGATCAGTGCTGAAAGATGGAAGTAGAAGATTTTCATGTGTAATTGCACTGTCCCACATCTTTGGATTTTGCAGAAATGTCAGAAAGGTTATTTTTGGAGCCAAGCATACAGTTATACTCGTACAAAAAGATACTGACGATGATGCAATCTGGAGCCCTATCGGTGATGCAGGTAAAGTAATACTGACAAAAAATTTCATTGTGGATGCCAACAGTGATATCGACAGTGACCGAAGAACAACGGCTGCTCTCTTTTATGGACTCGGGTGGTAAATCAATATTATCATGGTTGACGATAACCACAGATAGTGTTCAAAATAACATTAATGGTTTATTCACATGGCAGATAGCTTCACAGCAAGGTGTCTCTGCACCGCGACATATATTCGTTGCTTTCTAAAATACTGCTCGAGTAAACTCACAATTACATAGCACAATAATATTTGACAAACTTGGTGTTACTGACGTTCACTGAGAATAAACGCGCATCAAGAACCAGCTGAGGACATAATACTGAATTTTGAGAATAATCATGTTGCACGTGCATATCATCGTTTGATGACATTCATGGGACGTGATCAAAATGTCGATTCTGGTCTACAAATCTCACAACTTGATGTTACAACGCTGTATCCGATCTATTACTTTTCGCTGGAACATATGGATTTATTTAGACAATCTGTAGTTGATATACACTTTCGAGCTCGTGTGGCAAGAGGAGCTATTGCTAATTACAGAGCAATCGCTGTTATACTCTCAGACAAAACAATGCTGCTTGAAGGTGGTGGACGAATGAGAGTCATTGATGCCCCAGTGGAAAATATGTGATCCATTGCACGATCAGTAATTAAATCACTCATGATATTATAATGCCATATCATCACGTTAATGTTACTCTGACTCCTAGTCAGATTAAAAAGCTAAAATCAGCATTAAAAAGAATTCTGGAATACAAATACTACTGAAATCAGCAGCGATGCAAGGTCCAAATAAACTATCTCTAACAGAACGTCAACTCGAGCATTTCAATGACGCCAAACGATCAAAAACCGGTGTTAGATTTGATCTTACTGCGGATGCCATTAAAGACATTGCCAAGACGGGTGGTATATTTCCACTTCTTGCAGCTATACCAGCGTTGATAGCCTCTGCAGTCCCAGCTGTTGCAAAAGCAGCTGCACTTGGTGCTGTTCGAACTGCTGCTGGGATGGCATTAAAGAAAGCAACAGGTCACGGACTAAAGACTTCAAAAAAAGAGCCTTCAAAAATGAAATGGGTCTAAGACTGCCAGGAACCCTTCATTTGTGGTACGGTCGAGGTCTGAGACTGCCCGGGACACTTTGCTAGACGCAAAGAGTTTGAAGCTTCCCTTGTCCAATTTTGATTTACTTGATGCTGCTAAGCAATTAAGCATCACAAACTTCAGAGGTGTTTTTATGCGTGACCAATTACCAAAACAACCGAACCGTGCTGAACTGGTATCATTAATATTGATGGAAGTTCTGGTCCAGGTACCCACTGGGTTGCATACGCGATTGATCCACGTGGAGTTGTTTATTTTGATTCGTATGGGATGGCTCCACCAAAAGAATTTTTAAAATGTATCAGCGGACTGCAAAGCATTCCAATCTGGAATTCAACATTACCAGCACAGACAATAACTAATCCGCCATTACGCGGTAGTGAAGTATTTGCTGTGTTCGATGCTGTGTCAACATCGTTAGGGGTACCTCTTCATAAAGTCGTGCTCGAGTATACCACCAGACAACATCATCGCCCCACGTTTTAACAAGTCATAGTGGAATATATAATGGTATATATTTACGGAAGACCTGCTCTGAGTCTTACTCAGGGCAAGCCCCAAGGTGACTTATCCAAATATGCAACCCTTGACGAGGTTAAGGATGAACTCGCTAATCTATTGCCTCTCGCAGATGTGGATCAAAATGAAGTTGTTGTTTTTCAGGATCAACAAGGACGGTTACAGACGAGTAATATCCAGTTAACAGATATTATTCTGCGGGCTCCACATGCGACCGAAGACAACTAAGTGGTATTTACTAACAACGGTAAATTAAAAACTCGGAGGAATCAATTCTAACAATCATGGGAGAGATTACTGGACGAATCAAAAGAATTGGAGATAGTATGTATGGCGATCTCAACATGAGCAGAAATACAATTATTAATGTGAGAGAACCAAAATCAGACGATGATGTGGCAACAAAAAAATACGTGGACAACAATGACGCCACGATCAGAACTGAGATCAGTAAATGCGTTGCTAAAACTGGCTATGTAATGACTGGCGATCTCAACATGAGAGGAAATAGCATTGTAAATTTGAGCGAACTAGAATCAAACGATGACGCTGCAAAAAAGAAATACGTCGACAATAGCAACATCCCGATGCACCATCGTTAATGGCAATCAATGACGGAATGGCCACATTTAGATCTGAATAGATCTGAATCAAGTAACAGCGTTTACAAATTTTCGTAGACACAAATAGAACCATCAATGAATTTTTTGGGAGTCCAGTAGTCATCGACATAAAGCTCTCTGACATCAAAAAGATTACCGATGGTGTTGTATACACAGTAGCGTCTGGATCAGCATTATGGACACCACTCAGTAAATCCATCAAACATACCGCTGAGGTTACAGGCATATACAGGTCCTCTGTACTCGGCGTTACAACATTTACAATATCTACCACAATTTCACCGGTGTTATCCAGTTAAAGGATCTTCTGGATCTATGTTAGTGATATTGGAGCAAACAACGAGGAAACATGCGTGGTGGAACCCGAAGAAAAAGGTCTCGGCGTGTTGTACTATTGGTGTCTTGAATTCGTCGCCAAACTACCACCTACTTAAGATTTAGCAGTTTATATAATGAACCAATTAACGGTAGCCTCAATTGACCTTCAACGTTTCAGATACGAGCATGCGTGTTTGTGGCATATCATTGATGCGCATACAGAAAAACAAAATAAACATACCGCAGACGTATCGTTGTTACTGACATAATTGTATATTCTGCATCCGCTATGGCCGCTGGAACAGCAGCTATAATCGGATCATTATCAACCACATATAAAATAGCACCAGTAATAGGAATTGGTGTTTCAGTTATAACCGGTGTTGCTGGTATTTTTAATATTATCGCAAAAAAGATATCTACGTGCGCCACTGATAAATTACATGAACATAAAACGTTGTTATCAACGGCAATACATGAACACGCCAAATTATCATTGCTGATATCATTAGGGCTCAGTGATGGAACAATATAAGATCATGAATTCGAAGAAATGATTAAGGTTTACTATGAAGCAACTGGAAACCAACCCCCTGACAAAATCAGAGTCTAAATACAAGGACACTGTCAAGGACAAATACGGGTATTTAGATCTCTGACTTAAATAACAATGTCGCAAGATCAATCACTGCAATTGCTAGAACAAATCGTCGCTAATACAATACCACCAACAGCCAAGATGATATCAGTAACGTCAACCAAGCCTGAGTTTGACGTTAGCTTTCCAACGGCAATTCCAGCCAAGGAAATAGCTCCAGAACAATTGCGAGTATATTACAGATGGCCAAATATTAGATCAAGGTCGTTCGGTGGGTTGCAAGCAAATAATTCATTGGTATTTGCGTATAAAAATAAATCTGATGGAACCCCCGATTGGCAAGTTGTTGTTATTCCTACTGGCAGTTATCAAATAGAACAGATCAATAGTGAATTCCAACGCAGGATTAAATCTATGACAGGAAAAGAATCTAAGATCGCTATTACGGTTCATGAGCCAATATTATCAGCCGCGTTAGAAATATCAACGTCTGACTACAGCGTGTATATATATATATATATATATATATATATATATATATATATACCTATATATATATATATATATACACCATATACCTCCTATATATATATATATTATTTTTTATTTTTTATTTTTTTCTTGTTACAAGCCAGAGGTCTATGTTTGACCGAGCGGTGTCAAAACCCTGGCGCGATTCCCGCTAGAAGTCATAAGTTTACCCCAAATTTCCAAAGACTTCTATACAACTTCAGTTGTAAATTAGAAAGCCCAACGTGTCCATTTTATACATGAATTTTACTCTAACCAATGCAAGACCACAGATCTCCCAACTTGTCAAATATCTATCAACCGCACATCTACATAGTTTCTCTTCATCAACTGTCCGTGCCGTCAGCAGTTCACGCCGTAGAAACTCTACAAGCATCCCCTAACACAATGAACTATTTTAACTAAGCCACCTTAGGCCAGTCCATCTATGGTTTCAAGGCACATTACGCCAGTACAACTGCATCCCATTTGCCACCATGGCGACATAGACGGTATCTGCCGAGTCCCTTTTTGTTTATTCCATTGTGTAATTTACCGGTTTCGTACCGTAAAAAATGCCACTTCAGTCACAACACCAATGTACACCACTAGATTTTGATAGGGACTATATCATTCCAGGGACAGTCATGCGATTTGGGTCTGAATTCAGTACTAATTGACCATGGCATCATGGAAACTCAATAACACTTCTCTCCGTGACGTTTGCTGCTAGTAATTGGCTAATCATTTCGGGCTAAGGAATATTTCCTTTGCACCGAATTCCAACAATCAAACAAGTAATCACACAAATCTAAGAATTGTTTAAACGGGGCGCTATAACCAAATGCGCACCTCCAAACTTTATTGCAATATATATATATATATATATATATATATATATATATATATATATATATATATATGTATGTATATATATATATATGTATGTATATATATATATATAGTATGTATGCTGTATCAATGATATACCACGAGATGTATAAATTTTTCATTAAAAGGAAACGATGCTTGCTGAGTTTCCTTTTAATGAAAAATTTATACAACGAGTGGTATATCATTGATACAGCGTACATACTGTACATATATTTTATTTATATCACATACAAATACATATATTTGCCCTTTGAACGGAGTTCAGATTTACTACAGGCAGCCGTGTATTGACCTAGTGAATGAACTCTTCACATCCCCGAGTGCGTCCGCTACAAAATGTAGTTCTCTGCCGTAGTGGCTATTTACAATCACCTCTGCATATTGATAAGTTGATTGTTTTCTTTTCTTGGTTTCTATTTTTCTCCACATTGATTAAATCAATATAATACACACTTATGATTTAAACATGAAAGATGGTTTTAGTAATAAAAGTAGAGCAGTAGCAACACTTGGATACACCATTCAAATGAACACAATGCCATTCACCTTCAGGCGCATGGAAATTAATGTGGAATAGAAACTAAGCCAACTGACGAACCAACAAGAGGTAATTAAAATATTTTAATATATTTACAGTTGATCTAAGTCATTATTCTGCTTTAGCAACAGTACAACCGACCCACAAACTCTCTCTCCACAAACTCTCTCTCTCTCTCTCTCTCTCTCTCTCTCTCTCTCTCTCTCTCTCTCTCTCTCTCACTCTCTCTCTCTCTCGTCGGTTTGACTTTAAGACTCTGACTCTCTGTCTGTCTGTCTGTCTGTTTATCATCCTTTGGTCGGTTTGACTTAACTTTTATCTTCATTCATAAGTCCAGAGATATTGTCGGAAAATCCTCTACGTTCGCCATTTCATAGATTTTAGCCCGTATCCTGCTACGATGGTCAAGAGAGAGAGAGAGAGAGAGAGAGAGAGAGAGAGAGAGAGAGACCTTTGGACATTTTCATATTTAAATAATAATAATCGATTTTTTAGAACATTATGGTATGTTTAAGAAAAAACAAACAAAAAACCATAACATTAAATATATCACAGTATGTGTACCACGTAACCGAGGAATTTACTGGTTTGCAACATTGTATCATTGATAAACACTATTGATAAATCCCAAGGAAAGTGCACACGTATCGTTACGACGAACCATATTCTTGTAGGTTACTTGGTGTAATTTCTATTTCAAGGTTTTAATCCAGCACAAATTCCTTTTCTCTCTCATTCCACATTTCTGCGCAGTTTGTCCGTTATGCTTGAGAGGGGAGGGGAGAACAGAAAGCAGAAAGGATTGTGATGAAAATGTGTACCATATTAAATTAATTTAGAAAACGGGGATTATTAATACTTTTCATCATTATTTTTCATACGTCACTAGTGACTAATTTGTGGAAATTGATCATTGATCCAGAATCAACTGCAGACGCTCGCGAGAACGTTTTTATATACGTATTATTGCGCCATGGGCGGATCACAATTTGATATACCAATAGTATTGGTATATCAACTTGCTTTATACCAACACTTTAAATGCATGCTATTTTTTAATGTATGTGGTATAT
>JAECUM010000329.1:0-178377 GCA_016617855.1 Megalonaias nervosa | reverse complement strand
TAAACAATACAACAAGGAGTCAGGAACAGAGTTACGTGAATATTACAGATATAACCCCCGTGAGAAATTAGGGCCGTACGAAGCAAAAAAATCGTATTTGAATCACATATTCCAGTGCGATATTGGTAAATTACCGGCCGAACAAGTAGAACATTTATATAAAAACTCCACACATATGAGACGAGGTCAACGCGTTATTGTCGATAAATTTAATCAAGGACATGCGATTGAAACAGAAGTATTTAGATCAGATAAACTCAGCCCGGGCGAGAAATTGTCAAAAATAAGGATATTTCTAAAATTATTGGATCTACCTGATGTTGTGACTGATGATCTGTTGGTCACGAAAACGTCGATATCGGGCGCGGATTTCCGCATGTACATCGAGGATATGATCGGCGATCCTGATTTACTTCGGGATTATAATGATATATTAAGTAATTGGTCATCAATATTTCCTGACATAAGATTGAAACATAAACCAAAATTAACTGTTAGGGATATTATTGAAAAAATCAAGTTGATCTACAAGAGTTTTGGCGCATCATTAACGGCAAATAATAAGATAAACGCAGAAAGATCTGATTACACACTTAATTATTCACAATGGCCTAGATCAGATCTTCTTGATAACCCTCGTTGGAGAAATTGTATTAATACAGATCAGGGGTTTTACGGCGGTAATGATATTACTGTTATAAATGAACATTCTGCCGTGTTGAAGTTTCATGTATGGAGCGTCAACGGTTGGTTTAACAACTAGTATTGATCTGTCGGGAACTCTCTTCCTTAACAAAGTTAAAACAAAACTTTATATTTTAATGATAATAATTATTTTTGTGATGCAGAAAGTGAGATTCTCTCAATATATAATAAATGTTACCTCACTTTCTGCATCACAAAAAAACAAATATTTTTTTATTGTTGGGGAAAGTGTGATTATCGCAGTTTCTGCAATAAGTCACACACAAAAAAATAATTTTTATATTTGATAATTATTGATTAAATATTTATAATAATAATGGCAACAATAGAGGATAGAAAAGCAATTAATATTTTGTATAGCCGCCTTAATTACTTTGAAGATGTATTATTTCACGGCCCAGACGGTAAACAGTATATTATGCAGCCGCCAGATACATATTTAACATTTAAATTAGTTGATAATAAGATCATTCCTTTTCTCGGCAAGGAAACTAATCTAACATTATTTTCTTTGAATGAAATTATTGAAGAATTTTCGAAGGAATTTTTATACAGATTTCATTTATACAGCCAACCTACTGCAGAAATAGAATCTATTCTTGGACGGCCTCTCAATACATCTGAAATTCAAGCCAAAATGTTTGTTGACGAAATGATAATTCGTAAACTTATTGGTGATCCATCACTAAATTAATGAAAAAAATAATAATATTTGTATCAGTAACTCGCCATTTAACACATTTGCACTGGGTTATTATGAAATATTATAAGGCCCCGCTGTAGGAGCTGTAGTACTAAGTAATATTATATGCTGAAGATAAGGTAAATTAGTTATTATTTTGTTATCTATTTCCAACTTGAAAATTTCTTCAACATTTTCGATCATATGTAAAATAATAGTTCCAGAAAAAGTGTTTGTGGGATATTTTGCTGTTGTTATTTTGAAATTCACATAAACATCACTTTTATTTTTTTCATCTTCACGTATAATAATTATATACAAACCTGAAACTTTTGGAATATATTTGAAAGTGTCATATATTTTATCTGTCCACAAATCAGATATAACAGCAACTTCATAAACAATATTATTAATATTGGTATGAGGAATTGTAATTTTATTTATTTTACTTGTAATTTCATTAACTTCTGTTTCAAGTTTTTTAACTTCCTCAAGTTTTGCCTTTAGTTCTTCAAGTTTTGTGTTTATCTCGGCCAGTTTTATATCAACTTTTGATGGTTCTCCGAAAAACTCTTTGATGGGCTTATTTATATTTCTGCGGAAAATTGAAAACTGATCAACATGTTTATTAAAAGTTTCTACGTGACTATTATAATCGGTTTTCAGAGTAATTAATTCATCAGCTTTTAATGTGCTTATTTCATTCTTAATATCATCAACATATTTCTTTGTTGCCGCATCAAGTTCATATTCGGGCGCGGCAAGATTATTAATATTATTATTGTTCATGTCGAGAGATGCCCGCATTATACCACGATTGGCCAGCACATATTTAGATTCTTGATCATCTACATATTTCTTTGTCGCCGCGTCTGTATCTGCAGTTGGTTCTCCAAGATCTATAATTTTATTCTGGCCCATATTAATAGCATCTGTAAATATATCACCTACTTTCTTAACATAATCACTAAGTGCCATGCCAGAATCTTGAATTCCACCCTGATCAGAGAAAGTAACTATATTATTAACGGCCGCGGTTGGAACTCGCACAAGTATATCAGGTAATTGTACATTACTTGTCATTAAACGACCTTCTTTATCCTGAAAAACAACTACTTCATTTTTGTCCACACTCGCGAGATTCAATAAATCATCAATTTCATTTCTGAGCTGATCCACAGTTGCGTATTTTGATAAATCAACTTGCCGAGCTCTACGGGAAGATCTACCATAAATATCTACCATTATTTTCATTAATTTCTGTTTTTAATTTTATAATCTGCCGGATTTCAGATATTCTGTTAGATTTCCGCGGATTTCTACAATAATTTTAGTAAATTTGATAAATTTCTCGCGGATTTCACAGATTTCTACAATAATTTTAGTAAATTTGATAAATCTCACAAATAAATCGGGTAAATATACCCGACGGATTTCAATTTCTGTCAAAATTCATAAATAAATCGGGTAATTATACCCGACAAATTTCAATTTTTAGCAGATTTCGCGAATTAATCAGGTAAATATGCCCAATATTTGACAGAATTTCATGATTTTCATTAAATAATTTTAATTTTATAAATATTTTTGTCAGATTTTCCACTCTCATAGATTGGCCAAGAATAATTTACAGATCTCACAGATTTCTGCAATAAAATAATATTAATAATTTCAGATATTCTGTTATATTTTCTCGCGGATTTCACAGATTTCTACAATAATTTCAGTAAATCCAGTAAAAATTCTATCAAAGTCAGGTAATTATTTGACAGAATTTCAATTTCTGATGAATTTCATAAATAAATCGGGTAATTATACCCGACAAATTTCAATTTCTGATGAATTTCATAAATAAATCGGGTAATTATACCCGACAAATTTCAATTTCTAGCAAAATTCGCGAATTAATCAGGTAAATATGCCCAATATTTGACAGAATTTCATGATTTTTATCAAATAATTTTAATTTTATAAATATTTTTGTCAAATTTCACAGATTGGCCAACAATTTTACAAATAATTTCCAGATTTCTAATAACAATAATTATTTTTGTGATGGAGAAGCGGGACAAACATTATATTATTATATGAAAATGTCCCAAATCTCCAAACTTTTATATATACCACAAACAAATTGTCGCAGTTTTCAGATTTCTAATAACAATTATTTTTTGTTACATTATATTGTGCCGAGGCCAATGTCAGTCTGTGATTAATTTTACAAAGATCAGATATTCTGTTTTTATTTGTTCTCTGCTCATACTTCAGATTCTTTATTAATTTCTTCTGCCCAGCAATTTTGTTTTTATAAGCAACTACAAACTGGTTATGATCATCTATTTTATTTTGCTGCTCAGCAATTATATTATTAAGGTCATCAATTTCATTTTCAAGATCATCTATTTTATTTTTCTGCTCATCAATTATATTTTTTGGTTCATCAATTTCATCTTCAAGATCAACAATTTTACTTTTCTGCTCATCAATTTCATTTTGATCTGCGACAGTCACACTGTGGCAACATTCTATTTGTTCAACTGCGGGCTTTACAAGATCAGGTCTTAGATTATTGTCAAAAACATTTAATCGCCGCCAAATATCATAAACACGCCACAGACTTATTTTATACTGTCTAGCAATTTGATGGGCAGATTGTTTATTTCTGAGGTCCGCGATATTATGTTCGTCAACATCATTTATTGTAACTATTTTCGGCATTATAATTAATAACAGATTTTCAGACAAATAATAAAAATAATTAATTTTATCAAATATAAAATATATCCGGCCTTTTTATAGTTGTCAGGAAATATTCCTAGTAATTACCTGAGGTATTGCTAATCAACTTCCGAATATGAATTTGATGCGGCAACAAAGAAATATGTAGACGATATTAAGAATGAAATAAGCACATTAAAAGCTGATGAAATTGATACTCTGAAAACCAATTATAATAGTCACGTAGAAGCTTTTAATAAACATGTAGAACTGTTCTTAAATTTCCGCAGAAATATAAATAAGCCCATCAAAGAGTTTTTCGGAGAACCATCAAAAGTTGATATAAAACTGGCCGAGATTAATACAAAACTTGAAGAACTTAAGGCAAAACTCGAGGAAGTTAAAAAACTCGAAACAGAAGTTGATAAGATCACCGATAAAATAAATCAGCAGACAATTCCTCACAGTAGTATTGAAAATATTGTTTATGAAGTTGCTGTTATATCTGATTTGTGGACAGATAAAATATATGACACTTTCAAATATATTCCAAAAGTTTCAGGTTTGTATATAATTATTATACGTGAAGATGAAAAAAATAAAAGTGATGTTTATGTGAATTTCAAAATAACAACAGCAAAATATCCCACAAACACTTTTTCTGGAACTCTCATTTTACATATGATCGAAAATGTTGAAGAAACTTTTAATCTAGAAATAGATAATAAAATAATAACTAATTTACCTTATCTTCGACATATAATATTACTTAGTACTACAGCTCCTACGGCGGGGCCTTATAATGGTTGATAATGACCCAGCGCAAATGTGTTAAAGTTACTGATACAAATATTATTTTTTTTCATTAATTTAGTGATGGATCACCCAAACATTTACGAAATATCATTTTGGCAACAAAACTACTAGCCTCAATATCAGATTCATTGAGAGGCCGTCCAAGGATAGATTCTATTTCTTCGAAAGGTTGGCTATATACAAATAATCTGTATGAAAATTCCTTTGAAAATTCTTCAATAATCTTATTCAACGAAAATGATGTTAGATTAGTTTCTTTGCCGAGAAAAGGAATGATCTTATTATCAATTAATCTAAACGTCAAATATGTATCGGGTGGCTGCATAATATACTGTTTACCGTCTGGGCCGTGAAATAATACATCTTCAAAGTAATTAAGGCGGCTATACAAAATATTAATTGCTTTTCTATCCTCTATTGTTGCCATTATTATTATAAATATTTAATCAATAATTATCAAATATAAAAATTATTTTTTTGTGTGTGACTTATTGCAGAAACTGCGATAATCACACTTTCCCCAACAATAAAAAAATATTTGTTTTTTTGTGATGCAGAAAGTGAGGTAACATTTATTATATATTGAGAGAATCTCACTTTCTGCATCACAAAAATAATTATTATCATTAAAATATAAAGTTTTGTTTTAACTTTGTTAAGGAAGAGAGTTCCCGACAGATCAATACTAGTTGTTAAACCAACCGTTGACGCTCCATACATGAAACTTCAACACGGCAGAATGTTCATTTATAACAGTAATATCATTACCGCCGTAAAACCCCTGATCTGTATTAATACAATTTCTCCAACGAGGGTTATCAAGAAGATCTGATCTAGGCCATTGTGAATAATTAAGTGTGTAATCAGATCTTTCTGCGTTTATCTTATTATTTGCCGTTAATGATGCGCCAAAACTCTTGTAGATCAACTTGATTTTTTCAATAATATCCCTAACAGTTAATTTTGGTTTATGTTTCAATCTTATGTCAGGAAATATTGATGACCAATTACTTAATATATCATTATAATCCCGAAGTAAATCAGGATCGCCGATCATATCCTCGATGTACATGCGGAAATCCGCGCCCGATATCGACGTTTTCGTGACCAACAGATCATCAGTCACAACATCAGGTAGATCCAATAATTTTAGAAATATCCTTATTTTTGACAATTTCTCGCCCGGGCTGAGTTTATCTGATCTAAATACTTCTGTTTCAATCGCATGTCCTTGATTAAATTTATCGACAATAACGCGTTGACCTCGTCTCATATGTGTGGAGTTTTTATATAAATGTTCTACTTGTTCGGCCGGTAATTTACCAATATCGCACTGGAATATGTGATTCAAATACGATTTTTTTGCTTCGTACGGCCCTAATTTCTCACGGGGGTTATATCTGTAATATTCACGTAACTCTGTTCCTGACTCCTTGTTGTATTGTTTAATCCGATCACCTACAGATGTTTTTAGAAATTCATCAACGGCCGGATTATTCTTGATGTCGGCATCTGATGGTTTTTCAATATTGTTTTTGCGCGCCCATGTATCAAAGTCATCGACGGGAGGTTCTATTATAGTATATCCGGTGTTCTTCATCATGCTGATCAATCTTGGCGTGAAGTACATCTTCGAATTGTTCTCGTCGATGATGTCGCTGATATATGCAAATCCGAACGATGTCGTTAATTCTCCTGCGTTTGGTATTCGATATAATTTAATATCGTCATCAATCAATCTTTCTCGATCCACAATTACTTTCTCGATGGCCTCACGATATAACGGTAATTTACCTTCACGTTGTTTTCGCGTCGCCGAATAATGTATCTCATCTACACAACGAAATCTGTGAAGGGCCTGCCTAGTTGCTTCTACTGATCCTAGTTCTTCAGAAAATACAAACATGATTCTGAATCTATCGTCAATTATACTAACCCCGGCCTCGAGAGTGTGGTTAAATAATACAACATCAATATTATCAAATGCAGCATTAATATTGTTGAAGTCCGATTTCTTCTGCGCCGGGTTAGTATCGGCGTGATAGTATCTAACTCGATATCCAAGATGTTGTAGTTGTTTGGCCAGACTTTCAACGGAATAATTAGTGCGTTGTTTGTTATGTGTAAATATAGCTATTTTGTCCTCTGCGTCTTTGGATTTTAATTTATCAAGTAAATTGTTTAAATTAATTTGATGCGACCGTTCGACGATAAACTTTTTATCGTGGTCAGGTTTGTAATTGTTTATGATAAATTTCATAGTTGACCTCGATAATTTGTCGCGGAATAATATAAGATCATCATCATCAGCATCTGCGTCGAGAACAATTAATCTTTTACAAGCTGTTACTAACCCAGCAAATTTCTCCCAACGCTCTTTACTGTATTTGATAGACGCAAATTGTTGCCGCCGAATACCATGCCACTCGTCTACAATAAGTACAT
The DNA here is from genome assembly GCA_016617855.1 of Megalonaias nervosa. Classification (NCBI taxonomy): domain Eukaryota; kingdom Metazoa; phylum Mollusca; class Bivalvia; order Unionida; family Unionidae; genus Megalonaias; species Megalonaias nervosa. The sequence goes on along the minus strand of JAECUM010000329.1, from coordinate 171,011 downwards.
CAGGGACTCCGAGAATCCGATGTAGAGATTCCCATTGGACAATAACTCTTCGTTTATCTCCCTCATTAAATATAATACTGCCAATAATATCTGCGTATGATTCGATATTATAATCCGATTTAATCTTTTCCGTAAAGGTTTTCCTGTACGACACAACAACGACAGATTGATTATCTTTTAATGATCTCCAAGCTGCTTCTGTTTTGCCAAGTCCACATGCGGACCCGTCAAGGTAATCTTCGTTAAATATTATTCGGCAGCCTGGTCCTGCTTCATGATCAGGTAATTCAATATATGAAAGATCCGCGTTTCTAGTTTTCATATAACCGGGATAGTGTAATCTGCGTCTCGCCGCGATTAAATATTTTATATATTTTTTATTTTTGTGTTTCTCGGTCCCATCTACATAATCAGTCTCTAACTGAGTCTCTAACTGAGTCAGGGGTAATTGTATTTGTTTTCCCGTTGATCTTGGGCAGCAAATAGAATAATAGTCATCATGGTTGATATAGACTAAACAGTTATCGCATTTGTCCTCGACATATCCGCGTAATTCATTAAATCCATGACGACGTTCACAGATGTTGCAATAATGTCCGGGTTTTCTTGAAATTGTGAATCTATTTCCGCATATATTAATCACGTCGATCAGTTGATCAGGTTCTCCCGTCAGCGCAATAGATATTCGTGTGAGGTCGTCATCAATATCTCCGGAAATATCACATATATCTTCTTCGTCATCATCGCGTGGTATTTCCTGTTGGGGTTGGATCGCCGTTGGACAAGCTAGTAATTCAGATGCAGTATATTTGTTATCTCCCGCCTTCGGGAATATAAGGCGCTTGCATAATGTTTGTTCGCCCGTTTTGTATGACCGCGTGCCATTCAATTTTATACTGTACAATCCGGCCTGACGATCAATATTCCATCGTCGTTTAACCCCGTATGCTTTGCCAATTAAATCACGATGTTGATCGAATGTTACAGGCTCAGATTTGCATAGTACGTGATAGCCATTATTTGTTTCGAAAACAAATACTTTTTCACGATCACATTTACATATTTTCGCAAAATAATCAATTACCTCGTCGATGTCTATTGGCTGATTTGATGGTCGAATACCAATAAAATGATCTAGGCAATCTCGCACTTCCTCGAGAAGGAATTTTGTATCAAGATCAAATACAGGATATCTTAATCTGAATTTTGGAATTATTTCTGTGACTGAAGATTTATTTGTAAACTCGCCGGCGAATCTATCAAAGTCAGAGTCACATAAAAACACATAAAATTTACCGAAGTGCTGTATAATATTCCCTTGTGCATAAACACCATTACATACTGCCAGATTTTCGATAGCGTCATCCTTGCGGTCGTGGCAAATAATATCCTTAAAATAATTAATTTCATTTAAATTATATAAATTATTATATACGGGTTCTGTCATCATCTTTTTTTCTGTCATCATCGTGATACTATATACAAATTATATATTTAAGTAAATATTTGTTTAATTAAAGATTTGTATATTATTATATATGTCAATTCAGGCAAATAATACTTGTATATGGATTATTCAGGGCTCAACACGACTTTGTGGTAATAGTTGTAAAGGAGAATATTGTGCCCGTCATAATTATATGCTAAAGAAAGGTTCGGGCGGAACAAGACCGTGTATATTGTGTGGTAAAGGACTACGTGGTAAATTGGATATCTGTACACGATGTGGCGGTAATAATTACCGAACTACAGTAATTTATTATAGTAAAAGAAATTTAAAGTATGTACCACATAAAGAAAGACCTCCAATTGTAGAGGAATTTATTGAGAAGCATAAAAAAATATAAATACTGTAGTTGATCTGGATAAATTCATAGCAGCAGGAAGGGTGAATGACAAAAATTGAATGACCCGCGAGTAAACTAAACGCATTAAAGCAAAAGTCAAAAATGAAGTAACAAAAATGAGCTAACCCAAAAGATTTATTATTGGTTTTTCAAACTAAAAGGTAATAATATAGTTAGAAGGCTCGGTTTATCGTTTTGACCCTTATTTTTTGTTATTTATTTTTACTTAACGGTTCAGGCAAAAAGTTGTAGGGTTCACCCTTCCTGCTGCTGTAATTGTTAATCAGTTGTCATGCATGAAATCTTTTTATTATAACTGTAGAAGCGTAACAAAGTTGGTAGATTAAACTTGGATTATCCTGACTCACTGGGAAATGGGGATTTTACACAGATGATTGGCCAGCTGCATAGCTGATATATTTGTATGGAATAAAATCTATATCCAGGGGACACTTCACTGTATGAAATAGAATGAATATGCAGGGGACACTTCATTTTTCAGCACTATGAAAATGTTCAGAAAAGTGGCATCCACATAACAGTCATATTACTGTATGTACATTCCTATTACAATACATTAATTAGAACTGCATATTCATACTGCATTATAATTAAAAATACCCAGGTCACATGGAAAATTCAATTTAGGAGGTAAATTCTTGAAACAAAATGTCATTTTAAAATTTATGTTAGTTCTCAGTTATGTCCTATTTACTGATTATCATCAGTGTCCATAGTTTGTTAATTGCTTGGTGATCAAAATCATCATGAGCTCTTTCTATATTCTATTTATATTGCAAGAAAATAATTTTTCAGACACTTATGACTCCCACTGTATAAAAGGCATCATAATTAGTATAGGTCTATAGGTCCAACAATGCAAAAGAATACAAACCCCTATAGGTTAAGAAAGAAATAGAAAAGTCTGCAAAAACTCCTATGCTCAATGCTTAGTGAGATGGGAACTGAGTAAAATGAATGGATAGTCGTAATTAAATAGTACATACTTGACCTTCTTTATATAAATACCGTACTATCTTTACTTGCTTCAGTCCAGTCCAGTCAAACTCCAAGCAACAAAGATCCTGATCTTCCATAACATAATGCACCTGCAGATCAAGGTCTGTGTTGTTTGTTCTATTGATTATTCCTAACAAACTGCATAGACTCATATCTGCTGGTGCACTATGCAACAGCAGATCTTGGTCTGTGTATTTTGGAGTTGGACTAGTCTTATAAGTGAGTACATATGGTGTTTATTTATGGGTGTTTATTTCTGATGACATTGTTTATAGCTGTCCAGAGATATTTAATGGTCAAGATGGTAATATTAATACATGATTTTAAAATGGGCCAACATGATAGTCACTATTCCATTTAATGCATTCAGCTGGTTAACATTTTGCAAGAATGGCCATGCCAATCGTGGTAGAACATAAAAGTGAGGAAAAAACCATGTCCACATCTGATGGTAAGTAGATGTTGGAAACAGCATACTTGAAAGGTATCATCGTCTTTGAACTAGGGTGATCTGTCAATCATTGGGATGACATTTTCTATATTTGGCCTAGGTCTGTTACTTCAGGGAGGCTAGTTCTAGTCTTAATATACACTAAGGAAGCTGACACCTTTACTTTATAAATTGTCAAAATCATTCTTTATAAAAAAGCCAACAAAGAAAAAACAAGAAATATCTACAAGTAAAACAAATGTGACCTGCATTTTTAATGATTAAACAAATCCTTTGAATATAAAAATTGGGCAAATGAAATGAAGAGTTTCAAAAAGGGGTAGGGGAGCTTAATGTTAAATATGATATGAATAGGTATGCCAACTTAAGATTAGCATATCTAATGTACAATGACAAAAAAACCTCGATATATAAGTGTTTTATTGAAAACTTTATACAGTGTAATACAATGTAATTTTAACATTACTTGAACTTTATACAATACAAATCAATGTATTTATCAGCATTAATACAACCTGTATATATTGCATTTTTGTGGGGAAGACACTTGTTTTATACTGGTTATTAATAACAAAAAAATCTATTTACTGAAGAAAAAACCCACAGATCATGAAAGAGGCAGCCTGTGTGGCAAATGACCTTTGAGGTTCCTTCCAGTGTGAAGTGGGGATCAGAATATATAAGCATTTGAAAAACGTCAAGTACTTTAACTACTTCTAGCCACTGATATATTTTTTTCAACTTGAAAATTGTTTGGGTACGGATAAAGGAGTTACAGACTAGACACAGCTTTTTAATCTCTCTCTGCCATCCTATCAGTTCTTATCAGCAACCAGTTCTCATCATTGATATCAAATGACTGTTTTCGACATTTTATTACTTGTGTGTTCTCTATTTCTTCAGTAGTGTATAAATCAAGTTCTAAGAGTAACAATCAACAATGACTTAAAACATGTTTACTGATTGAGCAAAACTTAATTCCAGTGAATGCTAACACTGCCTTACAAAGGGAAGCATGCACCAGGTACAGACTCTGGCAATATTAGACCAGTATGGGGAAATAATTCCAGACCATTATTTTGTTACATGTACATGTCACTGATGGCTCAATATATATATATATATATATATATATATATATATATATATATATATATATATGTGTGTGTGTGTGTGTGTGTGTGTGTGTGTGTTATGAGAATTTTATTATGTTACCTTTACCTTTTATGGTAAGTACATTTTACAGAATTGTAACATCTTTACATTTTAGCTTCTTTTCTTGTTCTACTTCATGTTCACATGGATTTGGAAGGGATTATCCTCCTAAATTTTTGTGCAATTCATTTTTACATTTTTCAAACATTAGTTTGCACTATAAAGCAACAGTTGTGCCAATGATCCATGTGCATGTTTTGGGATTTTTAACATAACTTTAACAGCTTAAGTCATAATGTTACGTTATGTGCTGCCAGTGCAGCAGTTTATAGTGATATCTACCACTGGGACATCATGCCACAGACATGTAGCATCATGTTCCACTCAGTCACATTATCCTGACACCAGGCTGATTGGTCCTAACACTAATGTCTTAATGCTGAGCCCAAGTGAACAGCTGTTAGTACCATTTTTATAAGTCTCTGGTATGACTTGGCCAGGGTTCAAACTCCTCATGACCTCCCACAACCAAGGCAGATGCTCTAACTATTTAGGCTACCGGAGCAGTCCCCTTGTGCCATGAAATGCTACTACATACATACATACATACATATATATATACAAGAATTAAATTATATATAAACTATGAATAGCAATTAATTTTATTCTATGAATAGCATTTACTTCATGTTATATTTGGATAAATATGGATAGCCACTAATGCAAATTGTTAAGTAATTTCCATATCAACAGTGCATCATTAAACGATTATCACTGGCAAGATAATAGATATAAGAATGTAAAAGGAAATGTACTTACATGTAATGAAATAAATAAAAATCACTCAGATAAATATATTAAGTACTATAAAGATGGATAATGAGAATTAGTTCTGAATGGTGAAGGCCTCTGCTCCAATTAGGTTGTTTTTCGAGACAGGAAGTTATTGCTGATAGATCAATCTAATCTATGTGGTATTATTGTTCCACGTGGTATTTTATTTAGGTAAAGTAAACTAACTGAGCATTCAAAATATGAAAATATGCTGAATGTTGACTTTAAGAAATGAAATAATATTTGTATTATTTATTAGAACTGATAGGATACTAGTAATTCTTAGCTGCTGGAAAAGAGAAAATTGCTGTACCTCTTCTGAATTGTATGACGTCTCATTTCTATCAGATACAATTATATGTTTGTTTTGGTGACCAAAGAAAAGCATAAGATTTATGGACATAATTCCAATTAAATTTTCTTACTCTGTTCAGACAAATGTCACAGTGACCCAGTAATAATATATCAATGGAAGACATTTACAAATATGCACCAAGAGCAAGCTTGTGTGCTGAAGATGCAAGCTAACAAAAACCTAGACTGCATATTGGTAACACATATAATTTACACATCTGCGGTCAGAAATTGAATTCCAAATTACAACTTTGCTATGGTTAGCAGCCACAGAGATGAGCGATTTCTGCCAGTCCTTTATCTCCTTGATCCTGAGAGTCAAACAATGATGCCTGTTTTTTTTTTACTTTTCACAGAGCCATGACAGCATACTGTTTTACTGGAAATTCTCATGTACTGGGGAAATCATAAATGATGCTGTGTTTTAACGAGTACCAAAATATACCCACTTCTAAGCTCAAATGCAAACTGGATAGACCTAGATGTTCCATAGTATAATGTGATGGCAGATCTGGGCCTATGCAGTTTGTTAGATATACTCAGTAGAACAATACAGACTCTGATCTGCCAGTGCATGATGTGACAGCAAATCAGAGTCTATGTTTTCAATTGCAGTCAATTTATAAGTATGTATATATGGCACACTGTATGCACAAACACACCTCACTGGAGTTCATTTTATGCAAAACCACATGACCATGAGATAAAAATCAATAGTCTACTAGATTAGGTAAAATACTGTTGAGTAATAATTTCACCAACAAGAAAATGATTAAAAATAAAGGGTTTAATGATCATACTATTAAAGACAAGGTTTTATTCTGAGGTCCCTTATGTTTACACCAGTATTATGGTCATTAAGACTGCCTGCTGTTGGAATTCAGTTGCATAAACAATGTAAAATAAGCTACAGTTATCAGTGATGGATGCATTGTAAATAGACCCTACTCACCATAATTTGTTAAGCAGGATTCTAAACAGAGAACTTCTGTTTATAAACAAAGTCAACAAAACTGGTATGCTGCTGCCATAGCTACCCAGTACTCTTAATGATGAAGTATACTGTCAGAAATCCAATTCAATCTGATCTCATCAGCATAAACCTACATGTCAAATTTGACTGATATCAAACATTTCTTGTTCTCACCAATATGAAACCATGAACCAAAACTACCTTAAAGTGAATAAACCTCAGTAAAATTGTCATGTGAAAACCAAGCCAGAAGGGCAGGCAATCTGGGGAAAATAACTTCTGTAACTGATACTGTGGAATGTGGAACAATTAACTCCTTCAAGGTCTTGGCAATAAATTGGTGCATGCCAAATCTGGCTGAAATGCAACACATCTGTGTAACGTTTTACTGTGGAAACAGATAATCAGGGGCCATAACTCTTCTAAATGACACAAAAAAACCAGGGAATTCAACCTTTTCAAGGTTATATCAATATAAAATTTCACTCTATAATTGGTTAATATTTAATATTTCCAAGTAAAGTTATCTTGTAAAATGCAAGCTGTTGAATGACTGACATGATTGAGGGCTTCACCAGGCAGGGCCTCAATTAAGTCATATCAACTTTCAATTCTAATCCAAAAAAAGGTATGCACTGACAAACATATTTAAATCTATCTCTGCAGTTTTATATAACAAAAAGGAAAATAAAATAATCATAATTATGTTAACCCTTTCAATATAGAGACATTCTCCTTGCTGAAGAAGAAATTTACATGAACCATGAAATACTGCCCCAATCTGTATGTCATTCCATTTCTCACAAGCACCCCCCCCCACTGCATCCATCTATTCACACATTCATTAATGTATGCATTTATGCATGCATATTTCAACCAATGAAATAATGATGTATTTACATGTACAAAAATAGTATCATACATAAATATATACAATTATCTGTAATGTAAGAATCATGCTAAAACAGGAGGCCAAAGTGGATCTGATACTGCTCACTGACTTGCATAACATTTGAGCATCTAACTAAGCAGACTTCAGTAATACTGTAAAAACACAACCTATATTAACTATCTTCCAAACTTTAAATCATGTACATTTTACCTATTTCACTATAGTCTGCTAACAATTATTTCTAAAGATTATAGTATTACCAACATAATGAAGTTATTCAGGATCTTTTTGACTTAAGTTTACAAACAAAGCTTTAATTTGGGGTCAACTGAGTTACATGGCTTTCAATAAACTTAAATTTATAATTCATAGTCGTAGCTTTTTTTATGGTCATGGGTTTCTTTCTCTTGGTAAATAAATTTGGGGTGTCTGAAGAGAACAGCATATTGCTGGTATTTTTTATATCTGCATTTCAAATACTTTATGAGCAATGACACTAAATATGTGAAATATCATAAAATAATGCACAATACATGTGATAACATATAAATGACAAATGTTTAAGGCACTTTAAAATGGCAATACTAACAACTGTCAAATTATATTCCCCAACTGTATCAAGGTTGCTTCCAAATATTTAAGAACTTCAATTGTGATGTTTTCAGAAGTAATTCTCTACAAATAAAATGTATAAACTTGGACATGGTATTTACAAGAAGTATGTTTTTACTGAGGCAACATTAAGATAATAAAAACATGACTACCTGCAAACATGTATCTATAACTGTGCAAAGAGATTCTCATCCGTAATTACAACACTGTACATTGCTTATGTTAACCATCAATTGTAAATTGTCTTACATCAATGCATTAAATCAAACACATTTTTTTCCCTCTCACTACATATCATTATAATACTGTCTCAAGACTGTAGTGATTCATCAGTTTTACAAACTCATTTTTATAACCAATTATTTTCTATGCTTGAAGTGTTACTTGTTATATTTTATTTTAAATTTTCTCTTCAGATTTAAATTACAAATTATTATGTTTGAAGGTGTATTATTTTGCTAATTTCAATAAATGGTTCTGTTGTATTCTAAAATTGTCTCTTTTTTAAAATCTTGTTTGCATTTTTGGGAAAAGGAAACTGAATTGATTCTACAGCATATGAACTGGGAAGCATTTCAAACTCTATTGAATTTCATTTATATGTGCAGATATCGCTTATAACAAATATCACTGGATATAAAGATGAAAAAGACTATTTACAAAACTTAATAAATTCAGATCATAATAGCCATTAAAGTGATGACAAGATCAGATCATAGCCACTAAAGTGATGACAAGATCAGATCACAGCCACTAAAGTGATGACAAGATCAGATCATAGCCACTAAAGTGATGACAAGATCAGATCAAAGCCACTAAAGTGATGACAAGATCAGATCATAGTCACTAAAGTGATGACAAAATCAGATCATAGTCACTAAAGTGATGACAAGATCAGATCATAGTCACTAAAGTGATGACAAGCTCAACATAACAGATGCAATATCACCTCATCAATTCCATAATCAAACCCATGTAAGATCATAATGATTTAAGTATATTTAACAATATATTCAAAATAGATCAAAAATAGTCTCTAGAGTGATAGCAAGTTCAGCCAATCAGATACAAGATCACTTCATAAATATGCATAAATCTTGCACATCATCAAACTCTCCTGATATACTGATAACACAAGTCCACATTCCAAGTTTGATTAAAATCAGACAAGAAATTTTGAATGACGTCTTGGTCAGCCAAACAGATAAAATATTGCCTCATTAGTACAATGTATCTTGCTCCTTACTGAACCCATTCAAGATCTTGCTGAAATACGCATATATTCCAAGCTTGATCAAAATCAGATCAGAAATATGGTCTCCTGAGTGGTTATAAGGTTATCCAATCTGATGCAAGATCACCTCATTAATATGCATGGATCTTGCACATTATCATACTTGTCCAAGATTTTGATGATATAAGCCAATCTCTGAAGTCTGATCAAAACTGGTTCTGCGATATGGACTCTAGAGTGGTAACAAAAATTGCTGACATGACAGATGATGCACAGCAAAGTGCAGGGCCATGTGAACTAAAACGTAATCATAAAGACAGATACTACCAGATCTGTCCGTAAGTGTGTACTTACCAAATACCCCACCCATCCAAACCACTACAGAAATTGTCTGACAAAGCCCATTCTTAGATGCAATATAAACTTGTCTTATGATACAAATACTACAAAGTTTCATTATGATATCTCAACCAGTTTAGTGGATATAACTGTCAAACATGTAATAGATAGACATAGACACTAATTTTTAAACAAAAAGGAAAATAACATACAAGACACATTGTCTAGCCATGATTCAAGAGTGCACCAAGTTTCATAAAAGTACCTCAGATTGTTATGGATATATTAGGCCTAAAATAATGTTAAACCAATCAGAGCTAACTTTAAAAGCACTAACATGACATACGCAAATCTCATATGGGACACAAACTCTTGTCATGGTACGAATGCATACCACATTTCATTAAATAGTTCAGGTGATATTATATAGAGAATAGTGTGACAGATGGATGGACTGACACAATCTGTAATACCATCTATACTCACTTATAAGACAAGTCCAACTGCAAACAGAACAGACTTAGATCTGCCACTGCATCAAGAGCCAGCAGATCTGGGTCTGTTTGGTTTGTTAGGAGTAATCAGTAGAACAAGCAACATAGATCCTGATCTGCAGTCCCATTATGCTATGGCAGATCAGGATCTATGTTGCTGGAAGTTTGACTCTACTTGTAAGTGAGTATATATTGTAATACAAATTGAGAACAACTCATATAATGCTGATCAAGCAGACTCCATTTTTCACAGTCATGTCACTAAATCATTCCATGTTTCTTAAAGATATCTCAAGGGGTACAGGAGATATTAAATAAACAAAAGTCACTGACACACGTGCTAACTTCGTTACACACTACCCAACCCTCAAAAATAAAACTTTTATGGTGGATATAAAAAGAGACTTTGACATTGCAAGTGGTTCTTGTTCATCTTCTGCCAAGTCTCTGCAAAATAAGGCACTTGTGAAAACTGACACTATTCAAGTTCCAGTCTAGGATGAATAAGGACCTGATGACTTTATCAATTAACCAGTTTAGAATAGGCCCTGGTTCCTAAATTCAGACAATTAGTTTATCATCATCATCATCATCATTATCATTTAGATTCAGGTAATGATGTTGCTGTAAATGACCCAAAATATCCTCTTCTTCTGGCACAGCCAGGCTTTGTCTGGAATAAAGGAACTTACATAGTTAGTACAATGGAACATATCTAAAATGGTTCCTGAATATTATAAAATCAATTAAACAATTTGGATGGATGATATGACAGCCAAAAGACTTTATAAATTATTTATTTTAAATTATGGATTTGTTACTAAAACTGTACATATTCACTTATAAATCAAGTTCAGCTGCAAAGAGCAGAGACCCAGATCTTCTGGTGCATAATGCGCTGGCAGATCTGGGTCTCTAAGGTCTGTTGGGAATAATCATTACAAAGAAAAAACATAGACTTTGACCTGCTGGTGCATTATGTGACAGCAGATCATGGTCTATGTTGTTTGCAGTTGAACTCAACTTAAGCAGAGTATATATGGTATTTCAGCTACTGCTACTCATTATTAAGCATTAATTTTCCATCCCTTTTCCCTGCCTGATGACAGATTTCACTGAAGTTTTAAAATTGCCCTAATAAGCCCACTCCATCATAAAGGGAAGATTAAGGATCATTGGTTGATTCTGTTAAGAAGACATTGGACGGTATAACACTGCAAATAAAAGATCTGCAAATTCAAGTGGTAACAATAAGGTTTCATTTAGTTGCTGTCTTAAAAAAGAAAACTAAAATACTTCAAATCTTGAAAATATCTGGTAAGATTTCAGTGGCATATTTTTGAGAACATCTTATTTTCAAGTGTCGCATTTTCTATTGCCTTTCAACAGTGAGTTGTCGCCTTCCATGTTCAAGACGGCCATGTTTTTACACTGTAAGCAATACTTAGGCAGTAAATGGTGGTCAGATTGAGATCGCACTGGGTTATCTATCTAAACATTGTTGTGGTTAATTTGATGTTCACTTAATTATACATAAAGCATGCATGATTTATTATTTTAGTCACTTGCATGTGCATTCAGTTGGTACAACCGAAGTTAGCCTTAAAATAAACCTCTTTTACAAAGCCCAAAATCTTAAGATTCCAAGAGGAGATGTATAATGGACTGAACTTAAAAGCTGTGAAATATTTTCAACATATAAAGTGACAATGCAAAAAATGGGTCAATAAAACAGTCAATCATTTCAATATTTAAGAGATTAAGATTTGACTATTTGCATCTTTCATTAGATATAGTAACTGGTAATACTTAACATGTAATAAAATAAAATACATGTAATTTTAGATCTGTTTTGTTGCTGTCTATATGCACAAAATATGTAACCATACAGAGCATCACAGTTTCAGTATTTTAATATAGATTAAAGTGTAGCCATGATAAATTATGTTGGTCATAAAGTACTGTGCAAACTGTTGCAAAATACTGGGCAAACAACTGAGCACCAATGCCTGCTCAATTAATCGGCATTTATGCCCATGAGCCAAACAATACCATTTTTTAAAATAAGTTCATCATCCAAATTGATTAATTATTTTGCCTACCTAATACTGTAAATGCAAATTATCAACATTATTCTTGCAGTAAATGGTTGTTGCAACTATCACATGCAGTTTTATTACCAATTAAATTAAAGCCACTTTCATGTACATATGATGGGTTGGCCATACTGTCAACCAATCATCATTTGATCCATCAAACAGCAGATGATATCAGTCTTTTAATAAACGGTAAACTATATCCCCAATGTATATCTCTTAATTAGTGAAATTTGAAATTTCATGTATAAACAGTTTGACAGAGGTCTGTAAAATCACTGAGTGCTGTTGGACCTTTGTTTTGGTTATTGCTACAAGCATGAACTTCACCCTTACCCTCTTATTTCACCTCAGTTAATTCCATACATATAAATATAAAAAACACATTATGGCTTTCATGTAAGTTAAACACATCCACACATTATGCCTTTTATGTAAGTTAAACATATCCACATCTTTCATGTAAGTTAAACATATCTACACATTATATCTTTCATTTAAGTTATATATATCCACACATTATGCCTTTTGTATAAGTTAAAAATATCCACACATTATGTCTTTCATGAAAGTTAAAAATATCCATGCATTCTGTCTTTCATGTAAGTTAAACATATCTACATGTCTTTCAGGTAAGTTAAAAATATCCACACATTATGTCTTTCATGTAAGTTAAACATATATCACATGTCTTTTGTGGAAGTTAAACATAACCACATGTCTTTTGTGGAAGTTAAACATATCCACACATTATGGCTTCATGCAAGTTAAATATATCCACACATTCTATCTTTTGTGGAAGTTAAACATATCCACACATTATGTCTTTCATGTAAGTTAAACATATCCACACATTATGGCTTTTGTGGAAGTTAAACATATCCACACATTATGGCTTTTGTGGAAGTTAAACATATCCACACATTATGTCTTTCATGTAAGTTAAACTTATCCACACATTATGGCTTTTGTGGAAGTTAAACATATCCACACATTATGGCTTTTGTGGAACTCATCATATGGCTATACATGTATACTTAAAATCACAGTTCTTTCTTACTTCCTTAAAATGTAGCAAAAATACAGACATTAGCTTCAAATCATCTGAGATACATAGACCACATATCACTGTAGTGTGCTAAGAGTATGGTTATACTGTACAGTAGTTGAATGCTGACTGGAACAGAATCATTTAAGTTTTAGGGGTGGAGAGGTAGACTGTAATAATCAAATATGCTACTTCTTGTTTTGCTGTGCAGTAATGTAAAATCATAATATTACTTATCAAATATGTCTGAGTCAAATTTTGACTTATTTCATTTCTGTTTTCCTCTGTCTTTTTAAGAATAACTCAAGTTTTAGTAGATCATTCATTACCCATAAAATCAAATGGTTACTCCCAAACTTGCATGAGACTGAGGCAGTTTCACACCTGTGACCATGTTCATCTCAAATACATTATGAGACCAACATGTGTATGTAAATTGGAACTGAAGTATTTCAAACCTAAATGAAAATTTTTTATTAGAAATGTCCAATGTCCAATTAAGAATTCAAATTCAAATAGAGTTTACATTTCTTTCTACTTCTTTGTGCACATTTTTATGAAAACACTTTATCAGTATGATGACATGGATTGGTGAGACATACTATTTACATCACGGAACTGTAATTTTCTTATACATGCCTGTATATTTTGCTTCTTTCTGCACATTTTTATGAAAATACTTTATAAATACAATGACAAGGATTGGTGAGACATACTAATTATTTACATTATTCAGCCGTTACTTTTCGTTATACGTATGTGTAACAATGCATGATTCTCTGCAAAAAATGCAATATATATATATATATATATATATATATATATATATATATATATATATATATATATATATATATGATGGCATCTAGTGAACTCCAACCATCATGTTAGGGCAGGGTTTCACTGTGGCAGTATAGCTGTAATCATTTAACCAAAAATTCTTGGATTTAGTATTTATTAAACAAGCTCAATAACATGACCAAATGTAAATCCAGGAAATAAAATAAGATTTCTTATGTTTGTGTAAGTTAAAAATAAGTTCACTTCAATTTTTCGAACATTATTATCTATTATAGTTATTATTGCTGGTCCTAAGAACTACAGCATTCTATCTTTAAATTTAATATCTGAACAAATAAAGAATTTCTAAATGAGTCTGATACTTGGTCCATAAATTGATATATCTGAACATAATGTCTATCCAGGGGACATTTCATTGTATGGAACAGAATGTATATCCAAGAACCACTCCACTGCATGGAATAGAACATATATCCAGCAGACACTTCATTGTATGGAACAGGATGTATTCCCAGGGGATACTTCATTGTATTGAATAGAATGCATATCCAAGGGACCCTTCAGTGCATGGAATATAATGTAAATCCAAGGAACACTTCATTGTATGGAATAGAATGTATAGCCAGTGGACACTTCATAGTATGGAATAGAATGTACACCCAAGGGACACTTCATTGTATGGAACAGAATGTATATCCAAGGGACCCTTCAGTGCATGGAATATAAAATATATATAAGGGACACTTCATTGTATGAAAAAGACTGTATATCCAGGGGAACCTTCAGTGCCTGGAATAGAATGCTTATCCAAGGGACACTTCATTGATCCTCATTAACAAAATGTTCAGAAGTGGCACCCACACATTGGTCATTTTATGTTATGCGTTTTCCTATCACCAGACATTAATATAAGTTATGTTAATACTGTATTTGACCTAATATGTGCCCAGTGCTTTTGGAAAATTCATTTATGAGCCAAATACTTCAAACAAAATGTTATTTGAATTTTGTTTCAGTTCTCAGTTTTGTCATATTTTATGACCATTGTCAATGTGCAATGTCTGCTAATAGGTTATGAAGCAAAATTATAGTGAGCTCTTCTTACATACTGTTTATATTGCAAAAACAAAATAAAATTCATTCCCTACATATAGAAGCAGTATAATTAGTGCCAATAAAGAACCTGCACAAAAAACTCTAAACCCCTAAAATTTACAATAACATCAAAAACTCTTGCAAATCTCCATATTCTCTCTACATAGTGAAATGTTAACAGAATATGTGTGATTTTGGATTTTTAACATTGCTTTAACAATTTTAGTCATACTGCTACCATGTCTGCAGTATAGGAGTTTATAGTTACGTTTAGTACTGGGGCATCATGCTGCAGACATGCAGCATCATGTCCCACCCAGTCACATTATTCTGACACCAGGCTGACCAGTCCTAACACTAACTTTTTAATTGCACCAAGTGAGGCAGCTGCTAGTACCATTTTTATAAGTCTTTGCTATGACTTGGCCAGGGTATGAACCCATGACCTGCACCCAAGGCCACCTGAGCAGTTGTGAACAGAATAAAATGAATGGGTAGTCATAATGAAATGCCATATATCTGACCTTCTTTATGTCCTGCCTATTTGTTTGCAATGACAGTGTTTATAGTCATCCACAGATGTTTCATGCTCAAGATGGTAATTTTAATCCATCACTTGATAATGGGCCAACATTATTCGATGTAAGTCATTCAGCTGGTTAACATCTTTCAAGAAATGCTATGCCAATCTTGGTAGAACATGAAAGTGAGGAAAAAATCATGTCCACATCTGACAGAAAGTACATGGTTGAAACAGTATACTTGAAATGTATCACAAATCATTGAACTAGGGTGATCTGTCAATCATTGGGATGACATTTTCAATATTTAGCCTGGATCTGTTATTTCAGGGAGGCCAGCTCCAGGTTTAATATACATGCAAGGAAGCACCTCTTTAACTGTATATATTGGTAATATCATTCTTCATGAGAAACCAACAATGGGAAAACTTGAAAAATCTACTACTAAAACAAATTTTGTATCAAGATTTTTTAAATGATAAGCAAATTCTCTGAATAGGATATTATACAAATAGCCTGAAAAATGTTTAAAAAGGGGGTGGGGGGCACTTATAAGGGAGCAAAGCTTAGTATGTAATATATTAATCAGCATGCATACCAACTTATGAATAGCATCTCCAATGTATAATGATAAAAAACAAGCTTGATACATAAGTATTTTATTGAAAACTTTAAACAATATTATGCAATATATTTTGTACAATCATACAACTCGTAAATGACTTTCATTTCTGTGTGGAGGACACTATTTCATAATGATATACAAATAAGAAAAAAAATTAATTTTTTACAGAGAAAAAACCCTGAGCTCATGAACAATGCAGCCTATGTACATCAAAGTGCAGCAAAACTAAGTTTTTCAAGTAAAAAAATATATTTCTTCAATGACACTTACCCAGTCTTAATACTTTAGAAGAACTACTACTACCTCTCAAATCCAGCCATCCCAGGCTAATAATTTTAGTCAAAAAGCTAAAATCCTAGACTAAAACATTTTAGTCCAAAATCTGAATGTTATCTACCCACCTAGGTAGCAGTTAGAGTTATCTTCCCTTGATAAAGGGATTGGCATCAAATCTCATGAATACTTCAGTTACTACGGGAGAGGAAGGCCTGCTGTCTAACTGGATGTAGCTGCAGGGAGGCTGGGAGGATGTCAGTGTATTATGATTAGGTAAGAATTATTAAAGAAACATACTGTACCAGGAAAAATTGGTTTCTTCATAAAGTATGTTACCTGAGCATGCTACCTTGGAAGAATAGGTAAGATGTGGAGGGAGATACATGTCCTTACCCCAAAGAGACAATCTTCATTTCCCTTATGTATCTGAGTCAGCTTCTAGGTAGCCACACTGGAGAATATGTGTTGGGGAGTGGCTTTGAAAGGAACAAAATTTCTCTCCTGCAAATCAAGCGTAAGTCAAAGCTGTTTCTCTATGAAGCTGTTGAACAACTCGGGGAAAGTAACCTGTTGCACAACAGCTATAAGTCCCACCAGATCCAGGTGAGCATTGAGATGTGAAGCAATTAATTTGGTCTGGGTTATTTTTGAATATGCAAAATGAATAACCCATTTTATCCTAGACAAAAGTGTTTGTGCTAATATATTGTCCTTTCCCTCTGTGAGGGGTAAGAATAATCATAATGCCCTTTGATGCAAGAGCTCAGTCCTTCTTAAGTACCACTTCAGAGCTCCCACTGGGTGCTGTTGACAACCCTGAGATGAAGTGTCCAGAGCAGGCAGAAATTTAATTATAAATGTCTGATTCCCCATGAACGGGAGCCTGTTCTTGGCAATGAAAGAAGGGATCATGTGTGATACTTTTGCAGTGTGAACCAATAAGGCTTGTGAGAGTGGTTCTAATGGTGTTTTATTCAGCCAGGTTAGTACCCATGATAGATTCCACTCTGGGCAAATAGTCAATGTCTTTGGATGTGTGTAATCAAAATTGGCAAGAAGATCTAATAGGTTTTTGTTTTGTCTGATATCCTCTCATCAGGTTGTCAGTCATCATGAAACAGTAGGTTTTTGTTTTGTCTGATATCCTCTCATCAGGTTGTCAGTCATCATGAAACAGTAACCGTCAATTGTGATTGGCGATTGGTGCTAGCTGTTTCTCACCACAGAGCCATAGGAGGAAGTTATCTATCTGAGGTCTGATGCCTGCAATGGTATAATGTGTTCTTGGGCACACCACTGTCTGAAGATTTTCCATTTGCCTCCATATGCTTTTAAACTAGAGGGCCATCTTGCTTGAGAGCTTTCTCCACCACTGATTGTGAGAACTGTTGGTTCCTGAGGGCTTGTTTAATATGATCCAGACATGATTCATTGATTCTTCAAAGACAGCAAGTGCTTGATACATTTTGTTTGCCGTAAATATGACAAACTTGGACACGGATCTGTTATTGAAGATGCCACTTTAGAAAATCCCAAACGAGCACAAAGCTCTGGGGACAACTGGCATTTGAGATAAGTAACTGCAGTGGAGTTGTTGGACAGAATCAGAACTCCAACCTTAAGTAGATCCTCCTGCCACCAATGAAATAGCTTTCATCTTGAGAATGTTGATATGTAAATGATGCTCCTGAGGGGATTACACTCCACTGTCATTCCAGAATGATGGAAGGAGGTGTTCCCACTGATAGCACAGTCTCTTGCCTGGATGGCATTAAGAACCTGTTGTTGTCTTTCCACTGTGAATGAACCAAGAGGTGTGAATTCATTGAGTGCACCTAAGTCAATGATAGGGCAAATAGTGCCATGTCTGTAGCTGAGGGAGCCTCGGCCAAACAAGGAGGTGCACTGAAAGTGATACTGAGTTCCTTAGAAATCAATTGTTGGGTCCATAGGTCATCGTGGCATATCTTGTCCTATTCAGCAGCGAAGAATTGGAGCCTTTTCCTCTCTTGGGATCTGTAATAAGTATGGTGCGAAGATGATGTCATCTTAATACAAAGGGAGGCTCTCATGGACAGAAACACTTGTGAAAATTATTGCCCTCTCACCACCTCTTGTCCACTTTTGTCCAGGAGAAATGTGGTTTTCAACAGTTGTAGATTTGGTAGGACTGCTTCCCTATGGCTTGTGTCTTAAGGACATCCTTTCAAATCATTCTGTTGATTGTCTTGAAAATTCTTCTGCTGTAGCTGAAACTTTGAGGGAGGGAAACTGGTGTGCTTGGTGGCCTGTTTGTGGATTTTGTCAACCTGACCGTTAATGAGGAGATTAGATGACAAAAGTTGCATGCATAGCTTGGCCTTATAATGGTCTTAAGAAAGGTGGAGATAGAGAGCACTGCATCTTATTCTGTCAGTTTGAAGTTGCTGTTACAGCATTCAGCAGATAATGTTGGGCAGCTCTGATTAAAATGACAACAATTTTGGAAACAGACTCTCGTGTATGTCCTGTGGGATTTGGGGTGCAAGAAGATATGTGGTGTTCCACCTCTTGAGAGATCACCATAGATACTAGATCTAACATAAAGCACACAGCCACCATGTTGCACTCTACCTGCAATACCTATATCAACTGCTGGGGTATCCAAATGGAAAAGTGGTGTGTGGGACCTAAAGAATTAGTGTCTAAACTTAGTGAGAAGACATCTTTGTCAGAAAAAGGGTCAGTTGATGCTTCGGTCTTGTAACTGATAATATAAGTGAAGAATATCATTAGACTCTGCCAGACTGTGACAGTAATTTAGAAGTAGATTCTTCCTTCTTAGTCAATAATCAACTGATTCTGGAACTTTAGACCAGGCAGTTGTTGTCAGAGGAGGACACAACTCCAATGGCAGTAGGCAGAAAATGTCTTCAGTCAAAACTAGTAAGGCTGAGTCTTCACGCATCAAGTAATATCTAATAATGAAGAGGCATAGATCACTCTAACTGCCACCTATGTAGGCAGATAACTCGTAGCATTTTAGCTAAAAAATTATAGATTGGGAAGGCTGGATTTACAAGGTTGTAGTAGTTTTCCTTAGGCATAATGATTAGGTAAGGTATTTGAAGAATAAAAATATTCTCTGATGTTCCTTCATGTGCGAAGTGTGGATCACAACATATATTGAACTTAAAATGTGTAGACAACTTTAAATACTTTTACCACATGATACATTTTTCAACTTTAAAACTGTGTGACTATGGATAAAATATGAGGAGTTATAGACTAGACAGTATATTTATCTCTCCCTGGCATCCTATCATTTCTTGTAAGCTACCAGTTCTCATCATTGATATAAAATGACAGAGATTTGGACATTTTTATTCCCTCTGTGTTCTCTATTTCTTCAGTAGCGTTTAAATTAAGTTCTAATAGCAAAAAGCAACATCAACTTTAAACATGTTGATTGAAAATGCACACCTGAATCCCAGTAAATCATCCATGTTTAAAAGATACATGTTTTGGGGATTTTTTATGCATTACCATTATCTTTTATATTATGTACATTTTACTGACTATTAAAATCACAACAACGTTTTATGTTTTTCTTGTTGTATGTGATGTTTACATGGAGTTTATCTTTTTAAATTTTTCTTTAATCTATGTTTATATTTTTTAAAAGTTTATCTTTTAGTTGGCACCATAGAGCTACAACTGTGCAGAGGTGCAATATGTATGCACACACACACACACACACACACACACACTGTGTTCCAATTAGTCTGTTTTTTGGTACAGCCTAAAGGCAAGCTAATGTTAAATATATGAAAGTATGCTCAATGCAGATTTTAAGAAAAGAAATGCTTGTATTAATTACTAAAACTGATATGATGCCAGTAATTGTTAGTTGCTGGATAAGAAAATAGCTGTACCACTGTATGATATTACATCTCTATAAGGTACAATCTAATGTTGGCTTTGGCGACCAAAGAAAAGCATAAAATTTATGCAAATAATTCTAATTAAATTTTCTCACCCTGTTCAGACAAATATCACAATGGTTGAGTAAAGATGCACAGAAAACAAAAACATTCACAAATATGCACCAAGATAATGCCAATGTACTGAAGATGGAAAATAATCCAAACCTAGACTGCATATGGGTAACAAATATAATTTATACCTATGCAGACATAGATTTGATTCCAAATTACAGCATTTGCCAGGGATAGTGGCTACCCATTCAAGATGGGTGATTGCCTCCCTGTTTTTGATTTCCTTGATCCTGAGTGGTAAAACAATGATCCCTCTTTTTAACATGAATGACGCTCTAAATTTAGGTGAAATAATGTGAGTAGCAATTTCACCAACCCCCAAAAATGATATAATGGGATCTATAATCATGCTAGCTTTATAAAAGACAATGTTTTATTATGAGGTCCCTTACAGTGAAAAGCAACTGTATTTACACCGGCATCTTGGCCATTAAGAGTGACTGTTGTTGGAATTTTATTGCATAAACAATGTAAAAGAAACTACAGCTATCAGCGATATATGCATTGCAATGGGAACCTGCTCACATTAATTTGTTCAGCAGGATTTTAAACAGAGAACTTCTGTTGATAAACAAAGTCAACAAAATTGGTATGCTGCAGCCATAATTACCCTGTACTCTTAATGATGACTTTGACTGTCAGAAATCCAATTCAATTAGATCACATCACTATAAACCTTCATGTCAAATTTGGCTGAAATCAATCATTTCTTGTTCTCATCAATATGAAACCATGAACCAAAACTACCTTAAATCAAATAAACCTCCGTAAAGTTATCCCATGAAAACCAAAGTCAAAAGTGCTGGCAATCAGGGGGCATAACTTGGTAAATGATGCTGTGGAAAGTGGAACACTGAACTCCTTTAAGGTCTTTGCAATACACTGTTGCATGTTAAATTTGGTTGAAATGGAAAACACCTTGGCAAAGTTATGCTGTATAAACCCAAGTCATCAGGACAGACAATCAAGGGAAATAACTCATGTAGATGCAGTTGTACAAAGCCATGAATTGAACTCATTCAAAGTCTCATGAATATTGAGGCACATAGCTGACTTATTTGAATTCCATCCGTTTTTGCTAAAGTTAAGCTGTACAAATAAAAGTTAGTACTGATAATCAGGAAGCCATTACTCCTGTAAACCACACTGGAGATTGGAGATTAAGCTGTTTCAAGGTCACATTAACATAAAAGCATTAATATCCAATAATTCCCAATAAAGTTAACTTGCACAAACCAACCTGATCATGAACTTACATAATTTAGGGCTTCACCAACTTTATTAACTGAGGCCCCAAATGTCATAAATAAGATATGTACTGACAAATATTTAAACTTGCCTCTGTAGTTGCATATAAAATATGTGAAATAAACTCACCCTAATCATGCTAACATTATAGCCTTGTAGTTTTCAATTTAAGGACTTTCTGCTTGATATGGAAGAAATTTACAAGCTGGGAAATAATGTCCAAAATTTCATGTAATTTCATTTCTCACAAAGAGTATACATATATATTAAAAGACTTGTACATAAATCCAAACACACATGGCATCCATCTACTCACCCATTCATCAATGTATGCATTTATGCATACATGTTTCAACCAATGAAATAATTACAGATGTACATGTACAAAAATATTGTAATAAATCTATACAATTATCTGCAACTTCAGAATCATGTTAAACAAGTGACCCAAGTGGATCTAATACTGCTCACCTGACTTAAATACCCATTTAACAAAGCAGACTTCAATAGTACTGTAAAAACACAACCTATGTAGACTGTCTTCCAAACTTTAAGCTATGTTAATTTTTCTTCTACTTTGCTATAATCTGATAACAATTATTTCTAAATATTAAGGCATTATTAATTAATTAATATTTAATTAATAATTAATTAATAATTAATATGTTCATATTGATGTTATCTAACATCTGTAAAGATGAATCTTCAATTTGTATTCAACAGAGTTATATCACAGAAATGCGTGTAGTTTAAATATGAACTTCAAATAATGCAAAAGATATAGGCACTGAATGTGTGACATACTGTAAAATAATGCAAAAACATGCAATAACATTAAAAAGACAAATATTTCAGGCACTGTAATATGGCAAGACAGGCAACTGTCAAACTCTATTGCACCAATCACATCAAAGTGGCTTCCAAATATTTAAGAATTTCAAATATGGCAATGTTTTGAGAAATAATTCCTTGCAAATAAATGTATAAACTTATATATGATGTTAACAAGTATGTCAAAATCAATATTAGAAAAATGGGACAGTTTGCAAACATGTATATAGAACTGTGTAAAGAAATTCTCTTTCACAATTACGACACTGCACATAGCTTATGCTAGTTTTCAATTGTAAATCGTCTCTAACATCAATTCATCTAATCAAGCATTCTTTTTGTTCACTATAACCTATCATCATAATACCATGTTAACCTTGTAATAATCCTTATAATAATTTATCAGTCTTATAGGCTCAGTTTTTACAGTAAATTACTTTCTATTCTTGAAGTGTTACTGTTTATATTTTTATTTATTTTATAGTTTTCCTTCAGTTATAAACTACACATTATTCATTCTGGTCCCTAAGCTGTATTACTTTGCTTATTTCAATAAATGGTTCTATAGTATTCTAAAAATAATTTATAGTCGTGATGCAATAGCATGCCAAGTTTCATGAAGATACCTCAAACATTTTAAGGTGATAGTAAGTGTAATACAATTTTCAACCCAAGGGAGATAACTCTAAAAGTGCTTCTCTGACAAAAACGAATCTTGTATGGACACAAACTCTTGTAATGATACAAATGCATACTAAGTTTCGTAAATAGTGAAGGAGATTTTAACTTCAAAAGTCAGCAACAAATGGATGGACAGACAATTTGTAATAATAAAAATGGGAACAACTCTTATAATGCTAAAAGACTCCATTTTTGGAAGGGTAAAATGTCTAGTCAATATACTAAAGTATTCAGAATTTCATGAAGGCAATTCAGGAGATATGAAGTAAATTAAAGTGTGCCAGAAGAAAATTGTTTACTATACCTCACCACCCCAGCCACTCTGCAAACCCTGTTTGCAATTGGTATCCCATTTTCTGCCAAGTGTCAATAAAAAAAAGGCTCTTATAAAAGTTGACACTATTCAAGTTCAGTCTATCATAAATAAGGACCTGATGACTTTATTACTTAACCACTCATGGGTATGCCCATGTTAATAAAGTCAGAGAGCTATTTCATCATCAGTACCTTGTGCTTTCATTTAGATTCATAAAACGATGTCGTCGTAAATGTCCCATAATATCTTCTTCCTGTGGCTCAGCCAGGCTCTGTCTGGAATAAAAGAATTGACTTTTAACTACTGTAGAACATGTCTACAATGGTCTTTGAGTGTTTTTTAATCCATTAACCCATCTGGATCCATGACATTGTGGCCAAAAAATCTTATGCATTGTAAATTATCAATTACGCTTTCATTACTGAATATTTCAGCTCGGTACTCATTTTTAAGAGTTAATTCTTCATCCCTTTCTGTCAGATGAAACAACTTCCACCATATATTTAAAATTGTAATAAGAAGCATAATCTTGTACCACATCATAAATGGAAGACTAAAGTTCATTTGAGAGATTCTATTTAGCAGACATAGGAATGTGTAAAACTGCAAATTATTGAGTCAACATTTTTTTATGTACTCAGAAATATAAGTGGTAGTAACATGGTTCCATTAAGGTGCTTTCTTTTAAAAACAAAAGTTAAATACACCAAATTTTGAAAATATCTGCTAACATTTCAGAAGTTTTTTTTTCAAGAACATCTTATTTTTGAGTATTGAAAACAGTAAAGATTTCAAGCTGTCAAGTTATCTCTCTTTCCTATTAATGACAGCTGTCTTTACATTGTAAACAATACTTGGGCAGCAAATGGTATTCAGATTAAGGATGTTTTGAAGGTTATTTATCCAAAATTATTTGTTTAATTTACTTAATTATGCATAAAGCATGCTTGATTTTTTTAAATTTTATTTACTTTCATATACATTAAGCTGTTGCTAGTTTGTACAATGGATGCTAACCTGCAAAATAAACTTCTTTAACAAAGCCCCCACATTTGTAAATTCCAGGATGAACTCTACAATGAACTGAACTGAAAATTTGTAAAATACAATTTTAAAATGTTAAAATGGGTAATTAAAACAACCAATCATCTCAAAACAGAAGATACTAATATCTGACTACTTGCATTCTTAACATTGCATTTCCCAGTAGTGTATATATATATATATATATATATATATATATATATATATATATATATATATATATATATATATATAGTAACTGGGAATATAAAATTCATGTAATTTTAGACAATCTGTTTTGTTATTGTCTATATGAACAATATGTGCAACCATATTTTCAATATTTTATGTATATAAAAGTGTATTAATTGTAAATTTTCTCTGCAAACTTTTGTTCATGCCTATCACTAGAAAAAGGGTACTATTCATTCCTCTCTGATGAAGAGTCACATGCAAATTATCTCAAATATCACCATATGTGCAAAACATTAAATATATACATCAAAAATTGAGAATTATTTTCTTACCTGTATTATATCAGACAAACTCTGTATAATTATTTACATATTTTTTATACATCATGTTGGCATCATTTAAATTTAAGATCGACTAGACATAAAAAATATTTTAATGAAACCCCATTCTTCAGAAGCAGCAATAACAATATTTTCAAAATGTTTGCTGTATTGGTCATGTTATATCTCAGATTAGCACCGTATTAAGTTAGGTCCAACTAGAAATCATACCAAGTCTTCTGGTAAAATCCCTATGTCAATGTGACTTTCCATTCAGATGGAGTAGCATTAATAAGATTTTCAAGATGGCTGTAGTAGTGTCCATACTGGATTTCTTACTGGCACCATTTTTATTTAGGACCAACAAGACATCATATGAAATATTTCTGTAAAAATCCCAGGCTGATATATCCATCCATTCTGGAGGAGTGGCAATAACAAGATTTTCAAGCTGGTCACTGTGGCAGCAATTACGGATGTCCAATCAGCATGATTTTCATTCAGAATAAAATAGACTGTTGGATGAATATGTGTGAAGTTTCATGGCATCCTACAAGTAGTTTAGGTTGAGTAGTGATAACAAACTTGTACGAATGGATGGACATCAGACAACAGATGACAAAGTGATGACAGACAATGGACAACAGACTATCCCATAAGCTTATCAGATCAGTGACCAATAGAGCTAAAAATTAAAAAAAACTAAAACAACCCAAACACAAAAAGTTCATCTATGATATTAATACGGTACAGAGCTCTGGGTGACAACTAAGTTAAATATTATGAATAGACTCCACATTGGCCACCATATTAGGGGTCCAAATGACACCATTTTTATTTACTAACAACTACACATTGTAAGAAATCTTTTAGTGAACACCCCATGCTGATATGACCATTCATTTAGAAGCAGTGATTCCAAGATTTTCAAGACTGCAGCCATATTAGATGTCTCAGTGGCACCATTTTCATGTTAGACCAACTAGACATCATAAAAAGCCTTTCAGTAAAATACCCATTCAGGAGTAGCAGCAATAAGAAGATTCTCAAGCGGGCCACACCGAGTTCAAAGATACTATATAGTACAAATTGCTAGCCCTGGAAGTAGAATAAGATCTCTTATGTAAGTATAGGTTAAAATAGCTTTTTTAAAGTATTAAAAATGTCAATGAATTATAGCTCTTATAACAAGTCTTAGGAACTGCTGTCCATTTTTAGAATTTAATATCTGAACAATTATTACAGACTGTCTTTTAAGAACAAAGTCTGAAGCACGGTAAAGTGATCAACATACCTGAACATATCATGCACTGTCATGCTATATAACATGGCTGAAGCAGATCCACTTCTAGTTCGTCTGCGGGATGCAAGCTTCAATTTGTCCCACTTCATAATGAAATTCTGTGAAGAAAAGAATAATAAACCATGCAAAATAAGTTTAGCATCACTGGAATAAATTACTACATTGTAGCAATTTATGTTGAATAAACTCTGAAAACTAGGTCAGTGTGACCCAGATTTGGTGAGTAAGATGCTTTAATTAAATCTTCATCCAAAGCTACATCCACATTGCAAGTTTCCTCTCAAAAGGCATAAGGAGATAGACATAAGGAGCCAAGTTACAACTTGAACTGGGAGGACCAATGGGGGACACAAACAGACAGATGAAGTGAAATTTATCGCTCCAATGCCTCTTGAAGCTGTGTTATAAACATGTCACTCGATACTCTCAGCAATAGGATAAGCTCACAATTTATTTGATGGCTATCAAAGAAAGTCATTATTACTTCTTAATGAACATTGTTAAAATTACATATTTGACCAAAACAGTATATTCCAAAATGAGCAATGCCATGCATACAGCATCAGCTTAAAATAATATTGAAGAAGGAAAAAAAAAATAAACAGCTCCATTTAGATGCACAATCTATCTCTTGAGATTTAGTTTTCATTTATAAGGACCAGTACTAACTCATTTGGTACAGCACCAGACTCATAATCCAAAGGCTGTAAGTTCAATACCTGCCTAGACCAACCCAGGTTGGCTGCATTGGTGTGTACATGGGAAAGGCATTTAGCTTCCATTTCCTCTGCATGATAGAGCCAATAATGTGTTAAAAGTCTTGCTGAAACATACCAACCAACCTTTTCCTGTTTTGCAAACTTTCCTTATGCTTAACTGCACAAACATGGACAATATCTGACACATGATATCATTAAGATTTCTTTTTTAAGTTACAACTTACTATTAGAGGAATACACATGAGAGGTTATCTATACTTTTAGGAGTAAACCTTCCACTTGAGTATAACATTTTCATATTAGCAAAGTTATATCAGACAGTTTTATTAAACTGGACAAGATATTCTCATTGTAAAGCTCCATTTCCACAGGCCATGGAAAATAAATGCAAACGACTCAGGTTGGTTCATATTTTTGATCATGTATGTGCATTATTTCTAATGACGATAATGATCTAAGAAACTGATTGCTGATGTAAAACAAGTCTTGAGTTACACATGAACCAAAGCAGGTCAAAAATGTTTTGCAACCCAGTTTTTAATCTGGTAGTAAAATGGCTTACAGAGATGCAAATTTATTTTAATCTAACATGCTTTATCCTCTGATGGTTTATAACTTTCTGATGTATATTATACTGTTGTCATACGTTCACAGGAAGCATTCTGTAAGATATTACCTTTAGCATGAAATGACAATGAAGTAAACATACATTGAGCTGATCCATGTCTTGTAGATGCATTTCAGAAAATGCTGTTTCTTAACAAAACATATATTTAGCTGATCCATGTCTTGTAGATGCATTTAAGACAACACTGTTTCTTAACAGCACATACATTTAGCTGATCCAAGTCTTGCAGAAGCATTTAAACACTGTTTCTTAACAGTACATATATTTAGCTGATCCATGTCTTGAAGATGTATCTCAGACAACACTGTTTCTTAACAGTACATGCATTGAACTATTCAATATCTTGTGGTTGTATTTCAGACAATATTATTTTTATCAATACAGGCTCATCTTTATCAGTCATTGTTGGAACAGTCCAGGAATCCAGAAAACCAATATGCTGGAACAGTCCATGAATACTAAACACACTGGCTTTCATTTGAGGTAAAGATCAGTAATTTTGGCCTTTATCTTCACATAAAGAAATGTATTAAATAGCCCTTTAGGTCAGTACAATTCAAAACTCACCCCATCGGTTACGGTGGTTCCTTCTTTTCAAAATTCTTGGAAGTCACACATTTTCAACTTGATTTTTTACTAAATAACAAAAACTACAAAAACAGGCTACATGTTAACACTTTGCTACTGTGAATTTCTTACCCTGAAAGCATAATATCACAATATTTTTAACTATTTGTTTGCATGTGAGAAGTCTATTTTGAGAATTAAATGTGTAAATTTAAAACAGAAGAAATGTAAAATAAATCACTCCTGTAGGTCTTTCATGATCTATAAAAAAGATGATTTCATCCTTAAGGTCCTTTCAGCTTGGGTACATTTCCAGGATGTTGCACGAGTTTTGCAAGGAGAAAACACTTATGTTGCATCACTTGTTTTCACATGAAAGAAACAAGTGCAACTGGTGATACAGTTGTGACTTGTTGCCACATATCTCTACAACAGAGTATATGACTCTGCATTAACTTTATTCTCTCTGTGCTCACTCATGCAAAATTTACTCTGGTGTAATTTAAATCAATGACTATGGAGTTTAGAACTTGAAATAATAATACACACTCTGACTTCAACTCACCTCCAAAATTAGAGCAGTGAACAGATTAAGGACAATGACCACAGACAGCAACCACCAGACAATGAAATAAATATAGGACCATCTGAAAGTATATTAAAATTAAGTTAAATCAAAGTAACATAAATAATTTCATTTTGCTGAAAATTCATGTATTTAAGTTCAACATTTCATTTTTGTTATTCAATAAAAAGAAAGCAAAATAAATTTTGAAAGACAAAAGTCAAAATTCATGTGTACACATTTTCTGTGTACCTACGAACATATCATCCCTTTTTAGCTATAACAGTAATTGATCTTTTAACAGATTTACGTAATTATTTCATTGCTGTATGAGTTGTTTGTCAGAGACCTGGTGAGAGAAACTAGGACACCTAAATGACTCTCAAAAGGGAGATGACACTTATTATATTGTAATGAACTGCATTCCAATCACAAATAACATATTAAGATATTTTACTAATTTGTAACTCTGCCATTGCTGGTCCCAAGCCCGGATGAAAAAGGAGGAGGGTTGTGCACAGGGCTAGCAACCCAGCCAGGTAAAACACCCTACCGCTACAGAAACGAAAACCGCAGAAGAAAACCGGACGGACCCTAGATGGAATCGACCCCGGGGAGAGGAGGCCACATACGGACTTTGTACGAGACAGAAAAGTGGCACAAGTAGCCAGAGAGCTCGACAGGTACAAGATAGACGTACTCGGACTGAGTGAAGTCAGATGGAACACAGCAGGGATGACCACCCTCTCTACAGGGCATGTGCTACTGTACTCGGGGTCACCAAATGAGGAAGACGAACATCGGAACGGTGTGGGCATAATGCTGACTAAGCGTGCGGAGAGAAGCCTGCTAGAGTGGAACCCCATCAGTGAGCGGATCTTGACAGCCCGATTTCAGTCATGCTTCCAAAAGGTCACCATCATACAGTGCTATGCACCGACCAAGGTTGCAGAGTGGGAGAAAACAGAAGAATTCTACGGGCAGCTAGAGAGTGCGATGTTGAAGGTTCCTAAGAGAGACATTGTGATAGTCATGGGCGACTTCAATGCCAAAGTGGGAAAGAGAAAAGATAGTGAGGAGGCTACCATGGGTCAACATGGGTGTGGTGAGAGAAATGAAAACAGAGATCTTCTTGAGTTCTGCCAGGACAAGGACCTGGTTATAGGAGGGACGCTCTTTGAGCATCGAAGAATCCACAAGGTGACATGGAGGTCACCAGACCTGACGACAGAGAACCAGATCGACCACATGATGATTTCCAGGCGGTGGAAAAGTGACATGCAGGATGTCAGGGCATACCGAGGAGCCGATGCCAACACAGACCACTCTCTCGTCACCGGAAAATTCAAGGCAAAGATCACAATAGCGAAGAAGGAGGATGGAATGAAACAGCGCTTCGATGTCTCTAAACTGAAGGACAAAAACCTGGAAAGAAACTTTGTGGACACACTTAGGAACCGTTTCGAAGCTCTTGCCGACCTAAGCGACGAG
The DNA here is from genome assembly GCA_016617855.1 of Megalonaias nervosa. Lineage (NCBI taxonomy): Eukaryota > Metazoa > Mollusca > Bivalvia > Unionida > Unionidae > Megalonaias > Megalonaias nervosa. Next base: position 140,420 of record JAECUM010000329.1, on the reverse strand, counting down.
GAAGAACAACGACCACTCCAGGAGCTGTCAGCAGCGGGATTGGAGAAGAAGTGGATACGCGTAAAGGATACCATTGTTGGCACGTGTGAGGAAATATTTGGGACAAAGAGAAGACAGTACAAACCTTGGCTGTCAGCAGTGTCCATCCAGGAAATCGAGCAGCAAAGGGAAATAAAGCTGAAACTGGATCAAGCGAGGACAAGAGGTCAGAAGCAACACTTGCAAGGGAGTTACAGCAAGCAGAACAAACGAGTGAAAAAGAGTGCTAGGAAAGATAAGAGAGCTATGATAGAAGAGCTGACATCTGAAGCCGAAAAAGCGGCACAAAGAAACGACCTGAAGGAACTCTACCACACAACACGACTCCTAGCTGGAAAGACCACCAACCCGCAGAAACCAGTGAAAGACAAGGAAGGAAATGCCATCAGCAACCCAGAACTGCAGTTAGAATGCTGGCAAGAGCACTTCAAGGATACCCTCAACGGAACTCCAGTAACAGACCCACCAGACATCCAACCCAGGGAGGATCTGAATATAAACTTGGAGCCATTCACAATGGAGGAAATCATCATGGCTATCAAGAAGACAAAGCGAGGAAAAGCACCAGGACCGGATAACATCCCCCCAGAGGCACTCAAGGCAAACCCGCAGCTGACAGCTGAAATAATCTTCGACCTGGTCCAAGCAGCATGGGAACAGCGCAAGATCCCGGAAGAATGGAGCATAGGGTATATCGTGAAGCTGCCAAAGAAAGGGGACCCTGTGGACTGTAACAACTGGCAGGGGATCCAACTTCTCTCAATGTGCAGCAAAGTGTTTACTCAGCTTATCTTGGGAAGGATTCAGAAGGCGATAGACGACAGACTGCGAGAAGAGCAAAGCGGGTTCTGACCAGGAAGATCTTGCATGGAGCAAATTATGACCTTACACGTAATCATTGAACAGAGTCTGGAATGGCGGTCACCACTGTATCTGAACTTCATAGACTTCCAAAAGGCTTTTGACACGGTGGACAGAGCCACGATGTGGAAGATTGTACGCCACTATGGAGTGCCAGAGAAGGTCGTGGAAGTCCTGCAAAGCATCTACAGCCACACTAGCTGCCAGGTTATCCACAACAACAATCTTTCACCAGCTTTTGAAGTTGTTACCGGAGTGAGACAAGGCTGCCTTCTCTCTCCTCTGCTCTTCTCTATTGTCATTGACTGGGTTATGAAAACAAGCATTGACAGACCAATGGGAATCCAGTGGACCATGATGAATAAACTCGAAGATCTGGACTTTGCTGATAACATCTGCCTCCTGTCACATACCTGGGGAGACATGCAGAAGAAAACGACCCTGTTACAAGAAACTGCTAGCAAAGTAGGCTTATCCATCAATGGCAAGAAGACCAAGTTTATGCGCAAGAATGCTCAGCAAACTGACCCCATCACTCTGGAAGGACAAGCACTGGATGATGTTGAAGTATTCACCTATCTTGGAAGCGAGGTGAGCAACAAAGGAGGAACAGACGAGGACATCAGAGCCAGAATCCGCAAAGCACATCACTCCTTCACCATGCTCAAGCCAATCTGGACCAGCAGGAAACTCAGCCTCAACACCAAGATACGCATATTCAACACCAATGTGAAGACAGTGTTGCTCTACGGCTCTGAGTCATGGAAACAAACAAAGGCGCTGGACCAGAAGCTCCAAGACTTCATCAACAAGTGCTTGAGACAGATCCTTCACATCTGCTGGCCTGACAAAGTGTCCAATGAAGAACTCTGGAAAAGGACAAAGCAAGAGCCGATCACTGTAACCATCTCTAGAAGGAAATGGTGATGGGTGGGCCACACTTGGAGAAAAGGCAGCAGTAACATCGCGAAGCACGCCCTAGAATGGAATCCCCAAGGGAAGAGAAATAGAGGACGCCCTGCCAACACATGGAGAAGAACACTCGATGCGGAGCTGAAAACCATGAAACTATCATGGGGAGAAGCAAAGAAAGTGGCACAGGACAGGGACCAACGGAGGGCAGCGGTGGACGCCCTATGTTCCAACTAGGCACGAAGAAGATTAAACTAAACTAAACTTACTAATTTGTAAATTTGTACTAACTGCAATGTTTTAAACATAGCATATATTCCATTACATAAGATACACACATACATATTGTTGTAATTTCGATGGCTACTGCCTTGATTCAGTTAAACGTTCACTATATACACTCTATTCAAAAGTTCTGTTGATGATTCCAGGCTCACAAATTATCTTTAATTTTAATAAAAAAACAATATCATTCTCTAATATGTATGACATTCAACTTACTTTGTGGTAGCTGCTGAGTAAGCTTCCAAGAAAACATGCCAGTTATTTACAACCATGATATCCCATAACACAACTAAAGCAGCCTGGGAAAAGAAATAAAAGTAAATATTATTGTACAAATTAAACAAGAAATATTTACATACAAATATTACATGTATACTGCCTTTTGTCTCACCTGCTTTAACATAGATGAGACATAGGTATACTCAATCAATCTGATAGCAGTAGTGGGGTCAACACTGGTTAAGCTGTTTGGTAAAAGTTCCACAGTACTGGTCATAATTCCCATATCATACTTTGATGGTAGAAGTGTGAAGTTCTAACCTTTAATATACATTATACGTGCACCCCTGCCCTTCCTCTGACCCCCAGGCACCCCTGCCCATCCTCTGACCCCCAGGCACCCCTGGCCTTCCTCTGACCCCCAGACACCCCTGCCCTTCCTCTGACCTCCAGACACCCCTGCCCTTCCTCTGACCCCCCGACACCCCTGCCCTTCCTCTGACCCCCAGACACCCCTGCCCATCCTCTGACCCCCAGACACCCCTGCCCTTCCTCTGACCCCCAGGCACCCCTGCCCTTCCTATGACCCCCAGACACCCCTGCCCTTCCTCTGACCCCCAGGCAAGATAAAGGTTATTTTAAAATCATGGTTAGGTTTTCAGTTGAAAAAAAAAGTTTGTTTGGCATAAGTGTCAACCCATGGAAATGAGAGCTATTGTCCTTGAAATGTTGAATCAGAGAGCTATGGCGTTAACATCCATGTGCCTCTACCCTCCTTCTGAACCCCTGGGAAGGTTAAGGTCACTTTCAAAATTGGACTAGGTTTTCAATTAAAGTTTTGTCTTTACAGACATAAGTTTTAAACCCTGGAAGAAGCAGACATATTACTAGATAGCAGAATCAGTAATCACCATCCTTTCAAGCTGACACAACCCTTCACTCCCTCTGATCCTCAGGCAATGCCAAGTTCATCTGAAAATCTTGGTAAAGTTTTCAATTTAAGTTTTTCTGTATGGGTACAAATGAGAAAAAACTGTTATGCATATTTAATTTGTATTATTTGTTGGCTATTTTCAATTATTATGTTACGTATGTCTGTATTTTATACCTATCACTTGTCCAAAATCGAGTTAATGGTGTACCTATCCAGTGACATTTATTTTGTAAACAACATAATATACAGCTAATATTCCTCTAAGGTTATAGATTAAATATTCAGGTCATTATTATGGAGGTAAATATGTTTATTTGAATCTGAGTCTAGGTCATTGGTTTTCCACTTGGAAATTCCTAAACTTGTTGACAACTCTGAATGTTTAAAGAGGTTACTGACATACATCCTGGCTCTACTATTGTCTTAACTTTTTATAATATTGTAGTTCACTTGAAAAATTACTCATTCTTGCCTGAACATCTGAAGCAGAATCAGTCTTATTGTTTTGATCAATTTTTAATTTGGGTGATTTATTCAAATTATTATTCTCTGGAATTACAAAGTGCTCAATAATATTCTAGGACTAAAACATTAATTTGGAATTATAGCAAACTCAGTCAAGGACATTTTGGATTGTATTATTATCATACATCAAATTACTACATTGCCAAATTCCAGGCCACTGGCACATTAGCACATTGAAACTACAAACACATCAACACATTCAATACTGGAATTTATTTGGAACACCATTGGAATTCAATTGGAACTTCATACATTTGGACTTTTGAACTCTGAGGACTATTTTGGATTAGTTCACAATCATGTAAGTTCTTTTTAAATTTTCACTTTGTATTCTAGGGAAATAAATTATTTGTTGAATTTTACAAAGCTTGTTGGTTTTTGCTCTTTTCTGTTACTAAATTTAAGACCAGAGAGTCATAATACAAACTTAAACAATACAAAAAGTTAGCACAATTCTTTCAAATTCATGCACCATTGCCCTCCCTGTGACTCTCAGGCAAGGTCAAGGTCATCTGAAAATCTAGTTTAAGTTTTCGGTTGAAGTTTTTCTGTATGGTAATAGGTCTCGAACCTTAGAGGAAAAGCTGTCAAACTTAGACTGTAGAATTTGTAAGCACTGCCCTTTCATATTTATGCACCCCTGCCATCCCTCTGACCGTAAATCAAGGTAAAAGTTATTTGAAAGTGAAAAACAGCTGAATCAGGCAACGATGCAGGTATGACATAATTATTTTTATAATTCCTTGTAATTTCCTTTTATAAATATACATCTCATACATTTTAATTGTAGAAGGATTAAATAGATGTAACATTTCCTACTTTAGATTGCCTCCTGCAATGGTTTATAAAGCAAAAACATACTTTCTTACTATTACTGACACACAAATGAGAATACGTAACAATTACTGTGGATCAGATTAGGTGAAAATCCCCTTGTGTGTGTTGTTCTTTCTATCACTCTGCGTAAAAGAACACATCTTATTTCCCTACTCATAAAATTTCTCACTTGTGTGTGACTGGATAACACAACTGCATACATTTAGCCAACACACAGATACAGGATGCAGTAATTCGCTGTGTGTGCATGCTACAAGAAAACAATAAGTATAACAACACACCCAGGTATCAATATAGTGTGAAATCCCAATGCTTATATGTGGATGTGGCCACATTTATTTTTTTTTTTTTTTGTTGTTATAGGGTTTAACGCCATTTTTCAGCACAAGATAGGCTATACATGGCGGCCAGTATTAATGGTGGAGGAAGAACCCGGGAGAACCCGGAAAGAACCACCGAGCCACGAGAAGCTACCGGCAAGCTTTCTCACATAACCACATTGGCCGAGCCCGAGACTCGAACCCATGCAGTCAGAGGTGAGATTGGCCACATTTATGAACTTCACCCCAAAGTGTACATACATTTTCAGGAAAGGATATGTGATTCTGCTTGGTAACTCCATCCATCTGTCCATCAGTATCAATGGTAGATGTGAATGAAACTTGGCTTCTAACTGATTCACTCTGTCTTAAATTTATGCACATTATATATCATGTTTAATTTCATGGCAATAAAATGAAACTTTATATACTAAAGGTGCTACTTACTGCAAAATCATCAAAGTTATTGGCCCAATATTCCAACTGTGCATAGGACCCACAATCAGGCATACTAAAAAATAAAACAATCTTTGCCAAGTGCATATAATCTACAATTAACTTTAAAAAAAATCTGAACTTAGTTTACTTCATTAAAATAAAAACGGGTCAAGCAATAACAAGATGTGTAACTTTAGTTACTGCAGTATAAAATACTAAGCATACTGTACATCATAATGCACTCATCCCTTGATATTAAGAATAGCATACTGTACATCAATATACACTTGTCCCTTGGTATAAAGCATACTGCACATCATAATACACTGGTCCCTTGGTATTAAGCATACTGTACTTCATAATACACTGATCCCTTGGTATTAAGTATACTGTACATCTAAATACACTCTTCTCTTGGTATTAACCATATGTACATGATAATACACTCATACCTAGATATTAAGCATACTGTACATCATAATATACTGGTCCCTTGGTATTAAGTTTACTGTATATAATACACATGTTCCTTGGTATTAAGCATACTGTATATCATAATACAATGGTCCCTTGGTATTAAGTATACTGTAAATCATAATACACTTGTCCCTTGGTATTAGGCATACTGTATATCATAATAAACTTGTGCCTTGGTATTAGGCATACTTTTAACCACAACAGGATGGTCCCTTACCATTAGGCACTTTAGTATAATATGATTCGTCATATAACGAAATGATTGCCATGAATCACACTTATACCCTGAATCTAGTTTGACACTGAACCTACCTCAGTTTAATAAGACCTTGTGTATGAAGCAGCATATCTTGAAGGCTCCCATGACTAGCTTTGTTAAAATGGAGCAATGAGTTTTCAAATAACATAAATTTAAAAAAATTGCACAAAGACTGCAAGGAATCTACTGTGGCTGCTGGTGTTACATCTAATAATCCAGTTCCAAAACTTTCCTGATACTGTATCAAGAGAATTTCTTTTACATGGGCTTTAATAATTTTGCACAATTTTGTTTCTCCATTAAAATAGACTGTGCATTCCATTAACCCTTGAAAGCTCAGGAATTTATAACATAAAGTTTCAGCACCCAGGAAAAGTGGCCAAAAGTTGGCAAGGCTCTGCATGGGTGACCAACCTTGAATAATAATATACTATTGTAATTTCTGTTGCAATTTGCAATCATTATACTTTTCTGCATTAATAAATAAACAATACTTTAGGAGAATGGATGTTTTATAAAACTAAATAAAATGTTCAAGACAAATTAGTGAAATAGTTATTGACCAGAAGTTATGTTGGAACCTGCACACCCTTGCAAAGAAGAAACCATCCAACAAAATGGTGACAGGTTTATGATTACAAGAGCCTTGGCCCTTTGAGGTTGAATGAATGCATACTGTCCATGTATAATCTGAGAAAATGATATGTAATTAATAAAGTCAGTGTAAAACGAACTCCATGATTCAAGTTATTTGCATTTACACTTTTAGATGAAACACCAAGTACCTTTCATGAGCTATTTTTAACTTTAGTGGTTTAGCAGTCAAAGTTAAAGATGATGATCTAGTATAATACTAATATACATTTGATCAAAATATTTTTAATCATTTCAGTCTTTGTTTTCAACATACAGGGCAGCAGTGACTCAACAATGGCAATAGACAAATTTATTTAAGTGGCATCATTTTGTGAGAAACCCATGTCAGTGACACCATCCCTTGAAAACGAGTAGCGACAACAAGATATTCAAGATGGCCACAATTATTTAACATCGCTTTTATTCAGAACCAATTAGATACCAAACTTTTATTTAGAACCAACAAGATACCAAAATTTTATTTAGAACCAACTAGATACCAAACTTTTATTTAGAATCAACTAGATACCAAACTTATATTTAGAATCAACTAGATACCAACAATGTTTTGTGTCAATGAAAAGCCACATTTATAGAATCATCGGTTCATCAGAAGTAGCTATAGTAAAAATTTCAACAGTGCTACCACAGTGGCCATATTGTAGATTTCAATATCATCATTTTCATTTAGAACCAACTACATGTCACGTAAAGCCATCAAATGAAAACCCCGTACCATTACAACTATCAATTCCATAAAATAGTGATTTCAAAGGTGGCTACAATGGCCATGAAAATGAAGATCTGATTAGCATTTCCAATTTGGACAAACCAGACTACAAAGTCTTTTAGTGAAAAGGTAAAGTCTATACAATCATCCATTGTGGAGATGTAGTGTTAACAAGATTTTCAAGATGGATGTCACAGTGGCCATACTGGTTGTCAGACTGGTACCATTTTCTTTAAGGACCAACAAGACATTGAGAAGACTTTCTGTGAAATCCTATGTCATTATGACCATACACTCAGAAGGAGAAATGATAACAAAATACATCAGCCTTACTGAATGCCCAAGGGACACCATGTTTTAATAGGAACAACTAGACATCATAAGAAATCTATCAATGTAGACCCCATGTTGATAAGACTATGCATTCAGAAGTAGTGACAACAAGATTTTCAAGATAGCTGCCACACTGGCTAAAGTGGAAGCATCAGCAGCGAAATTTTCATTTAGGACCAACCAGACATCCTATGAAGTCTTTTAAACATAAACTCCATGACAATAGTACCATCCATTATGGCAGAGTAGCAATAACAAGATTTTCAAGATGGCCATATTGGATGTCAGATCATGACAATGTTCATTTAGGACCAGTTAGACATTACAAGAAGTATTTATGTTAAACCCCAGATTTATATGACAATCCATTCACAAGAAGAAGCCATAACAAGATCTTCAAGACGGCAACCATGGCAGCCATAATGGATTCGGATAGGTACCATTTTCACTTAGGGCCAACTACACCTCAAAATGAATGTGTGTGCTAAGTGTCAAGGCAATCCTCCAAGTAGTTTAGGGGAATTAGCAATAAACTTGTGTGCATGGATGTATGACAGACGATGGAAACGGGTCATATCACATGCCAATCCTCTATCTGCAGACAAAATCGCTAAATATTACATTTGCAAACTAACTGTCTACATTGTATGTTCAGGTAAATACTGTGAATTCACTATTATTTCATGGAGTTCTAAAGATTGTTACAAACAATATATTTAAAGAACCAATAAAAATAATAGGACTACTACCCGAATCAACGAAACATATTGACTAAAACTGCATTTATCTCAAATCACAAAAAATGAATTCAGGGTATTTTATTCAGGTGACAAATCCTGGTTATGCAATAACCATAATCTTAACTTTGTGCTCATTTCCAATAAAATTTACAAAACAAGATTTCCAAAAGCTGAAATTATTAGACTCATTTAAATTTTGTTTGAAATGAGCACTCGTGTAATATCCTTCTATGTCAATAATATGCTAAAGTTATGAAAATTTTGATAGTTTATTTAAAACACACACTGACAAGTTTTCACATAATAAACATTGGAACACAATAAAGTTTTACAAAGAGGAGAAACAATAATGTACTTACTTTGTGACATTGGTATTGTTTTGTGGTTTGTATTCAATTACCCCATAGAAAAGCTCTATTCCAAGAATGGCAAATGAATAGTAGATCACCTGAAAAAAATATCACCAAAGATCTTAAATATAAAAAAATACAACATAAATCAATGCAAAAAAATAGTATTAACCCATGTAATATAGTACTAATCCATGTAAAATACAGTATTAATCATGAATATCATTAATGTAAAATTCAGTATTAATCCACAAATAGTATTATTTAATGTAAAAAAGAGTATTAATCCAAGCAAAATACTGAATAAATATATGCATAGCATAGTATTAATCCTTTACAACACATACTGTAAATTAATTTATTTTTAAGGGTCTCAATTTGAGCAGTTCTATGAACAGTACCATTTTTATTTGTGTTTAAATTCATGGATTGTTAAAGGTTTCCTACTGTTTGCAAAGAAAACTAAATATTCATTTGTTCCTTATATTCAAAGCTTGTAGCAACAACATAAATCCATGAAAATTAGCACTAAAAATGAATGATGAATTCACAGTATTCTGAACAGGAAAAACCAGTAATAATATTAGAAAGATCAAACAATGTTAATCCCCATAATACACATTTTGAATTCTTTCAAAAATATTGTTCTTTTGTGCAGTTCTACATAACAATCAGCTTCTCAACATAATTATAACACTTAGTGTAATACTTCTGACAAAATATCATACATTTTGACTGCTGTAAATTTTGATGTTCTAAAAATACACAGGTACTGTACTACTTTCATATACTACCATTAGCTCCTGCAAACCACATAACATTCACATTTTCTTCGTTCCTTGCCTATATTCTTAATTCCATCAAAACCACTGTATTGGCATGACAAGTATTGTTCATCTAATTCATACATAAAAAAACCCAACTGAAGTCTCATTTAATGTAACACCCACACCCAACTCAAATATCATGTAATATCTATACCCAATTCAAATATTATTTTACGTAATACCTACACCCAACTCAAGTATCATTTAATGTACTACCAACATGCAATTCAAGTATCATTTAATGTACTACCTACACCCAATTCAAGTATTATTTTATGTAATACCTACACCCAACTCAAGTATCATTTATTGTAATACCTACACCCAATTCAAGTATCATTTAATGTACTACCTATACCCAACTCAAGTATTATTTAGTGTACTACCTACACCCAACTCAAGTATCATTTAATGTAATACCTACACACAATTCAAGTACCATTTAATGTAATACCTACACCCAATTCAAGTATCATTTAATGTAATACCTACACCCAACTCAAGTATCATTTATTGTAATACCTACACACAATTCAAGTATCATTTAATGTACTACCTACACCCAACTCAAGTATTATTTAATGTACTACCTACACCCAACTCAAGTATCATTTAATGTAATACCTACACTCAACCCAAGTATCATTTATTGTAATACCTACACCCAACCCAAGTATTATTTAATGTACTACCTACATCCAACTCGAGTATCATTTAATGTAATACCTACACACAATTCAAGTATCATTTAATGTAATACCTACACACAATTCAAGTATCATTTAATGTAATACCTACACACAATTCAAGTATCATTTAATGTAATACCTACACACAATTCAAGTATCATTTAATGTACTACCTATACCCAACTCAAGTATGATTTAATGTATTACCTACACCCAACTCAAGTATCATTTAATATAATACCTACACCCAACCCAAGTATCATTTAATGTAATACCTACACCCAATTCAAGTATCATTTAATGTAATACCTACACAGTTCAAGTATCATTTCATGTAATAAATACACAGAATGTATGTATCATTTCATTTAGTGCCATGTATCATTTGTACAGTACCATGTATCATTTCATTTAGTGCCATGTATCATTTCATTGAGTACCACGTATCATTTCATTTAGTGCCAAATATCATTTCATTTAGTGCCATGTATCATTTCATTTAGTACCATGTATCATTTCATTTAGTGCCATGTATCATTTCATTTAGCGCATTGTATCATTTCCTTTAGTGCCATTTATCATTTCTTTTAGTGTCATGTATCATTTCATTTAGTTCCATGTATCAATTCATTTAGTGCCATGTATCATTTCATGTACTGCTATGTATCATTTCATTTAGTGCCATGTATCATTTCATTTGGTGCCTATAATAATTCAAGCACTATTTGATGTAATACATACAAATAATTCAAGAAAATCTTGGTCTGTTTTTCATACAATGTCTCTGTTTTATGTACATTTCCATATAAAATATTTATTTATAAAATAATATATTATAAAGACTGTGCCAGAATTAAAGATACAGTGGTTGGGAAGTACTTAATTTAATTAAAATATGAGAAGTGGAGATAATTCAGGTTGTTCTTAGTGTTTTACATTGACAAGTTCATTTACAATTGATTGGGTGGTAGAATATTTGAAACAGTGCCTTCGTTTTCTGTCACTCATGAACAGACCAAATATTCTAGTTGTATTAATCATAAAGTGAATAAAATGGATACAAGTTCATGAAATTTTTACAAGAAATCAAAATATTTTGACTGGAGTCCCAATGCAACTGAGACACTATATATACTATATATACTCACTTATAACTCGAGTCCAAATGCAAACTGCAAAGACTTAGATCTGCCATTGCATCATGCGCTGGCAGATCTGGGTCTGTGCAATTTGTTAGGAGTAATCAGTATAACAAACAACATAGATCATAATCTTTGTTGTTTGCAGTCTGCCTCAATTTATAATTGAGTATATATGGAAAGTTGGGCCATCTCTGAGAAAAGGTATATATCTGGCAATTTGCCTGGTCTGATCTACTTAGAAAGAAAATTTAATTACTGCTTACTATGAGTATTCCCCCAAAGGACTGAAGATTCTTTATCAGGTCAAGCAGAGTGTTGGCTACTATTGCCATAACCTGAAATAAAGCAATATTTGGAAAATAAGTGAACATCTACATACTTGGAACAATATTTTATAAAAGAAACACTATCTATTAGTAAAATAAAATGTGTAAATCATAGGTAAGCAGAGTGTTAATGCCATAGCCTGAAATGTAGCAATAGTTGGAAAATAAGTGAACATCTACTTACTTGGTGCAAATATTTTCTAAAATAAACACTGATCTGTTAGTCAAGTAAAATGTGTATATCATACCATAAGGCCCAAGTAGGCCTAACACTGCTCACCTGACTAACATAAACTTTAAGCCAAATTCAAGGGGCAGTTGGCCAAGCAATCTGGGTTAGAATGAAACAAGGTTTTACATTTTTTGGTGATGGTAGCCATACTAGAAGGCAAGTCAACATCATTCGTGCAAACTAAGAAGGCCAGGATGATTTCTAAGAAATTGGTCAAATTTTGCTAACTGGTTCTGAAAAGAGGTCATTTAAAGGATTTACTGTTTTCATTAACAATAGCCATATTCAATAGTGGATCATCATCTGTGCAAAACTAAGAAGCTTTCATGTCCAGATGCTTTATGTCAGACCTGCTCAAGTTCTGTTGCCTTTTTAGTTTTAGTAATGTGACTAAATACAGACCAACCATAACAAGACTGTCTCAGTAAGGCAGTTGATTTTTTCTTCCATAAGTTTGACCAGTTTTCAGTAATGTATAACAAAATATTAAGAACTGCAACTGTAAAGTTGGAAATGAAAAGTTTGCCAAGTATGCATAGACCTTATTTACTTCTAGTACAATCGCACAAATTTCAGTTCCAAACTCTATGCAGCTCAATGGCTTGTTGCCATCTTTCAACGTGACATAATTCTTGCAAAAAAATTTCAATTTCAGATGACGACGGAAATCATATCTCCCACCATGAGACATATTTAAATCAACACCTATGTCCAATAAATGGATTGTATCCCTTCTTGCTTTTATTCACAATAATCTGAATATTCCTTTTTTATTCTTCTGTACTGATTATTAACACTATTTAAGAGGCTTATTTCCCTTTCATCTTCAACATATATCACTTGCTGGATTCCATTTTGTAAGTTTCTATAAACAACAGTTTGATCATGAAGATGCTCTGCATGAAAAAATATCTGCAGTTTAAAGCGACCGAGGTACTAATGTAAAGTTAATCTACTTCCCCGATTAACTCCACTAAATCTAAAATAAAACCTGAATTCAAATCAAACACGGATCAGCCATTATCTGGACTTTACTGCAACAATCTTATTTCTTTAGTTTTTCTTTTATTCCACAAGTCTGTATTTTAAGGGTCATTTTCATAAGACTTAATTTCAAAATCATAAGGGTTGGCAGGTCTGTAAGTCTGACAGGAGACCTGCATTTTGTGCAAAGAATTTACATTGCCTTCTTACCAGGACAGAATGCTTTATGTCAAATTCAATCAAATTTTTGTTGACAGCAGTTTTTCAGATAAGGTTTTTCTATGTCCATATTTGACAATGAATCAGTATTATTTGTATAAATTAAAAAGTTTTCATGCCGGAGTGCTTCTGTTAAATTCTGTCAAACAGTTTGTGAGAAAAAGTTTTTTTGAAAGTCTTTGTTTTGGTAATGATGGCCATATTTGATGGCCAGGTGGCATCTTTTGAAAAAATTAAAAAGGCCATATGTCTGAATGCTGTCAGATTTCACCTAATACTAAAGTCATTTAAATGTTTTCCATTTTTAGGAACAACAGCCATATTTAAAGGTGGATCAGCATCAATTGTAAACATTTGAAAGGCCTTCATACCCATATGCTTCCTGCTGAATTTGATCAAGCTATTTTGGAGAAGTCATATAAAAAAAATTTTCAATTTTTAATAACAACGTCCTATTGTCGGCAGATTACAAATGGCATATAATAAATTATTTGCATAAGCTAAAAGCCTTTGTTGCCAGAGTGCTCTCTCTTAAATTTGGTCAAATTATGTAAAGTTATTCCTGAGAAGATCTAAAGTCATTTAAAGTTTTGTTCAATTTTTTGGGAGACAGGCATGATCTGAATAAATTTGAAAGGCAGTTTATGAAAAAATATTTTCCATCAAATTTTATCAAGTTCTGTTCAGCTATTCTTGAGAAAAAGTAATTTAAAGTTTATTTTATTTTCCATAATGGTAGCCATAAGTGATGGCTCATCAGCACCTTTTGTATAACGTAGAATGGCCTCTATGCCTGGATGCTTCGTATCAAATTTTGTCAAATTCTTTTCAGCACTTTTATAAATATGTCTTTTAAATGTTTATCTGTTTTTTTTTTTCAAATGGCAGATCAATTGCATTTGTGATGTTTAGTCTTCATGCCAAGATGCTGTCAAATTTGGTCAAATTCTACTCCGCAGTTTTGGAGATGAAGTCATTTAAAGGCTTTATGAGTTTAAGTAATGGGGGCCATATTTTATGGCTGACTGGCATAAACTGTATAAAATTTAATGTACTCAGGTCTAGATGATTTCTGTCAAATTCTTTTAAGCAGCTTTGGTGAAGACATTTAAAAGGTTTTCTATTTCTTTAGTAACTGTGTTGATATATTAGCATCATTTGTAAATATTTGGAATCCCTTTACATATGCATGCAATGAGCCAAGTTTGGTTGACACTGCAATTGGAACATCATCAGCCTTTGCATACTAGAATAAAAACCTTGGATATAAATCATGTCAATTATTCAACTGCCCTCAAGCTTCTGCTTGTTGTTATGTCAAAATAACTTTAGAATGTTTCAATGAATATCATCACCAACAGCAGCACAACGAATAGTTGCAGACAACTGAATCCAAATGATTTCTTCAATTTTATTATTACAAGAAGCCAGAATAACATTACAAGTTAAATGTGCAGCTAATTGATTTATTTTTTAATCCTATTCAGGTTTATTTTCAAGATCTATCATGTTTAAGACTGTTCTTAGCACATCTAGTTGGATGTTTGCCAAAAACTTACCAATTTAGGGAAGTATTAGTACAATTACCTATAAGACTCTTTCAGAAAGTTGAAATTATCGGACCTGCATCAGAAAGAGATATGGATGTTCTGAAGGATTGACACCGATGAGGCAAAGAGGTTGAAAATAGCAACTGTTGATGGATGATTGACACTGATGAAGCAAAGAGGTTGAAAATAGCAACTGTTAATTGATGATTGACACTGATGAGGCAAAGAGGTTGAAAATAGCAACTGTTAATGGATGATTGACACTGATGAGGCAAAGAGGTTGAACATAGCAACTGTTGATGGATGACTGACACTGATCAGGCAAAGAGGTTGAACATAGCAACTGTTGATGGATGATTGACACTGATGAGGCAAAGAGGTTGAAAATAGCAACTGTTAATGGATGATTGACACTGATGAGGCAGAGGTTGAAAATAGCAACTGTTAATGGATGATTGACACTGATGAGGCAAAGAGGCTGAAAATAGCAACTGTTGATGGATGATTGACACTGATGAGGCAAAGAGGCTGAAAATAGCAACTGTTGATGGATGATTGACACTGATGAGGCAAAGAGGCTGAAAATAGCAACTGTTGATGGATGATTGACACTGATGAGGCAAAGAGGTTGAACATAGCAACTGTTGATGGATGATTGACACTGATGAGGCAAAGAGGTTGAAAATAGCAACTGTTAATGGATGATTGACACTGATGAGGCAAAGAGGCTGAAAATAGCAACTGTTGATGGATGATTGACACTGATGAGGCAAAGAGGCTGAAAATAGCAACTGTTGATGGATGATTGACACTGATGAGGCAAAGAGGTTGAAAATAGCAACTGTTAATGGATGATTGACACTGATGAGGCAGAGGTTGAAAATAGCAACTGTTAATGGATGATTGACACTGATGAGGCAAAGAGGCTGAAAATAGCAACTGCTGATGGATGAAGAACTGAAAAGGACTAAAATTAATGATGAATGAAGGGTCGTACCATGAGCTTACTACATCTTATGACCAAGTGAGAAAAAATTATATCGTTTTCAAGAAATCAAATATATGGCAGTAGCACTTTTTATTTCAAAAGGCTACAAATTAATGAAATGGAAATTTAGCAACATATAGTCTGTAGGTCAGAGTTATGTATAAAAAATAATTTAAACCAAATGGAATGACAAGCTTGGTTACAAGTACTTGCCACATAAAGACAGCAAAACTGCTGAAAAAAGCATTTTAATTTTTTTCTTGCAGAAATGTGTTCACAGTGAAATTTTCCATACACCCACTCTTTGACAGAGCTTATTTTAAAACTTAAAATAAGTCACTGCTGTGTCAAAAAATGTGTGACACTTGACCTAACAAGGATTACACAAGATGTGGTGTCTCGTGTTTTTTTTAATGCTATGGGCTTCCACAAAAACTTGACACAGCCACTGGCAGACATCATTATGCTTATAATGCCTCATACTTTTCTTAGAAAAAGGCACAAACATACAGGTCACAGTGACTCAATTTTTGAAGAAGGGTGTTGCACTCATGAACTGGATGAACAAAACGAATTTGTGGTTTGTCATGGTTAACAATGTATGCTTCTTTCATTCATGGTCAGTGCATAAATATGGAGCCAAATTAATGAAACACTGTACAGGCACAATTTTATGTGATAGAAAAATACAATCTTAAGTCAATAAGTGTAAACCAAAGTCAATAAGTGTAAACCATGTTCTGTTAGCAAATGTAACAAGGGCAAAACATGGTGTACCAGGACTGAGGCACAAACCTGGGATGAACCTCTCCAAAACTAGCTGGATGCTCTACAACCACAGCTACCAAGTTGATACTATCTGCTGGTTCCTGCTACATATAACAGTTACCTGGTAGGGAGATGCACAGAGCCAGATCTGCCAACACAAATGCTATTTACTTAAAATCATGTGTCAGCTGATCTGGATCTATGCTGTTTGCAGGTTAGGGCACGTTATGTCCAGGTAAATACTGTCCCTTTCAACAGATGAGCTTAAAGACAGACTTTCCATTATATCAACATACCTTAATATACCAGATAATCCTTAGAAGCCTGATCATGATTAGAACATTTATAACTCGGACAATGTTCCACAGGACAAGATCTCCATTGACTTCTTTACCACTGAAATGAAAAGAAGTAAGTTTTAAATATCTACATAAACATCTACATATACAAAGAGAAGATCTTCAATAATTCCAATTTGTTTGATGACATAAAGATAGCAGTGATGATTAGAATTGTGGATAATCCAGTTAGGACTTGTATCTGTATACTATATTCAGTTAATAATCTGTACAATAACATTCATTACAATGGAATATACAGATTCTGACTGAAAAGTAATGGGAGCAAATGCGTTTAAATTTAAATTTGATCTTTAAAATGGAATCTTCAGCTCATGGTTCCAACAGTAATTTCAAGACAACAACAGAGAAACCATCTGCTTGCACATACAGGAATCCTAGCATCAATTTTACAGAATCATGGCAGCCTCACTGGAATAGATAACAAACTATGGCAGCCTGACTGCAACAGATAATAAATTATAGCTACAGCTGTCTAGAATAGATAACAAATCATGGCAGCCTGACTGGAATAGATAACAAATCATAGCATCCTGACTGGAACAGATAACAAATGGCATCCTGACCAAACAGATAACAAATCATGGCAGCCTGACTGGTATGTATAACAAATCATGGCAGTCTGACTGGAATAGATAACAAGTCATGGCAGCCAGAATGGAATGGAAATCAAATCATGGCAGCCTTACTGGAACAGATAACAAATCATTGTAGATAGTCTGAAATAGATAATAAATCATGGCAGCCTGACTGGAATAGATAACAAATCATACCAGTTAGTCAAGAACAGATAACAAATCATGACAGCCTGACTGGAGTATATCACATATCCATTAAATGTAACAAACCTACACGTTAATTATATTGCATCTTCCTATGAACCTATACATACCTGCACAGTCACAAACGACAAAGGTCTAATGATACTAAATGGCTAATCAATTCTTCCAATTCTAGAACTCTGAATTGCTAAAATGCTTTTGACCATATAACAAACCCATAAACATTAGTCTTTACAAATTATCTGCATCTTTCTTTTCTCTTTGTCACATTTTCACTTAATTTTTTGAGTTAAACTGGTTAGTTTCTTCTTGAGAATAAACCAATGTTTGAATTGAGAAAAGTACATTCTACCAGTGTTATTGATGATGAAGTACTATTGTCAATACCTGTTTGTTTACAAAGAAATTTACTGTTCAAAGTTTCATGATAGAAAATGTTGCTTTTCCAGAATTCTGTCGATATAATTCAGAATCCAGGATTTACAAAAAAAAGTATGTAATAATTCTGCAAACTCCAGAATGGTTGTCATCTCTTCTACAAACAAGAATATTTCCTATTATATATGTTGCTCTTTACAAAGACACTGTTATTCCTTGTTTGATCTTTTACTTCCACCAAGACTATAACAGAGGGCGGAATAAAACATGTTAATTCTGGAAAATTATATTTTACAAATATGTGAATAATATTCAAAAAGAATAAAGTTGTTCAGTATGAATATGCAGCACATGGTATATATTTGTTTTCTAACTCATTTATTTTTTTATTTCACCTGCTGCTTTGACAACATTAAGGGAGTTCACACTTGTTAAAAGCAGGATCTATACACAGGTTCATTATGGAGAATATGAGCTGGAAACAAACACGCTTATTGCAATAAGAAATATATTGGGGATATATCATGGATAAACAAAAGAAATATCAGATAAAAAGGTTTACATAACTGAAGCTGTTTTGAACAGGAATGTCATGCACTGATTAATCGTCTCGATAGAAGAATCTCAATTATCCAGATAAACAAATCTGTAATTCTACAGTACATACTGAAAATATTGCAAGACAGGGTTTTAGCTGGATGAATCACAAATATGAGTATATACATTCCATGTAAATGAGACTCTGCTGTAATTCAATGGATCTCTAAATATTTTGCAACTGTTTAGAGTAAAAAGTTTCAAACTCAAAATGTATGACTATTGTGAATTCATTTATTTTTTGTATTTAAATTAGTGGATTGGGGAAGGGGCTTTACTGTTTTAGTTCTTTAATTTGATGTTTGTTGAAACCATAAAATCCTCAGAGGCTTGTACTCCATGAAAAATACTGACTTCTCGGTCTTCTGAGAAATTTGACTCGTTCCTGTCCAAAGAGTTGATTTTAATTAAGGTTAAGTAACTGTATTCAAGAGCTGATTTTCAATACGGTCAAGACACTTTAATCAAGTAACTGTATTCAAGAGCTGATTTTCAGTAAGGTCAAGACACTTTAATCAAGTAACTGTATTAGAGAGCTGATTTTCAGTACGGTCAAGACACTTTAATCAAGTAACTGTATTCAAGAGCTGATTTTCAGTAAGGTCAAGACACTTTAGTCAAGTAACTGTATTCAAGAGCTGATTTTCAGTAAGGTCAAGACACTTTAATCAAGTAACTGTATTCAAGAGCTGATTTTCAGTATGGTCAAGACACTTTAATCAAGTAACTGTATTCAAGAGCTGATTTTCAGTATGGTCAAGACACTTTAATTAAGTAACTGTATTCAAGAGCTGATTTTCAGTATGGTCAAGACACTTTGATCAAGTAACTGTATTCAAGAGCTGATTTTCAGTACGGTCGAGACACTTTAATCAAGTAACTGTATTCATGAGCTGATTTTCAGTAAGGTCAAGACACTTTGATCAAGTAACTGTATTCAAGAGCTGATTTTCAGTAATGTCAAGACACTTTAATCAAGTAACTGTATTCAAGAGCTGATTTTCAGTACGGTCAAGACACTTTAATCAAGTAACTGTATTCAAGAGCTGATTTTCAGTAAGGTCAAGACACTTTAATCAAGTAACTGTATTCAAGAGCTGATTTTCAGTAAGGTCAAGACACTTTCAACAAGTAACTGTATTCAAGAGCTGATTTTCAGTAAGGTCAGACACTTTGATCAAGTAACTGTATTCAAGAGCTGATTTTCAGTAAGGTCAAGACACTTTGATCAAGTAACTGTATTCAAGAGCTGATTTTCAGTAAGGTCATGACACTTTAAATGAGTAACTGTATTCAAGAGCTGATTTTCAGTATGGTCAAGACACTTTAAGTGAGTAACTGTATTCAAGAGCTGATTTTCAGTATGGTCAAGACACTTTAAATGAGTAACTGTATTCAAGAGCTGATTTTCAGTAAGGTCAAGACACTTTAATCAAGTAACTGTATTCAAGAGCTGATTTTCAGTAAGGTCAAGACACTTTAATCAAGTAACTGTATTCAAGAGCTGATTTTCAGTACGGTCAAGACACTTTAATCAAGTAACTGTATTCAAGAGCTGATTTTTAGTAAGGTCAAGACACTTTAATCAAGTAACTGTATTCAAGAGCTGATTTTCAGTAAGGTCAAGACACTTTAAACAAGTAACTGAGGTATTTAAATAATATTAAGCAGAATCACATCTATAAAAAATACATAAGGTATAAATATTTTCAAACCAGTTTGTTTGGTTTGATGTTTTACAGTACAACAACATAAGTAGGTTAATTAGTGTTCATGCAATCAGAGTAAAGTGCCTTGTCTAGGAAACACTGCAGTAGCCAACCCATGCTGATCTGATGGTAAGATCTTAACCAACATACACCTGCCTGTCTGCAAGTTCAGAATGCAAAAGAAATGTCACTTTAATTACCCCGTTACTGAGCCAGGTAGACAAGTATAACCTAGAATATAAGCTAAACAGTTTCCAGGCACTGATCAAAATTCAATAAAACTTCATCAATAGTGTATCTGTATGTAAATAACTACTCAATTAAGAAGCCACCCCTTCAGCAATAATAAGGTGGTCTTTTATAAAAGGGGTAACCTCTCACATGTGAGACAATACTGTATATACTTACTTAAAAGGCAAGTCCAAGTGCAAACAACAGCAGTCCCTGCTCTGTCGTCACATGTGCCAGCAAATCAGGATGTATGTTGTTTGTGTTCTACTGATTTCTACCAACAAACAGCATAGACCCAGATCCACTGGTGCATTATGCAATGTCAGATCTGGGTCTGTGCAGTCTGATTTGACTTTTAAATGTGTATATATAGAAGGGCAAAATAGATTTTTAGTATTGGACAAGGTCAGCTAAGATCAAGGGATGGCCTCTCTTGAGAGGGTTCTCTCATGTGGGGGATAACTTTACCTGATAATAAACACCTACCTGAGAAAAGGCAATCCATATAATCCAACAGTAATAATTTCAAATACCTGGAAGAAATGAAGATAATGCATTCTTATCTCTGATTAGACAATATCATTCAGTATCTATTATACTAAACTACGAAATAATGTTACATGTCTCTCTTCTGTTTAGCCAAGAACAGTAAATATAATCAATTTTGCTCTAAATGTTGCCACACTTGTAGTTTAATATTAAAAACAGAATCACCTTGAAAATTGCAAGCAAACCCCCCTCTACCCAAAGTTCCTATTAGCATGTTGGTTTTTTTTACTGAACCTTACATTTCCATAATATTGCCACTCAAAAGTTGGGCTATTTAAGCTATGTCTGATTTAAAGAAAAAAAAGGAATGTATTGGATGTAACAGTAGTAATACCAGAAATGTACTTGGACAACTTTCGGCCTAAGACTTACCAACCCCCTGTAACTGAGTGTATATAAATGGGTTTGGACAACTTTAGGCCAAGACCTACAGACCCCCTGTGACTGAGTGTATATAAATGGGTTTGGACAACTTTAGGCCAAGACCTACAGACCCCCTGTGACTGAGTGTATATAAATGGGTTTGGACAACTTTAGGCCAAGACCTACAGACCCCCTGTGGGTGAGTGTATATAAATGGGTTTGGACAACTTTAGGCCCATAAAACCTACAGACCCCCTGTGACTGAGTGTATATATAAATGGGTTTGGACAACTTTAGGCCCAAGACCTACAGCACCCCTGTGACTAAGTGTATATAAATGGGTTTGGACAATTTTAGGCCCAAAAGACCTACAGACCCCCTGTGACTGAGTGTATATATAAATGGGTTTGGACAACTTTAGGCCCAAGACCTACAGAACCCCTATGACTAAGTGTATATAAATGGGTTTGGACAACTTTAGGCCCAAGGCCCCTTGTGACTGAGTGTATTTAAATGGGTTTGGACAACTTTAGGCCCAAGACCTACAGATCCCCTGTGACTGAGTCCATAGAAATGGGTTCGGACAACCTCAGGCCTGAGACCCACAGACCCCTCTTTGACTGAGTCCATAGAACTGGAATTGGACAACCTAAGACCTACAGACCTCTCTGTGACTGAGTACATAGATCTACCACATACATTCGAATCTGACATCAGTGCAGCATTTATATGGTTTTGTTCAGACAAGTACTAATAATGTCATAAAATGCATAAACCATGTTGTCATTGCAATCAAGTGACAAGTGAGTTGATGTCTCCATGTAATCTTGGGTAAAATATAAAATGTAACCACTGAAAACCTGTGATGTCATGTACTACTTAGTTTTGGGTAAAAAATAAATGGACTGAACTAATATCACCCATGAAAGAGACAAATTAAATGTTTTTAATACAATTACTACTAGTAATGGATCTCTTATGATTTTGGAAAATAATGCTATCTTACTAAAATGAACAAGCCACAACTCATGTTGCAAAAAATAATTACATATTGTACGATTATCTCACATACATCACACCCTTTTCAACTCTTTGGAAACAATATGGGCATAATTATCTAAAGAAAATTATAATATACAAAATTAATAAATATTTCCATTTCAACTGTAAAAAATTTTCTTATTATATCCACTTGAGAAAAATGTTGAAAACTATCCATTCACATGTACAATACAGTCTGATTGTCTGAGCACAATATCCTTGTATCAATGAAAGTGGAGAGATATAAAGAGATTCATTCAAAGATAATCCAGAAATGCCTTGTTACCATGGATACTTACTGCCAAAATGGCCACAATGATGCCATCAAAAATATGTGACCTGTACCAAACATAACGCCTCCAACCCAGACTGACAAAGATGAAGACTTGTTCTATCACGTAGTATAGGATGAAAAGGAAGTTAATAATCTGAAAATAAAATAAAAAATATCAACTGGAAATGATCTGCACTACTTGCAAAAAAAATTTTCATCGCTTTATGAACACAGCTCCAAAGCAGCATGTAGAACAGAAAAAAATTTATTTTTAGTGCAAAATGATATTTTATTATCTGCAACAAAAATACCCAATTCCACAAACTGGCTGAAACTGGCATGTATTTCAAATTCAAACCACAAAGAACCGGTTTCAGTTTGAAAAAGAAAACAAAAACTCCATTTGCATGAATCTGAATATTTCCAAAAAAGAGAAAGGTTCCTGTCTCAAATGATATAAATGTGTAATGCATAAGTTCAGACGCTGACATTACCATGTATACTTGCTTATAAATATAGCTGTAAATTGCCTGGAGCCAGATTTACCATCATATAATGTGCCTCTAAATCTGGGTCTATGCAGTCTGTTAGAAGTAATTAGTAGAAAAAACAACAATGACCCTTGACCTGTGTTGTTTGAAGTAGGAACTGACATGTAAGTGAATATAGATGGCATTAATAGTTAATATTATTATTATGTACATGAATAGCTGACATAAATGTTTAATGTATCAATAACTGGCAGCTGTCAAATGTATCAATAGTCAACATAATTATGCAACATAACAACAGCTGACATACTGGTAATTATGTAATATATCCATAACTGTGTGTGTGTGTGTGTATATATATATATATATCCATAACTCTGTGTGTGTGTGTGTGTGTATATATATATATATATATATATATATATATATATATATAGATATATATATATATAACAATTTTCCAGTCATACCATGTCTGCATTGTGGCAGTTTATGGTGATGTCTAGCACTGGGGCATCATGCCAAAGGCATGTATCATTATGTCCCACCCAGTCACATTATCCTGACACACAGCCAACCAGTCCATACACTAACCTCTTAATGCTGAGCGCCATGTGAGGCAGCTGCTAGTATCACTTTTATAAGTCTTTGGCATGACTCTGACAGGGTTCACACCCCTGACCTGGCGAATAAGAGGCAGACACTATAACCACTCAGGCCACTGGAGCAGTCTGGTAATTATGTAATGTATAAATAACTGACTTAATTGTGTAAGATATCAATAATACAGATTATAGTGCCGTGGCAGCATGCTGGCTTTGCACCTCTGCTATCCTGGGTACAATCCAAGGAGCAAACACATTCAAGATTATGTGGATACACATACCAACTTGATGGTCTTTTCATCTTTTTTAGGTCTTTAGAATGTATGATTGTGTTATTTTTTTACATGTTGACACATTGGTTGTATATCTAGCAAGCAGATTACAGGCAGACATAGACATATCATCTGTTCATATACTATTCTCATCCCTCACAAGATAAAATTGTTAATTTTTATTCAACTTTCTGGGCAATCTGACACTGCCCCATTTAATCAGGTGCAACACTAGTCTTGGTTACCACATGCTTTATTTTGCACTGAACGAATGCTTTTAAAACATTTTATTACCAATTTCATGTCTTCACTTAAATTTGGAAGGCATCATGGTCTTATCTTCTAAACAGAAAAATAGTGCAATTTCCTCATGTAAGGAAAATCTAATCTAGGACAAGTCTGAGTATGAGAGTGAAGATGACATAACCAAATCCTTCACTGCCATGGACACAGACACTTGTTTATGTGAGTGAAAAAGGGAAGTATTAAAATTATTGTTCCCTTGTTAACTCTAGGAATTTTTTTTATCCCATCAGCATGTTCAGTCATTAATTTAAATATATCAGCATAAATGTGTTCTCCATGAATGATTAAATACTATACAGATCATTTAATAGTCACTTTTGAATGAAGTTTCTCTGTTGCTTTGCATATATTTAGATTGAATCTGGATGCCAGTACTTCTGGTGTGTCATGGAGTGCATAAGCTACAGTTAGTTTTGATTGGTAGTTGTTGTTTTACTCTGGACTTTTAACAACAATAATCACCAATCAGAATTGAATGTAACATATTTCACAGTAAATCACACTGAAGTGTATCCCTCAAATTCAATAAAAGTAGACAAGGTATGAAGCAACAGCAAAAGTTCATGTAAAAGTGATTACATGATCAGTAAAATATTTAAATAATACAAGGGGAACAAATCTGAAATGTCTTCTTTATGCTGATGTATGGTATCAATGGCTTACCATGCTGATGGGATTAAATAATCAGCATGAAATTGGTGGGGTTGGGCAAACTTTAAACCATGTGAGTTATTCACCTTGTGTTTGCTAATCTGTAGAATGTCAGAGTTTTTCTTTGTTACTGACATAAATAAGGGCATGTGTCTGCAACAGCTGTCTCAGATGAATTCTCAATTCAAAGAATAAAAAAGGCAAGCAACAATTATTCACAAATGCTGAAGATTAAAGTAACTTGTTAACTATCATTTTGCACTGACTCTTAATCTCTGGTATCGATATGGGTATCGATATGATAAACATATAAAAGGGCTAAGGTTTCATTAAAATATTTTTTTTAATCAAAAGTTGTACCTTTATACTGATGACACATTTCTATTTTTCCAAGTTGGGACCTTGACCTTGAGGCAATGGGCATGGCTATGGCACATGGCACACTGTTTTGTCATAATATATAAATTTAGGCAAAGTTTCATTAAAATATCTTCAATACCACAAAGGTTACATTCCAGACATGGATACAAGTCAAAGGATTGCATTATTTCCCTTACCATGACCTTAATCTCAAAGCAGGAGGCTTGAATTTGGTATGCAACACACTGTTTCATCATGGTAAATACCAGGGCAAAATTTTATTAAAATGTCCTAAATGCAAATCACATAATTATATTGGTACTCACCATTACCTTGACCTTAAGGCAGGAGGCATAACTATGGAATGCAACATCATGTCTATTACTGATCTCTACTTCATTAAAATGTCCTGAGTGGTGCAAAAGTTGTAATCTAGACAATGATACAAGTGGCATAATTACCTTTTTCACTGCTGCTGTTTGCAGAGCTAGTATAGGAAACCAAATTACGACATACACTTGAGAAATGTTTCATTAAAACATCTTCTGTGGTTCACAAGTTATGCTTTGGACAAAGATACAAGTCAAAGAGTTAATTTTTACATTCCTTGACCTTGAGGCAGATGACCTAGCATCATACATAGCTCCTCAATTCAGTGATGATATAAACCAACTTAGTCTACTGCTGGGCAGATGGACAGATGGTTCAACAGACAGAACAGAGACAGACCAGCAGTAGGAAAGAAGGATATTGTTATTCATATACAGTGCCCTCCCCCCTTTCACCTTTGTTTGAATGGATAAAAACAAAATCTAAACAACTGAATTACTGTAAGTATGTCGCTGAGATTGTTGATAAATTCAATTTTATATTAACTGACAGATATACTTTACAGATAAAAAGAAAATGCTGTAAAAACTTGAAAACAAAGCATAACATTTCATTCCTTTGTACCATATTTACTCAATTATAACTCGGATCCAATTCAAAGACCCAGATCTGTGGTTGCCTAATTCACTGGCAGATCTGGGTCTATGCAGTTTGCTAGGATTAACAGGTAGAACAAACAACACAGAACCTGATCTGGAGGTGCATTATGTGGTGGCAGATAAAGGTCTATGTGGTTTACAGTTGGACCCAATGTATATGTGCTTATATAAGATAGACCAGGTTGGGCTTATCAAAGTTGATATAATGATTATATTTATTCTATGATAAATGTGGCAGGGCCATGAAGTAAACTTTTCAAACAAATTGCTAGATTTTGTTAAAGCAAGGGATGGTTCTATCAAGTATAGGCTTAGCAGAGTGAACTACATTAAATGCAGACCTAATTTTGAAAAAATTATCAATCAACTTCAAGTGCAAAAAAAATAAAGACTTTTGGTGCAGAAATCAGTCTGCTGGTGCATATATCAGAACCAGGATGGGTGACATCTAAGGGATGTTCTGATGAAAATTCAAATTAACTTTCGAACATTCTTAAATTTGAATTTATTATCTTTAGTTTTTAATAACTGTGCTGTCTGTGATTTTTCCATACACTTTTTATTAATTATTATAGGGCTAAACTAATAATTATAGATCCCAAATAACTGATTATAATTTCACTCTAGCAACAATCAGATTAGAACTTATAAATCAATAAATGAAATGACTAAGTTTTGAGCATTTTTTATATCCTTGATGCTTTCTGTTTTTAAAATTGGTAGGGGGGTACAAAACAAATGAGATGGTGTGAGAATACTATAATAAGTGTGCCAATGATAAATACATGTATCACATCATCTGATCTACCTAATTGTATCCCAGTCTGTTCATTTTTTTTTTCGTCAGTATAAATGCCAATTTAAAAAGTAAACTGTTTTATTCAGCTTTTATGATACATATTCCCTCAGATAATTTCAAGGACTTTAGGAAAAACCCATTGAGAGTTTTTCCATGAATTTTAGTTTCAGTGATAAAATAATTCTTTTAAAACTTAAAAGTGTTTTGAAGGCAACCCCTCAACTTCAAGAATATTTCAAGGTTATACAAACAATGGAATATAGTGTATGGATAAAATGGTTACAAGAAGTGTGAAAAGATGGAAGGAAAAGTTAATCAATCAAAGGCTCTTGCGCCTCAACATGAAACCCTAATTAACAAAAATATGCAACTATTTACATACCCTCAAAGCTGATTTACTGGAAGTTAAGGATTTGTCATACTGGGTGGCAAGCTCTGCCTAAAAAGAAAAAATTAAAAGTTAAATTAAGTTTTTAATACATCTGCATTTAAATGACATTACCTAAATTCATTTCACCATTTATTACATCACACTGTCAAACACAGTACAATATTTGTGACACCAGATGGGTACGAATGTAATTCATATCATGCAACCAATAATTTCTGTGTGATTTATAGAATTAATTAGATTTGGGAACACTATGTTCCCAGCAGCCCAAAGTTTCCAGAGAAAATCTAATAAAGCTTGCAAAATTATTTTAAAGGGCACAAATATTTAGTGACAAATAATTTAAATATTCAGCTTATATAACACAGATTTATACTAGTTATAAATTCATATCATATGATGAAGAGACAAGACGTTAGTTCATAAAACCCAAAAAGAACTACTTATTTATTCAAGCACCTTTCTTATACTACTTATGTCTAGACACTCATTATTGTTTCTATAAATATCTGTAATTCTAAGAATTTCATTTCCCATATTTGTAACTCTAAGAATTTAATTTCATATTCTTAGCTAAATTAGCCTACCAAAGTTCAATTGCACAGGTCAGGCAGCTTCCACTTTATGCTACAAGGTTTTCACTAACAAAAATATTTCCAAAACAAAACAAAAAGGCTGTGGGAACATGAAAAGGGCTTAAATGAAATGCAATCAAATCAGATCTTCTACATAAACACATACAAATATTATTTAAATCAAGATATACATACTGTAATCAAGATGACATTGACAAAAGCCATAAGGTTCCCAAAGAAGGTGTAGTACTTATGACAGAAGATTTTCTGGAACCTACGCAAGTGTGGATTCTGAAACAGTCTGATTTGTGGCTTCTAGAATTACAGAAAACAATTAAGAAAATAAAAAATTTATTTTCCAGATTTGTTACATAATTAGGTCTATTATATCATGTTATCAAATACAGCAAAACCTATCTTGGCAGTCAATTCCATGTACAAAACACACTCACAGAGAACAATCATTACAAACAGCTTCTCTTCATTTCACTGAAATAATTAACCAGTGTATAATGGACAGATACCCAAATGACACAACTCTGGTTTCTTTTACAGTCAAGATTCACTGTTTCAATTGCATGGTGATAACACTGTTTCTGTGCACCTCTGCAGTATCAGATCTGATGTTAGATCATGCATGTGCAAGGTTCAATTGCCATCCATTCAAAATAAATGGGTAAGTCTGGCCTTCGAACATCAATAATTCTATGATGCCAATTATGGCTGGTCAGGTAATCAAGATACAGGCTAAAATTTAATTAGTACATGGTAAGAAAATGTTCACTTATCCAGGCACTCTGTAATGAATTGGGGGCCCCGAGTGGCCGAGTGGTCTAAAGAACTCACCGTTACAGATCACTGCCATCTCACCTCTGTCTGTGTGAGTTCGAGTCTTGGGCTTGGCCAGTGTGGGTATGTGAGAAAGCTTGCCAGTAGCTTCTCGTGGGTAGGTGGTTCTTTCTGGGTTTTCCTGGGTTCTTCCTCCACCGTTAATACTGGCCGCCATGTATAGCCTATCTTGTGCTGAAAAATGGCATTAAACCCTGTAACAAAAACAACAACTGAAATGAACTGAATTGCCTCCCTTTTCATCCAGTAATGACACAAATGATACATCCCAGAGGTAATAGTGCTTAGCATGTACACATTTTTATTCAAGTCCACATTCATCAGGCTGCTTCTAAATTTGTGTACTAACTAAATTGTTGCAAACTATATTTATTAAGGGGGATATTAATTAAAACAAATGTGTGTGCATAATGAGCATTAAGTCTACTCTCATGGTTGAGCTGTCTCATCACATTTTATTTACTGCTCATGACTAGGAGAAGCTGTCTCAAATCACATTATTTACAGCACATGACATGGTTAAGCTGTCTCATCCTCACACTATTTACAGCTCATAAGATGGTTAAGCTGTCTCATCCTCACATTGTTTACAACCCATGACATGGTTAAGCTGTCTCATCCATACATTATTTACAGCTCACAACATAGTCAAGCTGTCTCATCAAATTATTTACAACTCATGCCATATTTAAGCTGTCTCATCCTTGCATTATTTATAACCCATGACATGGTCATGCTGACTCATCATCACATTATTTACAGCTCATGCTATGGTCAAGTTGTCTCATCCTCACATTATTTATGGCTCATGACATGGCTGAGAATCGCTCTGGTGGCCTAGTGGTTAGAGCATCCAATTCAGATACGGGAGGTCGTGGTTTCAAACCCCGGATGAGTCATACCAAAGACTTATAAAAATGGTACTAGCAGCTGCCTTGCTTGGGGCTCAGCATTAAGAGGTTAGTGTTAGGACTGGTCAGCCC
This sequence comes from Megalonaias nervosa, assembly GCA_016617855.1. Lineage (NCBI taxonomy): Eukaryota > Metazoa > Mollusca > Bivalvia > Unionida > Unionidae > Megalonaias > Megalonaias nervosa. Next base: position 110,246 of record JAECUM010000329.1, on the reverse strand, counting down.
GGTGGCAGGATAAAGTGACTGGGTGGGACTTCACGCTACATGTCTGTGGCATGATGCCCCAGTGCTAGACATCACTATAAACTGCCACACTGCACACACCTTAGTGATATGACTGAAAAACTGCTAAAGCTACATTAACAATCCAAATCACACACACACACACACACACACACACACATGGCTGAGCTATCTCGCCATCACATTATGACACAGACAAGCTGTCTCATCATCACATTATTTACAGCTTATCATATGGTTAAGCTGTCTTGTCTTCACATTATGTACAACACATGATCTGGTTTTAGCTGTCTTATCATCACATTACTTACAGTTCATGACATACTTTATATTTTAAAGATCAAAGTCATCATGAATTAGATGGGGAAAAAATGCATATACAAGATGTTTGCTATTTTATAAAATACTAGTCTGCACAAGATCTCTCTCTCTCTCACATACACACTTTGAAATGACAGAAAGTGCCGGTTACACATCACAAATACAACAACCTATACATGAAAATGGTGAACCATATGGGTCAGAAAAAATTAGAAATTAAAGGTTGATTTCTCATAAACTGGATGGCTAATATATCTGCAAGTGGTACGTCGTGTAATAAAGTGAACTCTGTTGGTTAAGTAAATACTCTGTCTTAGCCTGGACATTTCTTTGAACAGAATCTCTGCAGCTGCAGTTAGTATCAGGGCAAGAAAAACAAACAAAATCAGATGAGGAGCTAAATTATTTGTTTTGTGCAAGGTGGGCTAAGCAAAGATAATAATGTAACTGAAAGACTGAGATATCCTTTTTGTAGTGTATGTCATTAATTACTGCTCTCACCTGATTGTTCTTAAAAGAGAAAAGAAAAATAACTGCTCTAGCTGTATTCCATTACAGGAATTGCATGACCTGATTGTCAACATAGGACCTGTGTTGAACATTACGACATCATTCAAGTGTGTCCTACCGGATTATGACATCATCAAGCTAGTACATGACAAATGACCCAAGAAAACCAGATTAAATATATAAAAATAAGGATATAAAAAAGCATGAGATTTCCCTATCATGTTGTTACAATCAGTTTAGTTTCAAATGAACTGTAATTCAAAGTCAAGAAAGTCAAGAATTTTATAGGCAAGAAGACAGTTGTAACATCTGAAGAACAATATAAATTAATGTCAGGACTATTTCTGAAACAAAAATGGGGGAGGAGGAATACTTCAGATAGCTCTTAATTTTATTCATGGTGCAATAGATGGTTATTTTAAGACTAATCAAAGTGTTTTGAGCTGACCGGTCCAAATACAATTTGATTGGTGGCAGGTTCCTTTAGAAAATGTCTTCTGCACCTCCATACAATTATTTATAAAATATTCCTCATTAATAAAATTTGATGAGGAAGAGCACAAGTTATTACTAACTGGTTTCTTTTTCTTCTCTTTCTCCATTACTGACAGGATCCGCAAGAAGTCTTCCCAGGATACCAGATCATCTGTTGTCTCAGTTTCAGTGATTGCCTGAAACGAATAGGAATCTGCAGAATTACTCTTGCTTGGCTTTTGTCAGTTGTCTTTATCATCAATAAAGCAAATAAAGTTTAATTCCTGTGATGAAAGTATATGGCACCAATGTTTTTTTTAATACTTTTCATTAGGGATGTCACTGTTCACTGATATCAATGTGTTGTCATTATTGACTTTGTCCTAATAGCAAAATACAAAGATATTATTCAAAACTATTAAAGTAAAAAGGAAGTTACCACTCTTTTGTTGACTTGGGTTTTTAGTACCTGCAGATTATATGACATTTTCAATCTACCCTATTGAACGTTTGCATGAAAATGTGGTAACAATTCACCAATGCAAATATGAGATTAAGTTCAAATAACAGTCCCTCAAAGGCAGAAAAGAATTTCCAGGAAAATTCAAGATTAGATCATTTCTTCTTTTTAACTGCTACCAATGTTGAAACAATCTCTGCAACAATCTCGGGTAGTTTTGCAATAGTAAGATTTTCAAATTAGCTGCTTTGAAGGATATATTGGATGTCAGATTGGAACAATTTTCATTTAGGACCAAACATTTTGGTGAAAACCTCCATGTCAATATGACCGTCAATTTAGGATGAAATAGTATCAGCATGATTTTCAAGACAGTCATCATGGCAGGCATATTGGATGTAAGATTGGCACCATTTTCATTTAGGTGTAGAAATAACAATATTTTTCAAGATGGACATCATACTGAGGGTCAATCTGCATAATTTTCATTTAGGACCAACTAGACATTATAAGAAATCTTCTGATGAAAACTCCATGTCAAAATGGCTTGGCATATAAGAGGATTAGCAATAATAAGATTTTTAAGATGGTTGCCATGGTGGTCATACTAGCCATCAGATATGCACCACTTTAATTTCTGACCAACAAAAAGGTTATTAGAAGTTGTCCTGTAAAACCCCCCAAGTTGACATGACTTTCCATATTGTAGGGGTAACAATAACCAGATTTTCAAGATGGCTGCCAAGGTGTCCATATCAGATATCAGATTTTCACCATTTCCATTTAGAACAACTAGATAGTACAAGCAAAGTAGGGATAATATTTTAAAGATGGCCATTCTGGTGGTCATACTGGAGGTCAGATTGGCACCATTTTATTTAGGACCAAGTAAATATCATAAAAGTCTGCCATTATTTTCTTTCAGGAGTAACAATAAAAAAGATTTCCAAGAAGGCTGATGTAGTGGCCATACTGGATGTCTGATTGGTACCATTTTATTTAGGACCAACGAGACATTTTAACAAGTCTTCTAACAAAAACAACATGTTGATATGACCATCCATTCAGCAGTAATGATAGCAAGATTTTCAAGATTGCTGATGTGAAGGCCATATTGGATGTCAGACTGGCATCATTTTCAATTAGGACTAACCAGACATCACAAGAAGTCTTTGAGTGAAAACCCAATATTCATATCCTTTCATCATACAGTTGGAATAGTGATAAGAGTTGAAGTAGTGATGGGATATCAAAGATGGCCAATGTAACAACCACATAAGATATCAGATCTGTGCCATTTTCTTTTAGGACCAAATAGATATCATAAGAAGTCTTCTGGTAAAAACCCTACGACAATGCAACTTTCCATTAAGGAAGAGCAGCAGAACCTAGATTTTCGAGATGGGTGACATTGCAGCATTATTGGACATTCAGATTGGTACCAATTCCATTTACAGCCAACTAGACATCATAAGAAGTCTTCAAGTGAAAACCTCATGTTGATATGATCAGCCATTCAGAAGGAGCAGTGTTCACTATATTTTCAAGATGGCAGCTGTAGTGGTGATAGTGTATGTCTGAGTGGTACTATTTTCATTTAGGACCAATTAGACCATGAGATAAAAATGTGTGCAAAGTTGGCAATCCTTGAAGCAGTTCAGGAGGAGGAGCAAAAAAAATTTTTTTATTTAATGGACAGACAGATGACAGAACATCCCCTAATCTCTTCTTGTCTATGACAAGTAGAGCTGAAATCCATATCAAGAATGAAAACAATGGTTTCTTGGAATAGTATCATCAGGGCTGTTCCATTTAAACATACATGGTACCCAGAGAAGGCAGTTTTTTGAAAATATATGCCTGGGTAATTTTTATTTCAGTAAGTTCACATTAAAATGATAAGAAAATTCTAACCTGCATCTATAGGTGAGTACCCAACATTAAAAGTGCCTTCCCTGGGTCATAGGTATGTTTTACTGGAACAGCCCTCATAGTATTTACTCCAGTTATATATGACTTGAAAAAAAAAAATTCAACACAAAAACTTTATGCAAGGATTTTACAGATCCTGAAATGTTAATTGCCCCCAAAATTCATTTCAAATGTGTTTCTTTGTTTGCATTTCGATCAACCATCTCACTGTTTATCATTTATCATCTCATCATTTATCTGGTAAAGATCTCTGCACTTTGTGTTCATGTTCATCCAAAAATATAGTTTGGAAATGAATCTGCAAATGCTTTAAATACTTGTGAGACTACACAAGGGAAGTAATTTACAAGAATCATACTTTCTTATTTAATGATCAATTTATACCAAGTAGAGTTAAAAAAACACATTTAAGTCATAGCTGAAATATTTTTTCTGGCAAAATGCTTTTGATTAAGGAAAAACAATTAACCTCAGTATTTTAAGCTGAGGGTTTTTGCATTTTGCTGTAACTAATGTTTAACTTCAACATAAAACCAGTGACATCATCATTAAAAATGGCATATGGTATAAAGTATTCATTGGCAGCCAGGAATTTGATAATTCAAAAAGGATTTAAACCACTAATTTTAATGAGTACTCAGATGCAGCCCAATTTCAAGATAAGGAAAGCATTCACCCGTTTCTTAATAGCTTCAAAGAGGACAGGTAGAAGACACAAACAAGTCTTGGGTTACTGTACTCCTTGATCAGCAATAGGGCAATAGATTTAGGGCTGTTCCATTAAAACATACATGGGACCCAGGGAAGGCACTTATAAAGTCTGGTACTCACCCATATATAAAATTTAGAATTTTCTTATCATTTTAATATGAACTCTGTGAAATCAAAGTACCTTGGAATATATTTTTTAAAAAACTGCCTTCCCTGGGTACCATGTATGTTTAAATGGAACAGCCCTTAATCTTTCTAAATTTTGCTTTTTTTATAAATGGCACAAACACAATTTAAATAAAAGATTACATTTGAAGTCCTATTTCAATCATTATGGTTTATCATTCATAGTTGATTGTTCACCATTTTTTACTTGTGATAAGCAGCTTTTGGTTAATACTATTGTTCATTCTTTGCTCAATCTGCATTTGCTCAGCATTTATTTTCTGTTCTTTTTCCATTTGCCCATCATTTTGTTTGAATTTCAATGGGGTAAATTTATGCATCAGGGTGTGTATCATTACAACTATATCTGCCATGTGCTAATACTTGTAAAGGCAAATGGCAATGACATAGTTCATCATCATATTAGCTACACAAATCTTTTTTAAAAATTGAAATGGGCTTTTGATGGCACTTTGGATTAAATTTTACATCTATTCTAAAAGAACACAGAGGATTAACTTCAATTTGTGAAGTAACAATGTTTGTGCCAACTGTGGTTGCCAGAAACTACAAATTCTTATGCCCTAAGTAAAAAAGTGCATATATGTGTAGATAAGACAACCCCACTCACATGATGATGGATAATTAAGCCCAAATGTCATTTTTAAAATGATGTGGGCTTTTGACAGCAATATGGACCGAATTTTACATATATTTTAAAAGTACAGTATAGCGGATTGACTTCACTTCACCTTATGGTCATTGTGGTTGCCAGAAACTACAAATTTTGATGCCTGAAGTAAACAAAGGAATCATATGTGATAATAATAAATTGACCACTCCTGTAAAGATATATACTAAATAAAAATGTCATTTTTGGCAAAATGGTATAAAATAATAGTAGGAAGATAAGTGACTGTGCAATGATTGTGCTTTTATGCAATGAATTTTGACCATTTTAGACACTGGTTATGAACGGATATAAAACATACCTCCATTATGGCAACTTTTGTATTCTTGTCAATATTTGCTTGGCTGACTACAACTTTCAAATCTCCCAAACAGACATTTAACCTGAAAAAAAGATCATCAGTCCATAAAGAAATGATTATCAAAATAGTCATTTAACTTGAAAATAGATAACCAGTCTATAACAAAATGATTATCAAAACAGACATCTAACCTGAAAATAACCTGAAATCACCTGTCTATAAAGAAATGATTATCAAAATGTGTATGTAAACATCTGGTACAAAATGCTTCCCACAATAAATAAAAACCTAGTTATATGAAGGTCAACATGGCACTATATATATATATTTATTAACCTGACAGTAAACAGTTCAAAATTAGTTTCTAAATAGCCCTGGGAAATTTTTACTCTCACTGAGACTTTGTCAGAGATAAACACAAAGCAGGGACACAGACAAACAATAAACACAAAAAGCATTGAAATTACAAAAGTTTACAAGACTATTTCAAACTACCATCTAGTTTACTACATCATTACTCAAGATGAAGCAAACAGCAAACATTATCAAGCTTTCATTTCATTAAGAAATAAACATATATATATAACTGTCACCTGTTTTCTGTCATTAGTGACCAGTAATGCTCTACCCAAATAATGTTTCTCACTGCATTAAGCAGTAACCAGATTGTATGAAAAAAAATTATCTTGTGACAAATGAATAATATGTCCTGGTTGGAAAGAAAATCCCAGGCCTCAACCCCCTTAAAAACTGAAAGGTCAGTCCCCAACTCAAAGGAGTCAATATGCTAAATTTGAAAGCTAGGCAGACTTTATCATTGGGGAGAGGGTCAAACCAGTTTGTTTGCTGGATGGCGTGAAAAGCAGTCATGTTCTCACTGCAGATATGTGAGTTACCTTTTGTACTAGAGGGACAGGTATAGTTTGACATCTTCATCCACCTGCCTGTGAATTAAAGGTATTTTTGATGAAAAAAGTTCATCTCTGAGTACAGACACACATTACATGCCTTTGTCATTAGGGTCAGGAGTTATTTGATATTAAAAATAAGACAACTGTAAAGGGAGACAGAGTTTAGATTCATGTTCCTAGTAATAGCTACATAAGGCACCTTTCATTCCCTGTTCATTAAAGGTATCTCACATCTGACAGCTGTCTTCTGATCATGGCATGTCAGGCAGCTGGTTGATCCAGATACTGTTTGATGTGTGAACAGCTGTCACTAAGCCAAGTTATAAAAGCTGGTCAAACAAAGAGTCAGTTCTCTGTTTCAGAGACCTAAATAAGTTAATCTATTACAAGCAAACAAATTAGTCTTATGTCATGGTACACAAAACAAAGATCAGTGATTTTTTGGAGAGTAATTTATAACATGGATTAAAGTGACCAGGATAAAGTAATCCTGTGTGTAATATAAGTTTGAGAGAGTGCAAAATGTATATGCATTTTATGATTTTGCTGAATAATGCATGGAACTAAATCTTTTGATACTGTAAATAATAATAATAATAATAATAATAATAATAATAATGAGCAAGCCCTGGGGATATTTTCTCACCCCACTGCCAGTATCTCCAAAAATTTAACAAATCCCCATATCCTGATTATGACTTTGAGACAGAAGTACATAATGTATCCCTGACAGCTCAACCAAGATGCAGTATTGTGATAATGTTATTCAGAGCATGGTACTGATTAAAAAACCAAGCTTGAAAGGTGAACCTGCATACAGGGGTTACTTGCATACAAAAGGCCAATGTGGCCCTTTTCCCGTAGGTGGCCACTGTGTATAGGTTTGATGTGTACAGGTTTGAATATATTTAAATATATGAATTGAATACTGTTATAGTATACTGATCAGAAAAAGTGCATCCATTATGTATTTCATATCAACGGATCTCATGAGATGCTGAGCATGGAATATTCTAAAATGACAGACCAATAAGACATCATGCAGATTTTCCAATCAATGTGCAATAATGATTATGCTTTTATTATATACACTGTAACTCAGAAGAACATTAACCATTATGTACACTGTAGCTCAGAAAAAGTTATTTTAACCATTATATACACTGTAACTCTGAAGAATAGTTAACCATTGTATACACTGTAACTCAGAAGAACAGTCATCTTAACCATTGTATACACTGTAACTCAAAAGAATAGTTATCTTAACCATTATATACACTGTAACTCAGAAGAACAGTTATCTTAACCATTATATATACTGTAACACAGAAGAACAGTGATCTTAAACAGAGATATATTTTCTACAGTTTAAGAATAGGAAAAGTAAGTAATAGTGCACAATGCATACAATTATCTTATAATTCTGGATACATAACACATGTGTACCAGTACAACAACAACATAACACATGTGTACCAGTACAACATCAACATGACACACATGTACAAGTACAACAACAACATAACACACATGTACCAGTACAACAACATAATACACATGTACCAGTACAACAACATAACACACATGTACCAGTATGACAACATAACACACATGTACCAGTACAACAACATAATAGACATGTACCAGTACAACAACATAACACACATGTACCAGTACAACAACATAACAGACATGTACCAGTACAACAACATAACAGACATGTACCAGTACAACAACATAATACACATGTACCAGTACAACAACATACCATACATGTACAACAACATAACAGATGCATACCAGTACAACAACATAACACACATGTACCAGTACAACAACATAACACACATGTACCAGTACATCATTTATTAGTATCATTACTACCTGCATCATCATCATCTTACTTTAACTAATTTTGAGTCACAATGCTTACATCATAAACATAATTACAATCTGAAATAAATGTCAAAAAGATGGCAGTTTTATTTCAATCTCATGAAGATGCCCAACAGCTGTTTAAAAAAGTTACAAGATTTTCAACCATACAAATCTCACAAAAATATAAGAATCTTTAACAAACTCTTATCTTGCAAAAGAGATAAGAAAACATTCTTATTTTACACTTCAGATATTTCCATTCGCCTCAGATTGCCACGACTCTGTCGTTGCTTTAAAGCCTCAAATGCCATTCTCTCTCCCTGCCGCCGTCTTAGCAAACTGCTCTGCATAGATCTCTGCAATCAAATGACTAGAATTAAAAGAAATATTTTTGTTTGTGATTAACAAAACTGACTGCATTAGTAGCAATTTTTGATGTAACACAACAACAGTACTCCCTCATTATAATGCCTTTAATGGAGCCATAAAAGTGGACTGCCTTCAAGTGAGGTCAACTTGTACTGAGGTATTTTATACATGATATTACTATTAAATAATGAAATGGGATCTTGGACAAAACTCATCTTCTAAAGGGGACTAACTCATACTGAAGCACCTTAAAGTGAAGATATGTATTCTAGTATCACTATAACTGAATAACTTGCATTCTTTCAAAAACTTTTTGGCAGACTAGAAATATGTTGATGGAACATGAATGCCCACATACCATAGAACCTGAAAACTGACCTAAACAGAAAAATTAAGCAGATGGATGGATGGAAAAAACTTAACATGATGGACAGATGGACAAGTATAATACTATATGCCCCTGCCATCAATTTACAAAATATGTTAATGTCATGATATCAAATCCATTACTGGTAATTCCAACCATGCTACCACAAACATGACTAGTAGCTGTAATTATGCTACCACAACCATTACAAGTAATTGTAATTATGCTACTACAGTCATGACTGGTAATCATAATTATGCTACCTGAGTCATTACCAGTAACTGTAATTATGCTACAACAGCCATTACTGGAAACTGTAATTATCCTACCAGTCATTACCAGTAAGTGTAATTATGATACAATAGCCATTATTAGTAATTGTTATTATGCTCTTACAGTCATTACCAGCAACTGTCATTTTAATGCCACAGCCATTACTGGTAATTGTTATTATGCTACCACAGTCATTACCAGTAACTGTCATTTTAATGCCACAGCCATAACTGATAATTTTAATTATGATACCACAGTCATTACCAGTAACTGTCATTAAGCTACAACAGTCATTAGGTAATTGTAATTATGCTATCAGTCATTACCAGTAACTGTCATTATAATGCCACAGCCATTACTGGTAATTTTAATTATGTTACCACAGTCATTACCAGTAACTGTCATTTTATTGCCACAGCCATTACTGGTAATTGTTATTATGCTACCACAGTCATTACCAGTAACTGTCATTTTAATGCAGCCATTACTGGTAATTTTAATTATGTTACCATAGTCATTACCAGTAACTGTCATTAAGCTACAACAGTAATTGCAATTATGCTAGCTCTTATAAGAAAGTCATGTCGGATAACCCTTTTCCCATATAAATATACTACTTCATACTGTCATTATCATCATGACATATCTGCAATTGTTTTAGCAGTTTTATTTTTGATAAGGCAAGTTTTGTTTACAGTAAATTTCTTGCAAACTGAAGTTTGCATGCTGCTTCTAATAATAAAAAAAACAACTTGTCTAAAACTATATCTCTATCAATGATACATGATCTTTTTCTTTTCCAATATTAAGTCATAGTCAGAAACAAGAGAAAACTAATCCATCATATGTGTCAGTGTGAGATATGGACATCCTAGTCCATAATATAAGATATTGACTGTGATTTGTTGCTTGGGGTGACGTCTTATTTCCAAAATAAAGACCATAGTTTCAGGAATATCTCACACATCTGGCAGCCCATATTAAGACTTTTCCACAAATTAAAGTCCAATTACATTAGTCGTGCTATACTTACTCTGATGTCCTTTTCCTGACTGAATCAAATTCTGACACAATCATGTGAACACGTCAAGTTAAAATGACATACAGTTCAGTTGGTTGAAAAGTGATGATGACTGAGCAAAATAACTGAGAAATGGAGTTAAACACAATGACTTAACATAAGCAGCAGAGCATAGAATGGTCACTGTGATCTGATTTTCCTAATAGTGTGTAGTACCTCTTGAAGGTGAATGCAGCAATAAAGTTCTATGACTGTACATACAACAGTGTCAGAGAAACAAAGCTAAAGGCAAAGAATTTATATACTTGCTGGAACTTTAAAAGTAGTTAACTGTGTCCTGCTTTGTTCTTATTGTTTAGTGCACCCATGGAATTTCATGAATGCACATATAACAGTGCCAGAAAAGCAGTTCCAAAACATATACCTCAGTCAAATGCAAGGGTACTTAGCCAAGAAATCTGGGTCAGTATGATGCTTACTGACATTTAAAGACTTTTCTATTTTTATTAATGGCAGTCATACTGGATGGCAAATCAACATCATTTGTTCAAATTTTAAATACTTCCACTTTTTGCCAAATTGGGGCAACTGCTCCTAACTTGTTTTTGAGGAACCACTATTACATTTTTAAATGGTGCCCAGACTTGATTGCAGATTAGCATCATTTGTTAAAAAGAAAAAGGTCCAATTGCCAGAATGCTGTCACATGAGGTTAAATAATTTATGTTGAGTGGTTTTCCAGGAAAAAAAAAAATGATTTAAAGGTTTGTCTATTTTTGTTAGTTTATGAGAAGTAGCAGATGGACAGCAGACCACATATGATGACAACAGGCCATCCAAAATAGGTCTTCTGGTCTATGACCAGTAGAGCTAATACACTCATCAAGTTTGATGACTGAACATACAACAATTACAGACATGTAATAAAATGCAAAAATGTATTTACTAAAAGTCAGTGAATATGGCCTACTTTGCATGTGATAATACTACTCTGGATAAATACACTCACCAAGTTTAATGACTACATATATGACAGTTTTAGAATAAATTGAGCCACAGGTAAAAAATCTTAACACTGAAACTTACGTTGCTGATAAGGACAAATGGATACCTATCTACTGTCAAGGCAAAAACGAGTAGTATCATTTGACATATAAATTGTACATCTTTCCCAAATATGTATTCTTTTACTTAAAATTAGCAGTCAGATATTAAGACCATTACAGGATTTTACATTACAAATGTTCCCACAACAAATGGAAAGATAAGAGCCTAGCCAGGTAATTACGTGTACTTGCTTATAAGTCAAGTCCAACTGCAAACTGCACAAACTCAGATCTGCCAGTGCATCTGATAGGAGTAATCAGCAGAACAAACAAAAGACCCTGATCTCATACGCATTATGCTACAGCAGATCAGGATCTTTGTTGTTTGAAGTTTGACCCGACATATAAGCGAATATATGTGGTAGTAAACATTTCAAAGTTTTGGAGTCTGATCTTTATCTGAGACTTGATGAGTAGAAATCGTAATTTCATCCAAAAAAATTGCTTTAAAATTTGGCAGGAATATTCTACAAGATTAGCATGCTATTGTGTTAGCAACAGTATTGGAAAAACAATCTGCATAGATGCTATATCTTGCCTGATCTGTTCATGCACATTCCCGACACCAGCCAAGTCAATGAAAAGTAGGTCAGTGTAACCTCCTTTTACCTTTGGTGAGCAGCACCCTCAATGATGAATTTATCTACCAAGTTTCATGACTTTATATGCAATAGTGTCCAAGAAAATAAGATGTATGCAAAACCATAACAATGATGCCTAGTAGACACCACCAACAACACCATCTAAAAGTGATGCCTATTAGATGTGAACAACACCACCATCTAAAAGTGATGCCTAGTAGACACCAACAACACCACCATATAAAAGTGATGCCTAGTAGGCACCAACAACACCATCTAAAAGTGATGCCTTGTAGACAACAACAACACCATCTAAAAGCAACGCCTACAACTTGCTTATGCATCACTGGTAAGACAATAACCATCACAAGAAAGTTGCTAGCATGTTTAGAAGTCTTGAACATTTTGTGGATTCAAGCTCTCTTCAAATGGATTATACCTACCATAAAATATCCTCGGAACTGATTGTATATGATGGCAGTAAGCATGTTCATGAAGCAATACAGACCTGCAAGACATGGATTACAAAGGGGTCATACAATACTTTTCTACAAATAACTGTTTGCTGAAGCACAAGCGATGAGACTGGGCTCATGTGATTCACACAGTTTTTCTTGAGTGTTTTCTAGAACACAAGTGAAAAGCTGGTCTCATATACCACAGACAGTTTTTTCATGTGCTCCACCAAACAGTTACAACTAAAACAAACATGAATAATTATTTTCTTATATGATTAATCATCAAATCAGTTTGAATTACCAACAAAATGCACGAAAAATTATCCTCAACCATTGGATTAAATTTTGACGTTTAAATACAATTCATGCCATAATTGCACACAAGTCAAACTACCTGCAATTGGCTTAACTGTGTAAAATTCTTGTTTCATATCACTTAACTGTTGTGTAAATATCAGTACCAGTGCCAAAACTCCATACATTTTGTTACCTAGCAGCCTCAATATACACATACCTGTATCACAGAAACAATTTCTTACACAGAATGCATGGTGATGGTTATAAATGATATACATATACAGGCTACGTGGTATAGAAAAATCCCATGATACACTTCATTATAATAAGAATTCAGAAACAACACTGTCATTCATAACACACATTCAGGTATAACATATTCTTTTATAACACATGTCTGAGTATATAACATGGTCATTTACGACATTTAATCTGGCTGGATTTGCTGTACTTTTAAAGAAAAACAAAATGTTAACAGTGCTTTGTCTTTCTGTACAAGAATAAATATGTTACAAGTTTTGATTTATGAATGTTCATTTCAGATATGTTGGCTTATTATTTTTGAAAGATGTCAGCTGTTAAAATTTAAGAATGATAGGTTTTAATCTAAATTATATTGAATCATCAACAATGAAGTTATTAGTTCTTATTAGTGTTTGTCTTCAAAGCATTATGTGTACAACAGTTGTTCAATTCAGGGCATTGTACCCTATTCTTACTCAATTAACCAGCACACACAAATAAATAATTTTATTATCTGATCAATACTTTATTTAACTATCTCAGTGATCAAGATAAGGGACATAATTTATGCCCATAAAATATATCATGCAATAAAAATTATCTCCAGTACTGCCTGATTCAATATTGCAAATTGTCAAAGTTAATCATACAGCAAATGGCTGTTGCAACTATCAGGCACTGCTTTATAACTACAAAATCCTCCTTTAGGGATACATGGCTTGGCCATCTGGTCAGACAATGTTCAATCATCTGGCAGTTGAAAATTAATCGGCTATTTTGGAAACCAGTAAACATATCCCCAAAAATGTCTATCCCTGAATAAGAGTCAAAAGATATTTTTTGTGCAATAAAATGTTTTAAAAAATATACCATGTATATTGTGTTTCACAAACTTGTGTGAGTTCCTTGCAAAGGAATTAAGTATCTGGATTTTAATTCAATCTTGGAGAGAAAATTCTAAAGGTCTGAAATTTATACAAGCAAGTACATGAATGCCGAACCATAATTGTTCTCGATCTTCCTTTCATTATTTTTAGATTCATTTTTTTGCACTCAATTCAGAAGCATCACAATCAATGATAAGATGATTAAAAATTATACTTCTCTGTGCACATTTTCAATAAAATTCACTGTTACTATGATGAGAAGATTAGTCTCAAAGTACACATGTATGTTAACTATCCATGCTAACAGATTCAATGGTCATTTTACTTATTCATGTACTACTGCATGCTTCTCTGGAAAAATTAAATATAAAATAACATAGTCACCACTGTTTTCATTGCTTCTCATTTAATGTGCATCAATTGGAATTGACATCTATGTCACTGAAGTCCACAATTTTGCACACACACACACCAACCTGTCCTTTGCCAAGAGCTGAGACTTAACATTTTCTTTCATCATATTACATGTCTTGATATAACTGAGCATAGTTAATCACCACGATAACTCTCTGTGGACCCTGAACACTTTTTCAAAGAGGGATTACAATTATCATCATCATTATCATCAAAATTATCACCATCATCACCATTCCAACCCTTTAAAATTATTTAAATAAATAAATCATCATCAACATCATCATGACTAATACCACCACCACATTACCTTTACAATAAACAACTTCCATTTACAATGAAATAACCTCACTTTATTATATTATCATTGCTTGTAATTTATGGAATTTATAAAATCCTGTTCTTCTTACTTACCAATTACTAAAAATATAATAAAAAATATGATATACAATCTGTTCTTGTCATATGCCGGAGTGGTAACTGAAAAAAGAAAAGAAAGTTAGACTTTATTTTACAACCATTTTGCAAAAACAGGAAGTTTTGGTCACCATAACAAGATATCATGGTCTACGTTGTTTGTAGTTTGGTTCGTATTTTACACTCAGCAAGTATGATCAACACTTTGTGAGGAGATGCCTCTCATTAATTTCTGCGCTCTTAACTTCCTAACACCCCTGCTTCAACAAAGTCAGTCGCATCAAAAAACCTTTTAATGAAGCTATCATTTCTCTCCACCTCACCCAAACTCCTCCCACACTGATAAAGACAGTTGCATCAAAGCTCTTCTGATGCCATGAACACAGATTCATTAACATAAGTGTAAAAGAAATTTAAAGAGACATTCAAGTGCATTAGAGGGACTGCTAATCAACATAATGTCCTTCAACTGTTTTGTGTAAACATTTGACAATCTGTTGCCATGATCATATGACAAATCACTGTTGTTTTGACCCATCTAGGACAATATCAGCTAGACAATTAATTAAAAGAAAATGAGGCAGATTCAATTAACTGATAACCTTTGCAATACATTTCAAGAATTGCATATCAAAATAACTATTTTGGAATTGGAATGAATGACACTTATTTTAACTTTTAAGTACAAAAATTACTGAACCATGGTATTATATCACATCTACACCTCTGTATGTTACAACAAGATAACTTAAAGCAGATTTTAAATTGCCTACCATCAGGATTGTTAGCCGTTGTCAAAAGTATGAGCAGACTCATAAAGGATTCCGTTAATGTCTTAAAATACACTCTTTCACTGCTTGTCTGAAAGAGAAACATAGTTCATCATTTTATTGTATTCAAAATATCTTTATCCCATACAATGGCGTTAAACCCTACAACAACAACAACAACAACCCATACAATTTGAACATAAAGCTAATAATGCTTGCATTAAATTTTATAATTCAGTGTGCTGCAAATTGTACAGTATATACTCGCTTATAAGTCAACACAAACTTCAAACAACAAAGATCCTGATCTGCCAAAGTTTAATGCACCTGCAGATCAGAGTTTATGCTGTTTGTTCCACTGATTACTTCTAACAAACCACAGAGACTCAGATCTGCTGGCACATTATAGGATGGCAGACCTGGGTCTGTGCAGTTTGCTGTTGGACTTGTCTTATAAGCAAGTACATATGGTAAGTTGCAGCAGTTGTCTTTATTTAAACTTTCATGGTTCTGTCCCAACACATCTGTATACTCAGAAAGATTTACATAGCTAGTGGAAGGAAAGAATCTAAAAAGCTCTTACATAATATTCACTGCTTGATATAATGTATACATTGCTAATAAATTGTTTGAACTGCAAACAACATAGACCCTGATCTGTCATCCCATAATGTGCTGGCAGATCAGGGTCTATTTGTTTGTTCTGCTGATTAGTCCAAACAAACTGAACAGACCCAGATCTGCTGGCACCTTAGGTGATGGCAGATTTGGATCAATGTAGTCTGCAACTAGATCCTACTTATAAATGAGTACATACATATGGTATATGCGAAGAATAAATTTTTTTAAAAATGATCTCAATACAAACCTAAAACAATGGTGTGATGAATGGACAGACAGTCATAAGTAACACAATATTGACTGTTTTGGTGGGGTATGCAATGCATTTTATATCAAATTCAGCAAAGATGCATTTTTGCACTTGAGTTTTAAAAAAATTTGAATAAACTTACTGAATTCCGTTCCTTTGGTGAACCACTCCAATCATCTACTGGTAAATCATCTGTATTCTGAAATTTAGATAACAACACAACAGATATAAACTGACATAATAACACAATAGATATAAACTGACATGATAACACAATAAACTTAAACTGACATAATAACACAATATATATAAACTAACATTATAACAAGAGAGAATCAAACTGACATAATAACACAACAGACTTAAACTGACATAATAACACAACAGACTTAAACTGACATAATAACACAACAGACTTAAACTGACATAATAACACAATAGACTTAAACTGACATAATAACACAATAGACTTAAACTGACATAATAACACAATAGATTTAAACTGACATAATAACACAACAGACTTAAACTGATATAATAACACATTAAATTTAAGTTGACATAACAACCCAATATATTTAAACTGACACATTATATTTAAACCAACATAATAACACCAAATATTTAAACATAATAACAGAATATATTTAAACTAGCATAATAACGCAATGATTAAAGTGACAAACTAAAATACATATATTATAAACCTTACTGTTATGATGGCTTAAAACTGCCTCCTTATTCAGGATTCATTTCATTGACCTGGATTTATTTAATGGGGGCTATTCCATTTAACTGTACCTTGGGAAGGGGAAATGCAATTTTGTTATTTTCTGTTGGGGCAGGTGGGTTTAAAGCTTTTAAAAATTAACTTTAATTCCATTCAAGTGGTGGTTCCTCTACAAAAAAATGGCACTTCCCCAAATCCAGGTAGTTTAAATTAAATTGAACCATATCTATGCTGTACATTGAGATTTCCAGTAATGTATTATGACAAGGCTGATCAGGGTCAATGCTTTGCATGGTTTGATGCCAGTTACATTTGGACAAGTCTGTACAGGAGGGAGCTGATGGAATATTTCATCCAAATCACAAAGACTTCATCAACAAAATACTGAAACATTTACTGTATGAACAGTTCAATAAAAATATTTCCAACAAAACATATATTCACCAGAAGCATTGATTCCTACTTTAATGGCAATCACTCTCTGTACAGTATTTCATTATAGCATGTACCTCCTATAACACAGGCATGATCATGGATTCCTTTTTGGGATTCATGTAATTTTTTTTTATATTTAACCACTCCATTATAAGGTACCTCAATATAACATGGTCCCTTATATAACATAGGTAAAGCCATGGATCTCATTTTTTGGATGAATGTAGATTAGATACCAAACCTACTTCAGTATGACATGGTCCCAAACCTACCTCAATATAATATGGTCCTTCATATAACATGGGTAAGGCTTTGGTCTCATTTCTTGGATGAATGTAGATTAGATACCAGTCCTAACTCAGTGTATGGCAGAAACAGTTTATAAGGCCATACAGTTTCATTTACTCCCCTAAACAGCACTATAGCACAGGACCAATGTATTTACATGCCCTATCCGGACTGACATAATAATGCTAGTACTGTATTTTAAGTACAACCTTCATCAGTATAATATGTGTTCATTTTTGAGTCATGTAATTTAAATAACAAAGTTTTTGGTCTCCTCTTAAAAAGAGCAAAACTTATGTTGTAAATAGACAGCTTTGTAAAAAAGACCAGAGCCATTATGTTAAGCCCATAATCAAATGCATTGCTGTAGAACAACACTCAAGAATTGTAGCCATGAGTAACTTGCAATTTATTATCACAACTTGCTAGCCAATGAATGCCAACAACGAGGAGGGGAGTATGACGACAACTGTCAACATCGAATATATAATAGATTCAGGTAAACAAAAAACACTGACATCACAAATTTGTCTTTGTTTTAATAATATTAAATACTTCGGTTTTATTACTTCTTTTTTTAACATAATAATTGCAGTTTTTATTTTAAAAAATTTACCTAACCTATAAATCAGCCACTGTAAGCTTGTGCTTATATCCGCCCACGTGACGTTTGCCTGGAGCTGTGAAGTACCCATTATTTAGAATTTTTGTAAATAGCTATATTAAATATCACTGTAAATAATAATTAATAATCCAAACACAGGATACCCAGTGAAGTGGAGGACGAATAAAAGACACTGTGAACACAAAATAGAAAAGAATGAACTTAAAACAAAGCATGCAGAAACGAACACACAGCATGTGATACCCACATAACGTCTGAGTGGGACAGGTGCTTGCTGCTGATGCAATCGACTCTTCTGAATCCAAACTGATTTGAATATTGCTGAGTTACTTCAGTACAGATGCGCAGTTGACAATATTCCGAAAGGGGTGGGTACATATGCACCGAATATGCCTTTATGCATGCCTCTCGCCCACACTTGGCATGCATTCAAGACATACATTATTGTTGTTATTCTAATTCTATGTTCTTGGCAATCTTGACACGCTTCTAAACTTAAAATACTAGTCAAATTGATTGCCAGTAAATAAATTATTTTTTTAAAATAGATAGAAAATCATGATTTTTTGTGAAAAATATCGCTGTATGATAGCCTACTTGTTATTTTCTGAGCTTGCAAATGACATTTTTCCACTCACAAATTGCAAGCTTGCGAGTGGGATTTTCAAGGGTTGTTGTAGAAATGCATGAAACTGACCCCAAGGTCAAAAGGTTGAAAGAGCATATCAAAGTATGAATTTGGCTGGCATCTGCCTAAAAGCCAAATGTAAGAGCAGTAGTCCAAGCAATCTGGATGGGTCAGATGCTTTCTGTTGAAAGTTCTTTCAATGCTGTTATTGCGTATTATGTTTATTAAAACAACTTTCAAAGTTTCTCTAATTTTTGTATCTTCATCCATATATGATGTTTTTTATTGTTTTGTGGGTTATAAAAGTACTTTAACATATTCTGATGGCATATTGGTATCATTGTACAAATCTGATATCATGATGGCATATTGGTATCATTGTACAAATCTGATATCATGATGGCATATTGGTATCATTGTACAAATCTGATATGATGGCATATTGGTATCATTGTACAAATCTGATATCATGATGGATATTGGTATCATTGTACAAATCTGATATTATGATGGCATATTGGTATCATTGTACAAATCTGATATCTGATGGCATATTGGTATCATTGTACAAATCTGATATCAAGCCAGGATGTTCTGTGCTAAATTTTGTCAAAACTGATCTGTGATTTTTAACAAAGTCAATAATAGCAATTGTTGATGGATGCACAACACATAATGGATGCAGGACCATAGCATAAGATCACTTGATCTTATGGCCAGCATGTCAATAAGCAAATGAAACATTAATACATAATAATAATAATATAAAAAAAATTTCTAAGAGTTTGACCTTGACTACAAAGTCAAAAGGACAAATAAGTGTGTAACAGAATAAACTGTCTTAACCTCATAATGAATCATCCCAAGTATGAACAAGATGCCCTCAAAGGGACATGAACTATACTGTCCAAAAAATGTGTCCAGGAATTCAAAAGTAAGACCATTTGTTCTTTTAACAGCAAAGTGCTGAAACCATCTCTGATATTCTTGAGTGACAAGATTTTCAAATAAGCCACTGTGGCAGCCATATTGGATGTAAGATAAGCACCATTTTCATGCATAATCAACCAGACACCATTAGAAGACTTTTGGTGAAAAGCTCATGTTGATATGACCATCCATTCAGGAGAATTAATGACAATATTTTCCATATGTTCATTGTCAGAGCCATATTTGAGGTCAGATCAATACAATTTTCATTTAGGACCACCTAGATATCATAATTAGTTTTCTTGTGAAACTCCATGTTGGTGTGACTTTCCATTTGGAAAGAGTAGCAATAAAAAGATTTTGAAGATGGCTGCAAAGGTGGCCATAATCACCTTTTTCATTCAGTTTCAGCTAGACATCATAAGAAGTCTTCTGGTGAAAATCCAATACTGATATGACTTTCCATCTAGGAGTAGCAATATGATTTTTATTTAAGACTGACAAGACAACATAAAAGTTCTTCCTGTAAAAACCCCATACTGATATAATTTTCTGTTCTTCCAGAGTAGTAATAACAAGATTTTCAAAATGGATGTTGTGGTGGCCATATTGGACATGTTGAGAAAATCATCCATTCAGGTGGATTAGCGATAAGATTTTCAAGATGGCCACCCAACAAAGTGGCCATCAGCACTATGGTATTTTAATCTAGGACTAACAAGACATCATAAAAAGTCTAAGAGTAGCAATAACAAGATTCTCAAAATGGCTGTCATGCTGGCCATACTGGATGTCAGATTGGCACCATTTTCCTTTAGGACCAATTAGACATCGTACAATTTCTTTCAGTGAAATCCTGATGCTGATATAACTATCCATTCAGAAGATGCAGTTATAAGATTTCAAGATGGCCACCATGGTAACCATACTAGATGACTAAGCAAAACTATTTTCATTTAGGAACAACCAGACATCATAAGAATTCTTCTGGTGAAAACCACATGTCAAAATTACTATCTATTCAGATGTAGTAGTGATAAAACAAGATTTTCAAGATGGCTGCTGTGATGGCCATGTGTTGCATCAGATCAGCACCATTTTCATTTGGGAGCAATTATAAATTTTCTGAGAACTGAGATGGGGGGGGGCAGGCTTGTGATCAAGTGAAGCACAACTCAACCACAATATTTCCTAGAGTAAGTTCTCTCTCTCTCTCTCTCTCTCTCTCTCTCTCTCTCTCTCTCTCTCTCTCTATATATATATATATATATATATATATATATATATATAAAATTATGCCCTGGAAACACTAAACAAGTAGGGCTTTACATGTTAGGTCCTACTGGTCTTTCTGTCCCACAGAGCCCACACCTACTTGATTATTCCACCACCACCACTACTCACATAATATTTCTGGCTGTGCCACTGGGGACTCTGACAGAAAGGCTGATGCGACAGTTAAACATACCCTAGAACTGTCTTAGCATCAAAATGATTCAAGTCAAATATCATGACAATATATCAAGGGTTTTAAGATATATATGCAAAATAATGTTAAACTTTAGGGAAAACAATAACAAAATGGTAATCTTGACAATGCTGTTGCCAGATGCAGTAAAAGTGACAGCTATGTCTTGCTTCCAGCTCATGTGGACTTGAAAATGTTGTTGCCAGATGCTGTAAAAGTGACAGCTTTTAGCATCCATTACAATCTAGATGTTCTGTTTTTATCAGAATATGATGACTAATGTTGGTCCCTGGTTATACAGTACACTCTCTTATACTGCACAAAAGTAGCTAACAAAGGTGAATACAATATCCAAAGGAAGATAATGTGCCAAAACAACAACTGTATGATTTTCCAGTATGAATGTACATGTATTTGCATACTGCCTAAAAAGATCAAACTAAATTCAAATGTGTTGTACATCAGGGTAACTACCTATTTTTACACAGCCTTGTAAGAATAATTCAGATTGGCTAGAATTACATCATGTGTTACAGATAACTAGAAGTTAATTGTTCATAACACCAGAAAGGAACTACTTATGTATTAATTTGCCCTTCTTGTGTGCTTTATCAATATCTGTAAACAATGGTTAAAATATAGTTCTGTTATTTGTTTCTTGATGTTATTTTTTTTTATATTAAATTCAACTTTCTATTTTACAGCATTCATGGACTCATGAATCTTAAAAATAGATTTCACATTGCATGAACAGCCATAACAAAGTGTTGGTCATTCAAGCAGAGTTCAATTCTAAAGTGCCTACTTAAGCAGAGTCTAAAATTTGCATTAACACCGGAATGCATACAACACTTTAACAATCCTTTTCTTCTTTTGTCCATGTCAGAATTTAAAGTTCCTCTAATGTTACCAACATCAGATCAAGAAGGTTGCATAAGACCTAAATATAGCATGATCACATGGAAATTTTATGTACACTATCAAAGGGCTTTTCTCAAGATTTTAACGTTATGAGTCACTTCAAAAGTGGAAATAATGAGCCTGAATACAAATTTAATTTGAATAATCACCAACAACAATAATTATTCTTTTCTTGAAAATAGCACCAGAAATATGTTATGTGACCTAAATACTGTATGAATTATACAGCACAGTTATGTGAATCAGGTTAAATTTATTCAAAAACTACTTACAGGTTTGGAGAACAAAAGCATTCCAAACAAGGTGAAGACATATATATGCAGCACCATCAACACCAGAACACTGAAACAAGATTACACTTACATAATCACTGAGCAGAGACAAGGGTTAAGTCCCTTTACTTTAGCTGGGGTCAGAGGTCATTCAAGAAAAATTAGTACACATGATGCTCAAACAGGTAATCTTCAAATGTAAAAAAATAAACAATTTACTGAGTGCATGTAGTAATTTATAACTTCAAAAACATTAAGTAGTGTTGGCCAAAAATGTTTGAGTTTTAACATATATGAGTACTAAGGTTGCAGGCATGACAGAGCTTAACAACAGGTTTAAAGAATTATTTTATTTAAGTGAGGCCTACAGTATATACTTGCATATAAGTCTAGTCCATCTGCAGAGATCCTGAGCTGCCATTGCATAAAGCTCATCAGATCTGGGTATATGCAGTTAGGTGTAATCAGCTGAACAAACAACATACTGGTAGACCCTGATCTGTTGGTGCATTATGTGAGGGCAGATTAGGGTTGCAGTTAGATTTGATTTATAGGCAAGTATGTATGGTATTCATTCAAGTGATTGATTTTTTAGAAGCTTTACTGTATGTATAAACTTAAAAAGCCTGAACATCACAGTGGTAAATTATCTATACCCTGCTACCCAGTGTTTGATCCTCAATCCTTGTGTAAGTGTGCAAGTGATCACTTGTCCAGCATCAGTTTGGATAAAGTCTTGATTTCTGAGGACATTCCAAGCTCCATGCTGTTGTCATTTTTTGATGACATCAGAAGTTATTTTAGTGGCAACAAGAAGACAAAAATAACTTCCAGTTTTGGAAAATATGACTTTTCATATGCCTAGAATTTTCTTGTGACTGTACCCATAGTCATTGTTTTGTACTCCATCAAAAAGTGCTAAATTAGAAAAGGTGGCCATTTTAGAAAAGGTTTTAACAGAAATAATTACTGTATATTCTTGCTTATAAGTCGAATGCAACTGCAAAGTGTACAGACCCAGATCTGCTGTCACATAATGCACCTGCAGAGCTGGGTCTGTGCAGTTTGTTAGGAGTAATCAGTAGAACAAACAACATATACCATGGTCTGCTAGTGCATTATGCCATGGCAGATCAGGATCTTTGTTGTTTGTTGTTTGACTCGACTTATAAGCGAGTATATACAGTATCAGCTGGTTTCGTCACATGCAGGCATTTTCCTTCAGGCCAGCACTGTTCTGTTAAGTGCCATTATGATTCCATCTGTAATAACCAAGAAGATTTTAAGCCAATAAAACCATTTATTCAGTTTGCAGATCTGAACGAGCTGTATTAATCAATGTTTAAAAAACTAGACATGTCTAAAATAGGTTTCTGATGAAATAATTTGAAAAAAATATTCTGGAGAGGTACAGGTAAAATTTGAATAGCCACCTATATTGATGTTAAGTGATTGTCATTGCTATTTCTAAAGAATTGCTTGACAAAAGCATGAAAGAAAATAGAACTTACACATCTAATAGTTGGTAAATTATCACTTGGGTCATATAACGGCTTGTAGTAACTTTGGTACAGAGTCATACAGTCACCTTGTTATGATTGGTTATGAAAGTTCAAATTTTCAAGAATGACCCAAATGTGATCAGATCTAGATTTAACTTCATGTAGTTTTATGTCAGACTTGGATTTAATTGTTTGCCATATACTGTAATATCATTTATTTTTGTGGGGCTAAATTTGTGTGGGTTTGCAAAAAAATCCCCCATTTTCATGGGTATTTAAGTTCATGGTTTTGATTGTCAAAGTCTGCAAATGAGTAGGTATTTAACATTGTAATTTAGCCTCTACAAATAATCAAAATAAATTCAAAAGAATAAAACTATATTGATGCAAATGACAGTCACTCTAATGTTTAAAACCATACTATCACCTACATGAGCACAAATCAAAGACCTGACAAATTCAATATTTACACTGTCCTTTGTCCATGTGAAAAACATCAGTGGAAACCAGTGCAGCCAATACAGTAAAGCAATACTACCACCTCTATAAGCATAAATAAACACCTGTCAAGATCAATCACTAACACCAAGTTTTCATCATCATGTTCAACATCAATGTAAACCAATGCAGCCAACAACACTAAGCCAATCGGTTATTAAAGCATACCTGTATGATCTCTTACTTAAACCACTTTCCATAAAGTTGCACCACCAGTACTTTTTGATGATCACAGCAGTAACACAGTGGCTTCAGAGTGGTAAAATTCAACTCAGACCCCCTTTGGCTCTTGGACTTCCTAACATGTCAGAAGCAGTGAACATGGCACAGGTGCTTGCTTACCAAACAGCTAATGACTGGCTGCCCCTTGCTTAATGCAATCAGCAGGTATTGGCAATATTTGATGTGTCTGAGTCCACCAAAGTGCGATAATGCTATCTCAATTGAAAGACAGTGGAATCACTCCATTGTTTGTGCCTGCCTCCTATACAGACCAACTTCAACCACTAGACCTAACAATAAATAACGAGTACAAAGAAGAATTAAACTAACACTTCCGCACATGGTATGCTAAACAGGTCATGGAGGCCATTATGGAAAGAGAAGATGTTACGAGTGATGATCAGTGCACTGTATTAGTGTACGTTGCAAATTCATCAATCAAACTAATTAAAGCTGGATGAATAACTGCAGCTCAAGCAACAATGAGTGAAAGACTGGACCTAATTATCAGTGATTTTGAAAAAGCTGGACTTGTTTAATTTACCAATTAAGGGATTATTAACTGACAAGCATCTGTGTGTACAATGAGACTTAATTGACACTATGTTGATAGAGTACCTATGACAAAGTTCTGTCTAATATAAGCTTTAATACTCTGTTGTAATAGTCTGTATACATGGATATATATGTATTCATTAATAATAGTACTTCAAGCAATAGTTCTACTGTTTTACAGGCTTCTTGTTCTTTTGGATTAAAAACTGCATGCAGAAAATTAAATATGCTTTCTGGAGGATTTAAATTTTCAACATGAATGAAATACTGATTTGAATAAGCATTAAATTTTTATATACCGTTTTAGTATTTTTTTATTATTCTCTATTTTATTTCAGTATTACTAGTGTTTGAATATCTTAAGTTTATTCTCATTTTTCTCTATCCGTACATATCTCACATGTTGACTTAAGGCAGTGTGTGCAAATTATATGGTTTTGGATACCCTATCAATATGTGTGCACTGAAACAATATATGCTTTATAATTCTTTTTACAAAGGGTTAAAATAAAACAAACACATGTAAAAGCTAATATTTTACTGCCTGATTACAATATTGATGTTGATTGATCAAACACCATTCACTTTTTTTATCTCTAGGAACAAAACACACTCAGTAAGAAAATGGGGGTGGGGGTGGAGCAGGTCATCATCATATGTGGCTAATGTTTTGTTGGGGATTTAAATTCATGGTTTGAGGCAAATATGAGAATTCATTCAGAACATTCTATACTTTTGCACTTGTGACAAGACATTTAGGATTATTTGGGATTTTATTCATAATACTGTGTCTTTGAAATTTTCACTTTCTATCGTAGAGAAATAAATTTGTTTGTTGATTTTACTTAAATTGTTGGTTTCACCTTCTTTCTGTTACTTAATATAATAAGTAAATTCATAACAGTATCAAGTGTAATAAATTAATGTAAATACTAAAACTGACTGATGTTTATTATGCCAGCTCTCTGCACCTTCTAAAAGATCCAGCAATGAATTTGCTTAATTTACATATTGACACAATATAACAATGTTTATTCAGACATATCTTAATTTTGGGGCAACAAAGCATAATACTCTCTATTTTGTTTGTTCTACTGATTGCTCATAACAAACTGCATAGACACAGATTTACCAGTACAATGTGCAACAGTGGATCTTGGTCTGTGCAGTCTGCAGTTGAACTTGACTTATAAGAGAGTATATATGGCATATCATTCAGTTCACAGAAGTCAATGTGTGATTTCTTGGAAATATTTAATAGAATTGATCATTATTGCCAATAGAAATGGCAATTTATTCAGCAACAAAGGTGACTACAAGATATACATATATGCAACAAAAAAATCCTTCATATTGCTGCTTTCATTCATTTAAGTGACTGAAGCACAGTTATCTCATAGTCTACCATGGAGAAAAAATGGGGGTGGGGGTAGCATCAAGGTAGAGAAACAAAAGTCAACTTAGCTTTCATTATGTATCACAGTGAAATGGAAATTTTGGTTAACCACCCCTATTTCTATTATGGAACCTGAAGTATATTAATGAAAAAAATGATTCCATGTACATCTACCTACAATTTTGTATCATTTATGTTAAAGATCTTAACTGATGGCTTTCACATGAGAATGAAAAATATTTATCTACATAATAACTTATGATATGTAATCTCAAAGATTAAACAGTGTTAATTAGGGAAGATGATAAAACACAAAGTTCTGCACAATAATAATCAAAACATTTTTTTATTGCTATGTGAACTGAACAAAAGCAAACAGTATTGGAACTATTTCCTTAGCACAACATTAAACTGCCAAGGTGAATCAGATTTGAACAGACTTTTTATTTTTCTTTACTCACAAAAAAATTCATTATTTTGAATGTAAAATTTTGTTTAAAAGATTAATCTCTATGACTTTTAAGTGTCATTTTAATTTCAGTGTTAAAAGTTAATATTTATTGTTCAACATATATAAGTCAGGGTCTAGTGTGTGTTATTACCTCAATAACATTATATAATGATGCTGGTTCTCCCAACCCATTCACACTATGGTCTGAAGAGCAAGAAAGTAAAACCAATCTGACCAAGAATTTCTCAGAGGGACCACTGCTCTTTTGTCCAAAAAGATTTTCCAGGAATCAAAGATAAGACTGATTTTTTTTCAATTGCTGAGTGTTGGAATTATATCGGATATTCTTGATCTTCAAACTGACCCATGTGATGGCCATACTGGACTTCAGATCAGCACCAGTTTCATTTAAGACCAACCGGACACTGTTACAAGTCTTTTGGTGAGATGTCCATGTTCATATGACCATCCATTCAGCTTGAGCAGTGATAACAAGATCTTTTTTGATGGCCACTTGGCGAGCCAAATTGGATGAACGATTAGCACCAGTCGCTTATGACAAACAAAGATGTCATAAGACTTCATTTAGTGAAAACCCTATGTTAATATGGCCATCCATTTAACTGGAGTGACAATAACAGAATTTTCAAGATGGCCATCATTTTGGCTAAACTGGATTTCTGGATTTCTGTGTGGCATCAATTAAATTTAAAACTAACCGGACACTATAAAAATTCTTCTAGAGAAAACACCATGTTGAAATAATTTTTTATTCAGGATGAGTAGCAAAACCTAGATTTTCAAGATGGCTGCCATAGTGGCTGTATTGGATGTCAGATCAGCAACATTTTCATTTAGGACCAACCAGACATCTCAAGAAATCTTTTTGCGAAAACCCCATGTCAATATGACCATCCATGTAGGAGTAGTAGCAGTAAAATTTATTTAAGGTCAGATTGTTATTATTTTTACATAGGACCAACAAGACAACATAAACCCCATGCTGATGTGTCTTTCTGTTTAGTAAGTGTAGTAACAAGATGTTCAAGATGACTGCTATGGCTGAAATAATCAATGTCAGAATGGCATTTTGAACCAATTACACATCATAAGAAGTCTTTGGAGACCTTGTGTTGATCTAGGTGGGGCTGTAAGAGCAACATTTTTAAGATAGTATCCATATTTGATGTTTGTGTGGCACCATTTTCACTGAAGATGAATTAGACCTTGGGAGGAATGTGTGGGTAGAATTTTATGGCAGTCCTTCAAAACCTTTAGGACGAGTATTGATAACCAACCTGTGCTAATGGATGGATAACGGACAACTGGGCATCCCATAAGCTCTTCTGGTCTATGACCAGGAGAGTTCCAAAGTGACTATTTTCTTGTTTTACTGGAGTACAAAAGGATCGGACAATGTACACTGCATTAATTATACAAGTCACTAAGCATACCTACCCTACAACCTGTGGCAGAGTCTTGCGTAAGCAATTCAAGATCTTTTTCATAAGAGAGGAATTCTGTATAATGAAGATTGGACGCAACATTCTTCTGACTCGAACTGTCTATAAATGGAGAAAACAAACTTTTGAACTTTGTGCATAAATGTTATTTTTCAGATATACAAATAATTACAGTCAACATTTAATGTAACCTAAGTTTTGGCAAATGTTTTCTATGCAAAAATCTAAAGTGAAAAAAATACAGGAAATTCTCATGGATTAATCCAAAAATTTGAAGGTGCAAAAAAATTAGACTCTACAAATATGTATATTCCTCATATGCCACATAAATAACTTTCTTATAAAAAGTCTGCAATGATTCCAAGAATAAAATCTTGAGGCCCAGATCACTAGATTGGCAATTTTTCAAAGCAAAACAAGTGCTCTGGGTTAGTTTTAACACAAAGACTATTTTTATGGTTTCTAACCTCCTAAACCATCATTTGTAATTTTTTTCTACTTATATTTAGATGGACCTTTATAAGAGATAAAAAGTCAGTATAATAAACCAATATTACCAGTAGTCTTATTAACTTTGTTCTTGTTTTGCTGGGAAGATATCTTTTTAAATAGTGGTGGTAGTAGAAGTTGCTGTTCTTATTGTTTTCTTGGTATACATTTTGTTATGTAACAGGTCCTTAACATGCATCAAATTCATCACCTTATTCATGTAACACAATATAAATTAAGGCTGCATTATAAAATTTATGTTTGTTTCTTACATGCTGTTAGTATAGCTGCCCTTTGATCACATGGCAATATTAAGTTTTACATAAAATTAAAGTTCTGTGTTTTAAAGATAGGAATATTTGCAGTATATTTACCAAGCTGAATCAAGTCAACAAACAAGAATCTTGAACACTAATTAAATGCTAAACACTAATTAAAACTACATTCCATCTTCAATAAAATATCATGAAATAGAATGTCATCAAAAATGTCATTTGATTCAGTAGAATTAGTTGGAAAGTCATTTACCATTTCAAACTAGACCAAGCATATTTCAGCATACTAATCTCATACCATGTGTTGAACATATGCAGTTCAAAGCACTAAATGTCTTCATCAACCATTACCAATAGGTACTGTGAACTATCCAAACAACTAGTCACCAAAATTGGTCTAATTATAAAAGGAACACAAACAATGTCGCAGAATCCCAAATACTTACTTCATCCATGCCAGAGGGTGATTCAGGTTGGTTGTTTCACCTAAACTGGCTCAAACAATGAAGTTCACTCTGCCTTTCAATGACTTTACGACACTACCCCCAACCAATTTTGTCTCAGTGAAATGCATTAATTCTTAAAATACAATGTCAAAAATTTTGTGTCAATTATCCTTTCATAGAATAATGTGGAGAGATAAAAAACAAACCTAATGTTCTGCAGTCCGTTGTGGTACATTTGATGATGATTTTACATATAAGAAACTAAACTGCTATTTACGGAATTCCTGTTAAAATTCAAACATAAACCTTAAAGAAAACAAAAAAAAGTTAAAATGTATTGTTCTACCTAATAAGAAGCAAATTATGGTCCTATAGACATATGCAGGTCCATCACAAATAAATTAATCATTTTAACCAATATTTCATCATCCAATCTTCCAATGTAACCTATTTTTGCAGTTGCTGTGTCATTTTATACAGAAGCTGTACTGAAGCAAAGCAAGAAAATTTTTAATATTTGTATAAACTTTCAGTGATATCTCATCATCATTTTAATAAAATGATATCAAAATATTTAAAACCATTGGTATAAAGTGACTATTTTGAACTTTCTACACCCACCTCAGACTATTTTTGTCAATGTTGCCTATTTTGGCTGCAGACGTAATTTCTTCCAGACATCTGGGTCCAGCTTGGCACCTGATTTATTATGATTAAATGCACTTAAAAGCAATACCAATCATTTGTATGATTAAGATTACTTCTGATAAGGAAAAAAGGTAAAATTACTGTTCTGATATAGTTATGTGGAAGAGTATGGAAGGAAAGGGAGAAAAGTTCTGGCAAGCAAGATTTATTAACTTCCAATGGGGATAAGTCAAAATAAAAATTTTGGAAATTGGGGCCACCTGGCAACCCTGAATAAAATATCAGAATCATCCCTGAATATAATCAAATACTTTCCTAATATAATGAATGTAATATGTTACGAATATGTAATTAAATTACTTGTGTGTTAGTTTTTAAATTCTTTTCTATTTTTCATTTTTTGTTTCATTACATTTTATTGTAATGATTATTTTCACGGGATTTGATATTTTTGAAGAAAATATTAGTCTGATTAGAACGTAAAAGTATGACTTAAGCATTATTTTTAGCTCACCCTGGTTCACAGATCTTGTAAACATCGGGTGAATACGACTGGCTATTACCAAGGTCATGATCTGCTTGTGTGATAGCTCTAATTTGTAAACAACTTTTTTTATTGAATCTTATAATAAGATTCGCTAAGTTCTTTCTTGCCTACGTGACAAATGGTCAATTTTTTTTATTGCGCTGTTCAAATGAGTAAATCATGTAGCCCGTCATGTGAGCCACCATGTGATCTAAAATCGAGGCTTAAAACAGCCATTTTCTACTAGATCTATTCAGTCGAATTTTAAACCTTGAGGGCTCAAGAGGTTTTTATTGTTGTTGCCAGCTTGTTCTGAAGTTCGTCTATTTTTTGGAATTTAATTATTCATTCTCTAGAAAACTACACAAGTGCTTCATATTTATAAAAGTTCTGGGAGAAAGATATTCAGTGGAAATTTACTCTGGAAATTCTAAACGGAAATGTTATAAACTGTGATTCAATCAAGGATCTGTTGCCGTCAGTACAACGACATCATTTGACGTCATCGCTTTCCATATTGGAACGTCATCAAGATTCGAACCTGGATTCAATTAGAACTGTTTAGTGATAGGACTTATATTTTTCAATCCTAGGATTAAATTTTGGATTATATTCACAAACCATAAGTCCTATTTCCTATTTTTTCATTGTTTTCTAGGGAAATAAATCACTTTTGTTAAATTTACAAAGCTTGTTGGCTTCACTCTTTTCTTTTGTTACTTTTGTATGAGCCTACACGTAACAAATACCACAACCAAACCGAAGCTGAGTAATACCATTATTGATGCCAATGCCTCTTTCTCAGTAAGCAGCTAACATTTTAGATCTTTTAGTTCAAAATAAGCATTAAGATGATAAGATCGCGAAGGCTGGATTTGCAAGACTGTGGATGAAATCCTAACATATTATTGACTGGGTAGCGTGTCACATTGTGGGAAAATTTGCTGATGCCTCATGTATACATATCTTCTTATAATTAATTCATAGTTAAAAACACCTTGGATAATGTCAATACGTATTATGTAAGATTATGACTATAGACCCAACTCTGGACACAAAGAAACTGCCTGTCTGTTGTTTAACCATTATGCAATGACCTGTCCGTGGTAAATTCAAAGGGAATTCTACAACGAGGCAGACAAGGTATTGACTCCAATGTTTGTTTGCAATGATGTCACGACCAACTTGAAAGCAATTTCGGGCTGTGGGAAAACGGAAACCAGAGAGTGACAAGTAAGTGTTAAATTAATCAAGGCAGTTTTCAAAGAGACCAGACCGTATCCAATCAAAACTGAGACATTCAAATCTAGGGCGGAGTATAAACAAGCAACCACTTATGTTCAAACTAATCCATTTTTCAATCAGTACATGTGGGAACCTCATCAGGGGCAGATCATAGAGAAGTTGAGAGCCATCAGACTGTACTCCAAGTGGATAAGTTGTGCACTTGTTAAAAGACGGTAAGGAAATTCTAGCTGGAATTCTAGGTCTGGATTTGCAAACAAAGGCTTCTTGAGGGAGCCTTCCAGGTGAGTGTTAGAGTTCGACACCCAAGGATCGGAGATGAGGGAAGATACGTGGAGAGGATGTGATAGGCATTTATAGTGACATCAGCAGTTTGTGTGGATAAAGGTCAATGGTGTTTGCAATTGGACTCAACTTATAAACATATATGTACAGTATCCATTTGAAAAGCTTCAGCTGTTTTTACCGAGGTTGTTTAGGATGACAGAACAACTATCTAAATGATGTGACTAATGAATATTTCCAATAGCTGTATCTATCTATCAACAGATTTTTTTATCAATTGACACACATTTCTCATAAATAATGAAGCTGAAAAATCATGTATGTCTGTACAGAGAAGTTGCAGATTATAATCTGGGGAAGGAAAAAAAAGAAAACAACTATGCCTCTTGTGGTTTGTCTACATCAAACAGATGCATTTTGATCTCATCCCATGACAAAGTGTTGACAACATGAAGATTATGATTTCATCTTGCACATGATTTTAAAAAGACACTAGGCTTACATATAACTAAATTGTTCTTATAAACTTGTTCATGACTGGTATAAATTTTACTTTTCTTTACCAAAGGTGTAAAATGGCACCATTTGTTTTCTTTTTAAACTGTATCAAAAAGTTTAATCAACACCTGCAAAACCACCTAGCACTTCAAAATAAGGCACATGTTTTCATTTCACTTCAATTTTTCCCCCAGGCCCTGATTTTGCTGTCCACTGCACTGTAATGCAAGCCATAATAATACAGCAGAACTCGGAAATTCAAAGCACTGCACGACTAAATATTGGGTTGGAGTCTCGTTTCGTCTGGAGTTTCTTTGGACTGCAGATAACAGACCATGCAAGTCTTTCAAATAATGCCAAATATTTGAATGACTGAGGACATGAGTTATCAAAGTTGTATTATATCTATATTTCTAACAGGTATGGCAGTGTAATTGTACTTCTGAACCAAGCATATCTGACGTTTGTCAGAAAGTTGACAAAATAGTCTGCTTGATTAATATTAAACCTCTGCCCATGTTAAAGGTTATGTGTTACAAAGTTAATATACTGCAAAAAATTGGAACATATCTCTCCATAGCATTCTGACACAAAAAGTCTTTGACCATCAGGCTTCAGAAAATTGGGGTTCTCATCAGAAAATTGCAGGTCCCAGAAAAAAATATTGGAATCAATAATAGGACACCTGAACATTCAATGTAAATCAATACAACTTTAATAGAGTAAATTAACTTAAGATAATAAATATTATCTTCTGGTTTCACATGAACTTTTTTTTCTTCATTTGCTGAATATAAATATGCTATATTTCTGTTCATTTTGACCACATTTCTTGACTCCTAAGTCACGATTCTGATTCACAAAATTGAGGTTACAGGACAAGTTACTGAGGGTCTACAGCAGGCATGTGCAACATCCTCCTGGATGTGGGCCTGATAAGTAATTTTTAACACCACACCTTATGAAGTAAATAAATGGATAAAACCAGGTTTTGGGCTGGATCTGGTCCATAGGCCATAGACTGTATATTCCTGGTCTACAAGATGTACAGCATCAGAATGGGTCCGAGACTAGCGTTTGAAAGGCCCATGATGTACTATAAATTCTTAAAAAGAACTCTACAGAAAATGAAAATTTTTATTTCAGAATTTTGAGCAGAATCATGAAGAACCCTCCTTTCTGAGAAAAAAATTTCCTGAAATAAAACTAACCACAGAAAAGTCATTTAATGACATGTCAATAAAAAGGTGCTATGAAAATAACTGCTTATGGCTGAATTGTGGATTTTTTCATTTTACCTCCGAACATCCAAGTCCCAGTGATACAAAAAGATCCACATACGAAACCAGGAGAACTACACATTCAACTGCCAGCCATTTGTTTATACGTAATGACTGCCAGCCATGTAGGTATATCTGCAAAAAATACAAGAATCAGAAGATATTATGAGATAAATAAAAAAAATATTATGAAATTTAGATTTTATTGAGATGAACAACATCTGAATTACAGAATACACATAAATATCTATAAAATATCTTGTTTCAAGAAAAATTGAACTGTATGATATAATAAATAAAGACCCTAAAACATTGTTTTTTTGGAGCTTGCCTTCTAGATATAATTATCTTTCTACCAAGATCGATGCATCTTTTTCTTCCAATATGTATTAAATACAATGCTGAGAATAATCTAAGAACAAGTACACATAAAATACCAAATATCTAAATAAATATTTTATACCTTCATAAACGCATCCCACAGCAGCAAACCAAGACACACAAACTCTATTGATTCAGTGACTCCACATGAAATATTAATCCTGCTGCCACGAGTACGACTGTCTGAGCTCCATGTCAATGATGATGGGAACTCCAGGAAAGCCAACATGTGGAGAACAAATATCACAAAGTGTCGCAATCTGAAAAGAAGTTTTAGAATTGGCACCAAAAAAAGAAAAAAAAAAAGAATAAACCAAGAAAGGTTATGATGACCACATCTTTTTTGGGGCATTTTACATAATACAGAACTTAACTAATGGTACATGTAATAAAAAGACTGGATGTTTGTCAGTGCAAAATATTTAAAACTGAAAATAACTCAGTTTTGACCATCTGAAAGTCGGAAAATTTGCTTCAATAAATTTTTTCTTTTAAACAGTCTTACTAAAATTTACTAATACTTGGACTACTTTTCATATTTGCTGTTACTTCATAGATGTGTTACGTACAATTCTCAAATTGGAGTTTTTAAACTATATTTGTCTAAATCTTGCAGACTTTCCTTACTTCAAGTTAGTTATAAAATGCTACAGCATAACTGATATCTCTTCAATGATGCCATAAAAATAATAAGGTACTGTACAATGATTTTAAAAAATGAAACCCGTATAAAATATTGCTGTAGGATCATTTCTGCATGCATAAATTGCATTGATATAAAAAAAAAAAATTTAAGAAATAATGTAATGAGAATTCCATAAAATACTATAATGTCTCACCTACTCCAACATTTTGCAATCCAATTACATTACGCAAAAAGCAGTTTTACTGCTACCAATGTCAGAACAATGTTGCCATATGCAAAAATACAATGAAGTCACTGGTAAAAATTGGTAACTATTACCTACATTGCTTGCTATGATTAGTGATCCTAACAAATAAAGCAATCTATGGTGCAAACTGTACATGCAAAAATGTTTAATAAATGGAGCTAAAATAAAAAAATGTATATGATATCTATACTAACAATGGCAAAAACAACATCAGAAAGGGGGTAACTTTATCTTGCCTGTACTTTACAGGTAATATCAAACTCTAACGATGTTTAAGGTCTTTCAAATCTTGTGATTGGAATGCAAAGGGGGGTGGGGGTGTTTGTGTGTGTGTGTGTGTGTTATTTACATTTTTAATGTAGCTTTAACAATTTTAGTCATATCACTATGATGTCTGTGGTATGGCAGTTGATAGTGATGTCTATCAGTGGGGCATCATGCCGCAGACATGTAGCATTATGTCCCACCCAGTCATATTATCCTGACACCAAGATAACCAGTCATATATGAGGACAAACCAGCAACATTTGTTAAACGGTCAAAGCCCTGGATGTTTTCTATAAAAATTGGTGATATTTTTTGTTTTTAGGTTTTAAAAATACAGTCATTTAAAGGTTTCTAATTTTGGTAACAGTGGCCACATTTGATGGTGGTTCAGCATTGTTTGTATAAATTTAAATGCCCTGCATGCCGGGATGCCTTTAGTCAGGTTTGGAAAGCAGTTCTCATGAAAAAAAAGTTTAAAGTTTTTTTTATTTTTTTATTTTTAGTAATTATTGCTGCCATACTTGGTGGTGGATGTGCATTATTTGTACAATGCTGAAAGCCCTCTTTCAGGATGCTGTCAAATTGTGTGCATGACAGTTTTTGAGAAGTCTTTTAAAGGTCTTCTTTTTCTGGTGATGGTGGCCATATTTATGGCAGATAAGCATCATTTGAACACATCTGAAAGTTTTCTATGCCAGAATAGTTTCTATCAAATTTGACTGGTTAACCAATTAATGGGACAAAGTCATTTATGGTTTTTCTGCTGTTAGTAATGATGGCCTTTTTCTAATGCACTGGCAAAAGCAACATCTGATGCTTTCTAGCAGATAGGACGCTGTCTGTCAGATTACGTCAAATATGAAAGGCATTCATGCCAGGATGCAGTCTGGCAGATTAGGTCAAATTTGAAAGGCATTCATGCCAGGATGCAGTCTGGCAGATTAGGTCAAATTTGAAAGGCATTCATGCCAGGATGCAGTCTGGCAGATTAGGTCAAATTTGAAAGGCATTCATGCCAGGATGCTCCCTAGCAGATGGGATGCTGTCTGTCAGATGGGATACTGTTACGCCAGGATGCAGTCTGGCAGATTATGTCAAATTTGAAAGGCATTCATGCCACGATGCAGTCTGGCAGGTTAGGTAAAATATGAATGGCATTCATGCCAGGATGCAGTCTGGCAGATTAGGTCAAATTTGAAAGGCATTCATTCCAGGATGCTTTCTATCAAATTAGGTCAAATTTGAAAGGCATTCATGCCAGTATGTTATCTGTCAGATGATGTCAAATTTGAAAGGCATTCGTGCCTGGAAGCTGTCTGTAAAATTGGGTCAAAGTCTGAAAGGCACTCATGCCAGGATACTGTCAGATTATGTCAAATAATGTTGAGCAGATTTTAAAAAGTCCTTTCAATATTTTGTCTAATTTTACCACTGATGGCACCAATCTGGTGTCCTAAGCAGTTAAAGCGTCCACCTCAGATGCAGGAGGATGCGGGTTCTAACTCTGGTCAAGTCATACCAAAGACTTAGTACTAACAGCTGCCTCAGTTAGCGGTCAGCATTAAGAGGTTAGAGTTAGGACTGGTGGGCCTGGTGTCAGGATAGTGTGACTGGGCGGAACATGATGTTACATGTCTACAACATAATGCCCAGTGCTAGACATCACTATAAACTCCCACACTGCAGATATCATAGCGATATGACTAAATTGTAAAAGCTACGTTAAAAATAAAAAAAGCACACACACTAATGGTGGCCATATTGTATGATCAATTGTCAACCAGTGAAGAAATCTGAAAGGCCTTGATACCAGAAAACTCTATTGAAAATATAAGCAAACTTTTCATGTGGTTTTTGTGACTTTGTAAAGAACAACATGAACTGACAATGTACAAAGCATGATGGACAAAGGAAGATGTATCAAGGGGGACCATATCATAAGTCTGATGAGCTGAAAACAAAAAAAGACTTGAACATAAAATCTTAATGATGTACCACAATAATAGCTCTAGAAAAGTGTAAATTATGTCTCCATATTTTTAAAGCTGTATGACCTGCTTAATGGAATTCAATACACAAATTATGCATATACTTACAAAGCAATATGAGAGGAGAAATAAAGCCTGTACATCTGGATGGACCTTTTATCCACTCTGTGATCAATAGACCGATACTAGAAACAAGAAAAGCAGATCAACTGTACCATCAAAGTAACTGAAGTGATCAGCCTGTTGACTGACAATTTCACATTCTGAAGAAAAATATTCTGAACCAGTGAAAAAAATTCCTTTTGGCAAACTGACTTGATGAATAATGGGGTCAAGAAGTAAACAGAATGTATGTATATAATATTCTCTTGAAACCATATGTATTACAAACAACACAAACCATCAGTAAAAATGTTAATGTCTTTTAAATATATGGTGATCCCTCACTATAAAGCGGTAACCTCTGGTGCACTCAATTATGCACCAAGTTGTGATTTTACTGCCAACCCAACAAGAGGGTGTGCACCGGATGGCATTACAGCATGAACATTTTTTAATCTTGATACAATGTTTGAAAGGAACAATGTAAAAAATACAAATAATGTATTGCACATTTTGTCTCAACGAAAATGGTGCACAATAGCAAGAATAAGTAATGATTGTACAGTAACTCTGTGGCAACTGGTGCACTCCCTTAACAAATGTGAAACTCAAGAAAGTGAGTGAGATTCCAAGTTTTTTCAATCCCATAACCAATGATTATATCATTAAATACATTAAACAAGTTTTGAAACTAAAAATATTAAGAGGTTAATGAATTCATTCAATATTTTACTAGAAAACATAATGGAATGAGATAATTTATCTTCCATTACTATTAGTCATCTATTCTTGGAATCAGTTATGTGCCTATTTTCAAAGTCGATGTTAAATGCAATTATATGCAATCATTTATCAGACTTGAGAAGGAAGTTTTCCTAATTTGTATAAAGTACCATGAGAGTTGATTTTACTTAAAATGCTGTCCAACTTACATACCGTATATACTCGCACATAAGCTGAAGAATTTAGGAAAAAAATAAAGCCTTCAAGAAGGGGGTCAGCTTAGCTGTGGGCCAAGGTCTAAGTCTGAAAATTTTAGATCTTTTCTTCTCGATTACCGGTATTTATTGTTACTGTCAATCGCCGAAGATGAGATCACATACCTAATGATGCCACATGGCTCATGTGATACGTGCTGACTTGAAGTGAAACAAGTATTTTTTTTAACTTTACTGGTAGGATAAGGAATGAAAAACATGTATTACCATACTTGACATTTATATGACAGATGTCCACCCACCAGAAAATGCAGCCATACATGTTATTTGAGCCACGGTGGTACGTGTATTTTCCAAAAGAACCGCCATACTAGTAATCTTTCAATGAAGTATTTAACCCTCAACTAATCAGTAATCATTAAACTCTGCGGTACCATACAAATGCATGCTAGCTTATTTCAGTGTTAATATGAAAAGAAACTACGGTAAATAAAAAGATTTAAGAATTACGATAGTGAAGGTATTTATGAAACAACCATTTTAGTGTGGAGAGTCACGTACATGTACATGTACGATAGTCTTACAGCAACCATAGCGAGAGGCTCCACAGGGGTTTGTTGCACACGTGCCTAGGAAGGGTAAATAACAGGCAAGTATCATATAAGAGTCAGCGTGATTAATTGTTAAAAATATAATTTGAGGGATTTCTTTGACAGGTGTTTTAGAAGTAAAAGCCAGCCAGTTTATCTCCTACTGTTGTTTAGTTGTTTGTATAGCAAAGTGGTTTGTTAGTTGTAGAGTGTTGTACAATAACTACCGGTACGCTTAATCTGTGGTAAATGCCTCAGGTATTTTGTAGCACAATGCCACTGAATTTACTAATTCATACCAACTCTCAGATGTATTGTTTAATGAGATAAGGTAGTGGACATGGTTTCTGCTCAAAGTTATAACTGTCACAATACTTGAACAATGTCCACACTGAAAACCAATCATATTTTGGTCAACTGAATCATGCTACCGGCAGTTAAAAAACCGATAAAAAAAACAAAACAATGATCAATAATTATCAAACACAAATTGATAACCAACCACCCATGGGAAAAATTACAGGATAAGGTATAAATAGGATACTACCACAATCAAAAATTATTTCAGTTTAATCTTTGCTGAAGTTTATATTCAATCAGATAAAATGAATAGTGTTGGAAGTAAAAGAAAGCGTTCTGCTTATGATGCAGCATTCAAACTTAAAGTTACTGAATATGCAGAAGCAAATAACAACTATGCTGCAGCACGCGAATTTTGTGTGAATGAGAAGCAAGTATGGGAATGGCGGAAAAGCAAAGCAGCATTGGAAGAAATGCCAAAAACCAAGAAGGCTCGTCGGACTGGTATCGCCTCATTCCCTGAATTAGAGAAAGAACTCAGTGATTTTGTAAGTGAATGTTGACAAAATGGATACATTGTCACACGAACTGCAATTCGTCTGCGTGCTATGCAGATGGCGAAAGATGACAAATACAAGATGGCAGATTCCAAATTTGTTACATCAGCTGGTTGGTGTTCTCGTTTTATGAACCAGCATGGTTTCAGCCTCAGGCAGCGAACAAAGATAGCTCAAAAGCTACCAAAAGACTTGGAAGAAAAAATTGAATCATTTCAGCAGTTCATCATTAAATGCAGAATGAATTGCTCATTGGAACTATCACAAATTGGAAATATGGATGAGACGCCTATGACGTTTGACTTACCAAGCAATAAAACAGTCAATGCTGTTGGTGAGAAAAGTATTCTGATAAAAACGACCGGCCATGAAAAAACACATTTCACGGTTGTTTTGGCCTGTTTAGCTGATGGATCAAAGCCGCCTCCTGTCATAATTTTTAAAAGAAAGACACTGCCAAAAAGCATGAAATTTCCTGCTGGTGTCATTGTTTGTGCACATGAAAAGGGATGGATGGACGAAAGTGGAATGATTGAATGGTTGGAGAAAGTCTGGAACAAGAGACCGGGTGCACTTCTTCAGAAATCTTCAATGCTTGTATGGGACACGTTTCAAGCACACAAGACAGATGAAGTCAAAAAGGCTGCAAAGAAAATGAAAACGACATTGGCTGTGATACCAGGAGGTTTAACTCATTAACCCCTGGCACCGCATTTACACGGCAGGAGGTGGTAGCCTACTTATGAGCTCTGTAGCGTCAAGGTTATGTATGACACAATAAAGTGGGTGGTATTACAGAAAGGTAGACAGATGTAGCTTTACGATGACACCAAATAATATGGATGTTCTAGTTGCACTACAAAATACAGAGGGAAAAACGTAATTTTTGGGACCCAAGTTTTTTCCAGCCAAAATTCGCCCGAGGTTGGAATCCGATTTTGTGTCTGGATTTTAGACTTTTTGGCCTCAGATCTAAGACAGACCGGTCTGAACTGCACACAGACAGGCAAACCTTTGCAAAAGTAGGATAAGATGGGCACTTAGAATAAAGAGTGGTCTCGACACGAAAATTATGGGTCCGTTAAGCAAAAAAAATATTAAATAAATAACTCCAACTTTTACCCTTCTGCTCGTGTGCAGGCGAAATAGCCAATGAAAAACGATGTTTCTAACACAACTAGGCATTAGGCTAACCTAAAATTTCTTGGAGGTCGATGTATTATGATGCATTCAGAAATAGCCCCCAAAATGTGTTTCCTACTTGCATTTCAGGCGAAAACGACAAAAACCTCAAGGGTTAATGTGTACATCAGTGTTACAACCTCTTGATGTCTGCCTTAACAAGCCATTTAAGGACAGGATACGAAAGATGTGATCCGAATGGGTTTGTTCAGGCGCAGTGAAGATGGCAAAAGGTGGGAATTTCACGAGGCCAGACCTTGACTTGGTCGCCAAGTGGGATAAAGACGCATGGGACTCAATTCCATCAGACATGATTGCCAAA
This sequence comes from Megalonaias nervosa, assembly GCA_016617855.1. Lineage (NCBI taxonomy): Eukaryota > Metazoa > Mollusca > Bivalvia > Unionida > Unionidae > Megalonaias > Megalonaias nervosa. The sequence continues at coordinate 68,204 of JAECUM010000329.1, read as the reverse complement.
TCATTTTGAAAGTGCTGTATCAGCAATGCCATAGATGGAACTGAGGATGATGCCATATTTGAATCAGACAATGACGAGGAGAATGAGAAGCAGAACGACACACTATCGGATGACACTGATGACATTGACGACATATACGATGACAGCACGCCCATAACCATAGCCGAGTTTTATGAACTGTTTGGCAATTCCGATACCAAGCCAGATTTTGAAGGATTCTGAATGTGATAAAACTTTTATAATTCAGGATTTTAGTATGAGGACATTATTATTTCAATTATTATTTAACACTGAAGATAAATTGTTTTTATTTCAACATATAAATTAGATTTCTTACTTTCATTTTCGTTAAGTTTGAAGATAATATTTATTTTAGTAATGTGATTTGCCTAAATAAATGTACCGGTATTTAGAACTCACTTTGTGCATTTTGTGATGTAGTCGTGAACTTATGGGTCGGCTTATGTGCGGGTCATGCAATTTTTCCTAATTTTACCTAGTCATGTTGTTGGGTCGTCTTATTGCAAATGGGCTTATACGCGAGTATATACGGTAGGTAACAAAATACTGGTCATTGACAAACGTATTTTGTAATTACAAAATGTGACATCTAACTCATTTTCCCTATGTTCCATTTACATTGCCAAACTTTATGACATGATGGAGAAGTCACTTTCACTGACAGTTTGATTCCAGTATGACCCCTGTAAATTAATAGACTGAAACACACAACAGCAAAAATGATTCCTTAAACTCCTGGAAACTATTTTATATTGCATGCATTATACATAATGTAAAGATGAACAAAATTAAAGCATTCAATTATCATTAGCCCCCCCCCCCATCAGTGCATATTTGTGTTTCAGTCAGAAATTTCTTTCCTGGGAGGCTGGATTAGGGCACTTCTTACCGTAAGGGCACCTTTTTGCCAGGAAGGCCTTTGTCAATATTAATGTTGTTATCAGGGTATTTATAAAAATAAATATCACAATGAAAATGTACACTGCCTGAAGCAGAATTTATACACATGTATGAAATAAAGCTATCGTCATGGACAGATATGTATTTCTCAATAAAGAATTAACATAATGGGAAGATTACAAATTACATTGTGTCAGTGGACTTTGTATATATAATCATTAAATGATAACATGCCAGGATAATCAGGTACATGTAGGTATCTTTAACTGGGTCAGTAATACAATAGTGTTGAGTCTGAAGAATTGAGAGAGCTTGTTTCAAATAGTGTATCACAACTAAAATCAATTTTTTAAAAAAAATAGCATTTAAATAATTCAGGTTTGTAATGGCTTCATTAGCAATAATAATAACTATAAAAAAATTAAAATGTTCAAGCTCTAATTATACCTCCACCTATTTATATTTACTTACATCGTGACTTGTGTAAAATTTCTTGTGGTAATTGATTTAAAATCCTATAACAGTTATTTATTTAACATTACATGTACAACATTCTTGTGAAATAATTCATTTTATTACTAGATTTCTGCAAGTTCTTTTGTTCATGTTTTTTTTTTCCATTTGCTCTATGTCTATGCTTTGATATATACAATAAGGAGGAAATGAGTACTGTTTATATATTTCAGCTTCTTCTACTATGCCAGAAATAGACAGTTGTCAGCTCAGTGGTACACTTCTGTGTGTACTGTAAACACTGTTCTAACCATGTAATTGCTGCATTTCTTAAATTATCAGATGCGCATGAGGGAGTTTAAAAGAACAAAAAAAGGTATTTACACCAAAACTGAATTCTACATATAAGACCATTATGACTACATCTTAAAGATTTTACAAATATTTACAAATATAGGAAGGGTGAATGTGGCACCATTGTTATCGATAATAAAATTGAAATAGTTGTACAACATGAACTCATATCAGTACTTACAATTTACATATAAATAATATGTGTCCTATATATAATAATACATTACATATGGTCCATATATTATTAATAAATGAATTATGAGCACATATATGAGATCCTGTGAGTTGTAAAATATAATAAAAGGCATTCACATTACAGAGAAAGTATTCTTTACAGTCACCACTTACAATTTCAACTATAATGTCAAAAATTGCAATATATACAGTACAATGATAACAAAAACAGAAAATTATGTAATGTCAATGTCTATGGTTTCTAGTTTTTCTCTAGATTTATCTACAACATGTAATATCAGATATCATATGCCAAGTACATATTCAGCATGTAATATCCAATATCATATGCTAAGTCCATATACAGCAATTAATATCTGATATCATATGCCAAGTCCATATACAGCAAGTAGTATCTGATATCATATGCCAAGTCCATAAACAGCAAGTAGTATCTGATATCATATGCCAAGTCCATATACAGCATGTAATATCCAATATCATATGCTAAGTCCATATACAGCAAGTAGTATCTGATATCATATGCCAAGTCCATATACAGCAAGTAGTATCTGATATCATATGCCAAGTCCATATACAGCAAGTAGTATCTGATATCATATGCCAAGTCCATATACAGCAAGTAGTATCTGATATCATATGCCAAGTCCATATACAGCAAGTAGTATCTGATATCATATGCCAAGTCCATATACAGCAAGTAGTATCTGATATCATATGCCAAGTCCATATACAGCATGTAGTATCTGATATCATATGCCAAGTCCATATACAGCATGTAATATTTCATATCGTATGCTATACAGCATGTAATATCTGATATTGCATGCCAAGTCGATATACAACCTATCATTAATGATTCATTCCATGTCAAAATGAGGTTTCAGAAGCAGTGTCAGCTAATATGTCAGTTCCTAATAAACTGTGACAAGATTGAGTTGGTCAAGAACTGTAATGAAAATTAAAAATAAATCCACACCTGAAAGAGCTTTTGCCAAAAAAAGAAGCTACTGAACAGTTGTGTTCTGCAACATATCTTTTCTGGATATCAAGCTGTTAAGAACAACATTTTTCACATCGCATAAAGGTGCCAGACATGTAAATCCATCAAACAAATGTAACAGAATATACTCGCTTATAAGATGAGTCCAAGTGCAAACTGCACAAACCCAGATCTGTCATTGCATAATGTGTCGTAAGATCTGGGTCTGTGCAGTTTGTTAGCAGCAACCAGAATAGCAGACAAAATAGACCCTGATATGCAGTCACATTATTCTACACAGATCTGTATCTTTGTTGTCTGCAGTTTGACTCAACTTATGAGCGAGTACATATGGTATAACATGTAGCTGCATTAGCCTTCTATTTAAAAGAGTGGTTTATGTTTAGCACATTTAGGCTTTGAAACTTATTGTTTAATGCGCCATGAAGAACAAATAAAGTCATCTTTGATATCAATGAATTTTAAATGAGATAGGATGCTTCTAAACCAGCGTGTTTGTAGCAATGTCCTTGACCTTATAGCTATGAGCTGGATAATATGTGCCCATAATCTGGTGTTTAATCCAAGTAGAATATAATGAGCAATCCATTAAGAAACAATTATTCAAGTTTAAAAGAACAGTGCAAATAATCAATTTAACTAACAAGGCACATGGATAAATGACTGTTTATAAAGTTGCTAATTGTAGAGTTCAAGAAGGCAAATGGGTGCTCTGAATGGGGGCAGATAAGGCAGAAGGGCATGTTGAAAAGGACAGAGGGGTTACAACAGGGGCAGAGGAGTGGGTGTTTTGAGGGCCGAGGTGGGGTGTCCCTCTTTTTCCTTCTAGCTGTTAATACTGTGTTAATAACATGAGAATCTTAACATTGTATATAGATTCAGAGGTTTCTTTAACAAATCTTACATTTGCTGCATCTTCAAGAAATACTACAGCCTGCAACAACTTCAGATCATCTGAAATAAAAAGGATGGTACATTCAGCAATTCATATAATGTAAATACACATACTTGTGAATCCACTGACATGAACTGATTTTCATTCTTTAATTGAAAAAAAGTAGTTTTAACTTAGGGTTTACTATAAAGCTAAATCAATTTGATCCATACTTGTAGTACTGACAAGTCACAAGACCAAATGGAGCCACAAAGAACACATTTCAAAGTATGTGTCTATATTGCATATATTGTTTTCTATTGTATCAGTGTCTATGCAATGGAACAATTCTGGTAAAATGGTTACCCTTCAGCCCGTTATTTTGCCTCAATATGACCACTTTGCCTAGCTTTAAATTTATGCCATTCCCCGACCACCTTTAATATCAACATGAGGCATTAATAATCACATTACAATGATGACTTCCAATTCAATTTTGCCTTCAACGAGGAAGGTGGATAGTTACAAAATAGAAGTTGCATGCTCTTTATTTAATATTGGTCCTAATTTGATGAACATAAATGCAAGAAATGTCTACAATCATTAATTCAACAAGCATATGAAACATAAAAGAGAATTCTACCATAGAAATATCTTTGCTAGCCAAGGTTCTGATATGATAACCCTATCTACACCTTGGCAGATCAAACAGATATATTGGTGCTTTGTCCTAGCAACATCTATTGGATTTCATGAGTTGCCTCCCTTAGCATGTAATGTCAACTAACCAATAGCGAGGTGCATTGTACATGATCGGCTGAAAATAGTGGAGGCAATTGACCAAAAAAGGATACTTTGTAAGTTTAACATGTGTACCAGAGGGAAGCTATTACATGTCTATTTGAGTGAAAGCTATTTGTGAAAACATGGACTGGCAGTAGAAAATTGCTTATTTATCAGTCCATTCAAGTTGTGTGCTCCCCTTGTCTCGATCATGTAGGAACAGTGTTCAAATTTGAACAACTTAATTTTGATTGGATGCAGTCGCTTGCCGCTGCATCCAATGAAATTCACAGACACAAAGAACAGAAATATCTGCTCAATACGCCAAGCTGTAGATCAGGCTATCACAACGGAACCTTGGCTAGTGAAGATGCTATAGAAACGGTTGCTGAGTTTTGACTAACATTTTCAAGGTTGACATTATACTATGCATACAATAAAACCTGTACTGAAAGACCAATGCAGTGAAAGACTACCTGTCTTGTGAGTCCAGATTCTAAGAACATGGATTTATTGATTATAAGTATTTTTTAAAAAAACTTCATTGTATTTGCTGTAGATAAATTATCTCACGATCACCCATATGTCTGAGTCCAGCATGGACCATGCAGTATATGGCGATTCATCATTATAACCATCTTCAAGGGATCCATGAAAATGTACTGTTATATGTGATTTCACCATATTACAAGGGTGGGGTGAGGGTGAGGGAGGAGGGTGGCTACCATATATACTTGTTTATAAGTCACATGCAATTGCAAACAACATAAACCCTGATCTGCCATAGCATAATCCACCAGCAGATCAGGGTCTGTTTTATCTGTTCTACTGATTACTTCCAACAAACTTTATAGATCCATACCTATTGGTGCAATATGTGAGAGCAGATCTGGGTTTGTGCTATGGGACTTACAAGTGAAGATATATGGTACGTTATAGATAAAATATTAAATAGTACTATATATGGGATTCATGTCCATACTGCCTAATAAAAGGGAATGTGTTATAATGAGGTACCTTACTGTGAGGCAGTACTGTATTTAGATACAGTAAGCCTGTCTTGAAAGACCACCCGTTTTATCTACAAAAGACTGGTGTCTCCCAAAAGAGGTCATTACACTATATAAATAATTCATTTGTTCATGCAAAATCTGTCCTCTCCAACAAGTTGTCTGTGACAGAACAGTGGTCTTTCAAATCAGATTTTACAATACAATCATTTTTTATGTTGTTTAACACATTCCCGACCCCCCCCCCACAAAAAATGGTTAAAATATGTTTTGATGGAATTGCTATCTGGAAAATAAAATCTGGACTAATAAGGTTTCAATATAGCAGCAAAACTATTTTAGTAACATGACACTTTTACAAAGTCCACTGCATAGGGGAAATGTACAATCTCCCTGTACCCATGGCACTTTAATCTACAAGTGATAAGCACTAAGGTTTTATTTAGCTAAGTAGTTGTAATTAAAAACAGACCCAACCTTGTGATCAACACTGGGTTCCTATGCCAAGTGCACCATATGAAATGAAATGTCCCTAACTAGGTATACAGTGTACACATGTATCCCAGCCTGCACTGCATAACACTTTCATATATTTTTAACACCAATGTTCCCTTAGCTCAGACACTTAGCAGACAGGTTGTTATATCATATAATCTGCTCATCAGTATGTACAAGGAGTACAGTGCCATGTCTGCAGCAAAGAGCAACCTTGGGGACTGCACACTTCTGTGAGTAATGGACTTGCTTTATCTCATTAGCAATCAAACCTCAATTACCCTGGTTAAATGGCAGAAAAAGATTTTGTCTGGACAAATAGTTGTTTATTATCGACAGCAATACAAAGAAGAAATTGCCTACACTGACCTACAATGGCCTGGCTAATGATCATTCCTCTACCATGATTTCTCTGCCTAAAGCTCATTTGAACAGGCCTTGGACCTTAACAAACATGAGAGGTTTTTGTGGTAACTCAGTACAGTTTAATTTTTAGTAACAAGGAAAGCCTGGCCATACTCTCAACTTTCAAGATTGCAACAGTAACAGGGGTGGTAAAAAAGCATCTTCGAAGCATTTACATGCACTGAAATTTGTTTGCCTTATTAAAATAGTGAAATCGCATTATATAAATTATCTTTTACTTTTGCTATACATTGGTTTATAAAAATTAGCGAATAAATCAATAAACACATAAGGGTCAACCAACAGACTGTCAAAAAAACTGTGCAGGTAAATACTGCTGATCTGGCAAAAAAAGAAAACCCATGGATTAGGTGAAATATTTTGCCAAGAAAGAAAAGAGTCAAAGGTCAAACAAAATATTTTTCCTGGTATTGGGATAAGTGAACAGTATCAACAGAAAATGTTTTCAAAATGTACTTATCATCATAAAAGTAACAAGGAAAAAAAAATTGATGAAATGTGAAAGTAATTAAATATTCTTACACAATATTTTTTATTTCCCAAATTCGTAACATGTTCATGTGCCAAAGCTCACTATAGTCCTTCAATTTAAATGATAGACGTCTTTCTTTATATTCACTACTCCATATCGCTTTACTGTCACATGAAGTCCAAGTTTTTTAGGGAAAGTCCAAGAGAAATTTCTGGGCCTGTCTTTAGGCTAAAATTGGCCCCCATCCCCAATCAGAACTTTAAAAAAATTATATTTGTCCTTTACTATGCTGACTATAGCAAAGAAATTACTATAATGAGTGTTGGAAGGGATATATACAATCCTAAGTAACATACATGTAAGCTAATAATTCTGGGTCAAGTGTTTTCCCTAGGATTTTACAACTGGGAATCCTGTGGCCCCCAATCTTTGGTAAATTGGGGGTCAAAGGCACAGTTCTGGGGTTCAAAGGGAGAAAATGTCATTTTGGTAAGTATATACTGTACATGTATGAACTTTGAAAGAAAAAATAAAAACTTGTGACAACCCATTTTATTATTTCATTTTTTGTTCTGTGAAATAAGCATCAGCAGAACTAAAACTATTTGATTTCTGCAGCCCCATCATCTCTGGAAAAATGTTTGTTGCAAAGCCATATTTTGACACACATAATTACATAAACCATTTGCAACTGTGCAATATGACAATAAGTTTGTATCTCACTTTCAAATCCGTTTCCCACTGAGGTATTGACATTTTCGACAGCTTTCTGGAAGTTTGAGTGCAAATCAAGCTATTTCAAACTCTCAATGTTAGATTTTGAGCAACTATGATGAACTAATGTCAAATTTCTAAAATTTATGTATTCAATCGTAAATGGGTTTGACTGACCAGTTCTTAGATCCACATCAAATATCATCACATCCGTACTGTTGTCGTACAGTAACCACAAGTAATAACTGAGCTCTAAATCTTTTGCTTGGTACTCATCCAATTGTCTTCATGAACACCCATGACTGAGGCTCTGCAGATGAATTAACAAATGAAAAATACCTCATCACCTTGCTCTGAGTGACTGTAACAGCAACCCTGACTGGTATTTAATTACTATAAAATGCTCTCCCAAATATCTTACTCTTTGCTTATGAATATAATCCTGCAGCAGTCCTGATGCATTTTAGTTACCTAAGTACACAGTCTTCAATTAATCAGATATTTCATGGGTGTATTGTATTAAGACAATAATGTCAAACTTTGACAACAGCTACTGAGTGACTTTTGGGTCTGTTTTGACATTAAAGATTCTGATTTGGGGGACTGATTTATTATTTCTGCATCTGGGAAAGTACTGAGGGTCCATTTGGGACAACAAAAAATGGCTTCTTTTTCCAGCCAGATTAGAGCAATGTTTGGAAAACAGAAAGTGATCAAAGAAATTATGACTTTCAAAGTACTCATTTTATTCTTCTCTTTATATATATGTCTATATCAGTTGCTTACAAATCTGATGCAATACTATTAAAATGTAATAATAATATTGAAGTTTTTCTTTTGTGTTTCACCACAGTTTTACATATCTTTATTGAATGAAATGTTGGATAAATTATACATTTTATTGGTAATGGACTGAACATGTCAAATGAGTCATAATTCTCATCTCAATAGGCTATGCACATTTATTTTTCACTTCTTTACCATATATACTCACTTAAAAGTTCAGTCAAACTGCAAACAACAAAGATTCTGATCTGCATAGCATAATGTGCCTGCAGACCAGGGCCTATCTTGTTTGTTCTACTGATCACTCCTAACAAACTGCAAAGACCCAGATTTGCTGGTGCTTTATGTGATGGCAGATCTGGGTCTGTTCAGTTTACAGATGAACTTGTCTTATAAGTGAGTATATACAGTATTCAAGGTAAGTGGCTGAATATTTCAGATTGAATTCCACTGACATCAATGTGATTTCAAGCAGCCAGGTCAAGCCAGGTACGAAAGATAATGGCAGTGCAAGTGGATAATTATTGCAGATTATCTTAACTACATACCCAAGAAGTAATAGGAAATGGTGTCACTAGGTGATAGAATGTTTATCTAACAGATTAAAATTTTAAAGGTTTGTGGGATCACTGGCTACAAAGACTGGAACTTTGATGATAAATAGTGACTTTAGGGAGAAGGGTGAAAAATCTTTCATTCATAAACAAAAACTTTTCAGCTTAATGAAGAGCATTCTAGAAAATTCAACATTGGGCTTAGATTTTATCCCTTTGATATGTGATTCAGAACTGCTAAAAATACTTCAGTATTTTCAGGCACTTGCTATTTGAATGGCTGCCATGCGCTTTAACTGTGAAAGAATATTTGCACAGCTACCATGTACCTCATTTGGAAAGATGTCGCACAGCCACTGTGTATAATTTATGTACATGTAAATCTATTCACATTTTTTTCTTGAAGGAAGATAACAACTCATACACTAAAATTATTTAAAAAGCATTAAGTTGGAGTTGGTCCTGGATCATCTGAGTAACAGGTAGACATAGTTCCACTCATATACAGTGATTGATACATTGGAAGATTATATATCATTGCTTATGTTATATCTTGTCTATTGAAAACTAAATTTCTAGGCTGTTAATGTAAAACTGAAAGATAAAAATGTTTCTCTTGGGAACCACTTATTCACAGACTAGCTTCTAATTGTCTGCAAAACATAATTATTTATAATCAAAACTGTGGGGCAGATGTCGGTCACAGTGCAAATATTGTTAGTAACAGTGGGTACATGGCAGCAGTGCAAAGAGTCATTCTAAAATTTAGTACACACCTGCTCTGTAAAATAGACACTATGGAACAATTTCCTTTTTATATGGTGTTTTATAGCAGTATTGATGGGTATATGTTAAAATTTTGAGTTTACATCATTCTGAATAGTTTGTACTCACCCCCAATGTATCCACTGGCTGCCATGCAGAGAGTTATTTCTATTGTGGGCACATGCAGCCATGTGAATAGTTTTCCAAAAGTTGGTACATTGTGGTCATGCAAATAGATTGTTTCATATTTTGCCAACTGATTTCTAGCACAACCTACCATGGGCACTGAACATTCATTTACATACAATCCATTCTTTGTTATCTAGAATTAGGGACTCTTTGTGTGTGTGTGTGTTTGTGTTTTGGATTTTTAATGTAGCTTTAACAGTTTTTCTGTCATATCATTCCTATGTCTGCAGTGTGACACTTTATGGTGATGTCTAGCACTGGGGCATCATGCCACAGACATATAGCATCCTGACAACAGGCTGACCAATCCCAACACTAACCTCTTAATGCTGAGCACCAAGAGAGGCAGCTGCTAGTACCACTTTTATAAGTCTTTTGTATGACTCCATGCCGGGGTTCGAACCCACGACCTCCCGCATTCAAGGCAGACGCTCTAACCACTAGGCCATCAAAACAGTTAGTTAGGGACAGCCTTTTGTATAAAGAAAGGTATATATTTATACAAGATAATATTTCAAAAGTTTATCCAAACAATATGTTTTTGTAACACAATGCATTATAATGATGTAAATAAGCAATGAGTATAGAAAACTGGCGAAATACTCGATTCCACCACCTCACCCACACCTATCTATATATTTTCCCATACCTGATTCTCTCATGCTGTTTTCTTGTGAACCCTGCGACCCTCGGTTATTTTGTCGCTGTGATCTTGGAGTTGTATTCTGCGATAATGGCCTCGATGCTGGTCTTGATGTACCGTTCCCCGCTGCATCTTCTATCTCGTCGTCACAATTAGTAGGTATTAAAAGATCTTGATCTGGTGATAATGATCTATTGGTATTCGAATCTTCCATCTTCTTTGAAATACGTTAGTAAATTTCTTCAAAGATAGATCGAGTTTTAGATCGCTTATCAATAAAGTTAACCTAAAGTTTTTGTCCCACCCACACCTGTTAGTGTTAGCATTCTACTGTACAGAATGTATCAAAATATCTCGATGTCCTCACTTACAAGTGTACTACCTACAATTTTTGAACGATGCTGTTCAAGTTAATTATCATGAAATCATCGCTGTTAACTTCTATTAACCTGTAAGTGAAATTTAATCCATGACAGAAAGGTTGGCCCCCAGTAGAAACAATTCCCTCGAACGTCAAAACCTCCTTCATTGAGAGTTTGTCAAGACTGCAGAGTTGTTTCCCTTGATTGGGCGTATATAACGGGGACAATATCAAAGGTTAACTATGGAGAGTACAAAAAATATGATGAGCATACAACATTATCGACCAATCAATAGACAAATAAAGTCAACATTTTAAAGGAGGTTACTCATCCACGCAACTCATTATTATCGTAAACTGATTGGAAAAGAAGGAAAAGAGGCAAAAAATATAAAATATACAAATTCTAAATGATGTCATGCGACAGAGTAATATTAATCATTAAGTTGAGAATGCATCAAAAAGGAAGTTACGTAGTTAATCGTAACATTACTGTTGTCTGATGTCATTAGATACTAAACTTAATGTGCGTTAGATAATCCATGGGCAATTTCTATTTGAAGATATAGTTATAAATTTGCAGTCGATGACATTAGTTACCTCAGAGTACTGTGCGCAAAATCTGCATCGGTGGGTGTGCGCGTGGTGTGTCCTTGTTTTAACATTTTCAACTCTACATGTTATCTAATGTAATATAATGTAATTTAACATCAGCGTCAAGTCAGACATGGCAAACTGTTCTAAGTTTTACAGTTTCGTATTTGCTGAGAGAAAAGCAAAGAAAGATCCGTAAATTAAAAAGAAATTTCACAACTGATTCCGCACACTATCGTTGCCAATCCTCAAACTCTGTGAAAAAAAAAAAAGAAGCGTGGTTTACGGATATATCCGCAGATGAGATCACCATGCGTTAACAATGGGGTATTGCCTGCATTCGGCGCAAACCTGGATGAGTGTATATTTGTATATTTGTGTGTATGGAGTTTGACGGCTTGTCAGCACAATCCTGGCTATATAGTACCAAACAAAAGCTAGTTGGAAAAATTGCAAAGAACCTGTCCAAGTGATTATAAAATGTTAATTATATTATTATCACCTGCATGTATGTTTTCATTACACTAGAACGACTGTTTCAAGGACTACCCATTAAGGACACGTGTGCACAATTCTGGATATATACCGTATATACTAGCTTTTAAGTATAGACGAGATGCAAACTTCACCGACCAAGATTATTGGAAGCAATCAGTAGAACAAACAACATTATTCGATGGCAAATAAGGATCTGTGCTGTGTTGCAGTTGGACATGACTTATAAGCGAATACAGACAGTAGTGTCGAACCGAAGATAATTAGTAAATACTCCAACGTTAAGACACCTTGACAAATGATTAAGAAATATGAATTAGTCTACATTCTCATTTACGTCTTATACCAGATCAAGTGGAACTGTGAATCAACTATTTTATCGGAAGGCGATGGGGGCTGTAGTTTTGTTTTGAACTTCTTACAGACAGATTATTTCAGCCTAATAACATGCAGCATATGGGTAGACACTCGTTAAAAAAACAAAAAAAAAACAAATTCCAACAGAAGGACAGCCCTTTTAAAATAGTCGGTGTCATTCTGACTTATAGAACTTACCTAGTTATCATTTGGACAAATTTGACAACTATGGATAGATAAAAGATGCAAACATTAATCTCTATCACACATTTGTGGGGTTTTTTTTCCAAACAAGTTGTTACATGTTGTCCAATAAGCAAAACTACCTAAATTCCATTTGAATCATCGTATATGATATTAAATTTCGAGATAAATCAAAAGTGAAATGGTGAACCAAAATATGATTATACATTTAGTGGGTTCTGGGCTAATGAAATTGGATATATCTGCTCATCTCTGATAGCGTGACCGCACAGGTACAAAATAAGTATATAAAGGAATACTATTAGAAATTCCAATTTCAGAACTGACTAAATATGCACAACTCTAAAATATTACTGGACCGAACAGATTAAGACACTTACTGAGACGCTGCTTTGCTTTTAACAAACTGTAGCAAACACCGAATGCAACTATACAGGTAAAGCTTATACAATTTGCTTTTACAGGGCTAGTAAATTCGGCAGTTTCGTCTAGGTTCATCATGCATTAAAAAAAATTTAAATGAGTAAAATTTTTATGACGGCAACAACAAATCTGTGTATGAATTCTTTAATGATGTTTAACTATATAAAAAGAAGAGCATCAGTAGAAATGTTTGACCATTTGGTTCTGTGAAAGGTCCATTAGACTAAATGGTCAGACTTATGAAACGACCTACTGAAGGCGGAAAAGTTAAATGCATGCAATGTTACCATAGAATCGGATATATTAACATGAAGAACAGAAGCGGATTGGATAATATTGTGGAACGTATATTGAACGTGTTACATGCCATTTGAACAGGAAATAAGTGAAAATACAAGACGGAGGTTGGACATGATAAAATATAGATATGTATCAACCACTTAAAGGTACCTCGTTAATAGATTTGAATTAATTGACTAAGAACAAGAACGCCTATTTCGATGTGAAAATATAGACAGCAGACGTTTCTTTGTTAAATACATCAAGTTATCACGCAGACAGTCCATCAAAATACCATTGCCCAGTATAAGCCACCTTAAAATTTGCTACCCCAAAACTCGATTGCTATATTAGTGCGATATATTTATATGATAAATGAGACTATACGTTGTTAAATTCACTTCTGCAAAATGTTCTGTGAGATGAAATATTTGAAAATAACGATTTTAATGACATGTTACTAAATTTACAAGTCTAATATAGGATGCAGTAAGTAATTTGGGATGCAGTAAGTAAAACTGTGCCACAAAAGAAGGTTACTATACGCGCTAAAAACCCACCCTGGATGCACAACGAAATTATAAATCTTATTAGACAAAGAAAGCGACTTTACTCTCAACAAAACGCACACAAAAATCACAACACAGCTTGTTATATCGTCAAAAAAGAAATAAAGTTATTAGTGAAATATGTGATTTTAAATATTTCCATAATCAGCGGTTGGCTGATAAAATTAAAGACTGTTCAATAATTCTAAGGATTGGTGGAAACTTGTTAAAGACATCCAGGGAAACTCCACGAAGAAATTTTGTGATTCCCTGATTATAAACAGGGTAAACGTGACAGATGATGGAGAGAAAGCTAACATATTTAAAGATTTCTTTTGCGAACATTCTAGAACACAATTTGATAATACAACACAATGCCAACTTGCTGAGCTAGATGTAATCAATTGCCGTATCCGGCTATGTCTTGCATCAACATTAGTGACGACGATGTATACCGTGTTATTATTGGTTTAAATCAATCCAAGGCGAGAGGCCCAGACTTACTGCATCCTAAGTTGCTTAAAAGAACTGCATGTTCAATTAAGTATCCACTGTGTCGGATCTTTAACATTTCTCTTAATACCCCAAGATTTTAAGACTCTTGAAAATTAACAAATGTGGTCCCAGTATTTAAGAAAGGATGTATAATAAATGTTTCAAACTACCGCCCAATATCACTCCTTTACATCTTATCTACGGTCTTTGAAAAAATGTCTCTACAAATATTTGCATAATCATATTGTTCAACAGAACTTGATTTCACCAAACCAATCAGGCATTACACCCGGTGACTCTAGAGCAAATCAGTTATTAGATATTTATAATATTATATGTTAAGCTCTAGACCATAGAAGGGAAGTTAAGACTGTTTTCTTTGACATTAGTAAAGCATTTGATCGTGTTAGGCATTCCGCATTACTCTTTAAACGTAAGAAGATCGGCGTTCGAGGTAGTTCGAGTCTACTATCTTGATTAGAACATTATTTGTCATCAAGAAAACAAAGTGTCGTCTTGAATTCCCAATTTTCTGATTTTCAATTTATAAATGCAGGAGTCCCTCAAGGATCGATCCTTGAACCACTGTTATTTTAGTATATATATATATATATATATATATATATATATATATATATATATATATATATATAAATGACATTGTAAACGATATGCAATCATCACTGACACTATTCGCAGTTGATACACTTTATATAATTGCTGAATATCCAGATGAGGATGGCCAAATCCTAAATTCGCACAATAAAAAAAAAAAAATGACATGACTGGTCCCGTATTTGTGCCCTTTAACCTAAAACAGAGTCAATGCTCATAACATGAAAGAGAAAAAATTAAAATAACCATTCAAAACTGCATACGTCCAGTAATGATATTGATGAAGTGTCTCAAAATAAACACTTATGTATTATATTGTCTTGTGATGCCGCTTGGCAAGATCATGTCAAGCATTTGTCTGAAATGGCCTGGGAGAAAGTAAAATATTTTGAAAAATTTGAAATATTGGTTGGATCGCTTGTCCTTGGAAAGAATGCATACATCCTTTATGCTTCCCATGTTTGACTATGCTGTTTGTCTCTGGGATGATTCTTCTATGCAAGAAAAAGAATCACTTGAAAAACTAAATTTGGAGACTATGAGAATAGTAACAGGTGCTACTAAAAGGGTGGTTCGGGCATTATTATATGAAAAAACCCGGTGAGACAGCCTGCATCATCGACGCTATAAGCATAAGTTAATTATTTTGTTCACATTTACCATCGTTTTGCTCCAAATTACTTACAAGATATAATTCAGCCTCTTGTTATTAACAATTATATCTACACCATTCGATCATTCAATGCTATTTGACCTCCTCTGTGCCAAACGACACTTTATCAAAATTCATTTCTGCCTTCCACAATTCAGCTGTGGAACACGTTGCCGATTAAAATAATTAGTAACCCATCCATTCCAAATTTTAAAACTTACCTGAATAGGGACACATAATTCCCTTCATATTGTTTTGATCAGGTGGATCAAGTTCAAGTTCAACCGAATGAGTATCTAAAATAATTATCTATTTATAAATAATGTTCTAATAATAGGTACTGCACCTGCGGACAAGTAGAAACAGCTGAACACTTTTTGTTAGAATGTAAAACATATACAACTCTGAGACATCGTGTTCTCCACTTATTATCAATCCCACTTACAAGTAAGACAGTATTATCCGCAAATCCGATGTATTCCGATGAAATTAATGATCAAATATTATGGCCGTGCAAACCTTCAAAAAATTATCAAAACGATTTAAGTTAACAAGCAGGTCACAACCATCCAAGTGTATTCCATCTTTTTATCATTAAATGATCCTTGAAACAATTACATGCACTAGAAATGTTCAAGTTTACTTTTATATTCATATATGATTTATCTATTTGAAATCAGTATACAATTATTGATTGTTATATTTACTCTGTAATAGGAGAGACAGTTTTCAACAAGCATCCAAATTTCTATTGAATCCCCATATAGATTATATTGTCATATATGACACGTGAAAATGTTTTCTTAAATAAATACTGTTCAAACAAAATACGTTTAAGGCAGATGCTATAGAGGATGTCAAAAATGTGAAAATGAGTTTGATTTATCTGTAAATGGCTATGAAATAGTTGAATCCTGTGACATCAAATAGGCAAAACGAGAGAGATAGGTGTAAGTGCATATATAATATACAGTATTTCATATACAACCTCTCTCTCTCTCTCTCTCTCTCTCTCTCTCTCTCTCTCTCTCTCAGTGCCGGATTAAACCCTGTGGAGGCCCTTAGGCAGTCGAAATCTCGGGCGCCCACCTCGCAAATTATCTCCTAATACTTTCAAGATCAAATCAGTTCAATATTATTTTGATCCGTTGTCGCGGGGATCCTAAAAGGCGTGGTGCCCATAGGTCAGTGCCTACTCTGCCTATTGGTTAATCCGGCACTGCTCTCTCTCTCTCTCTCTCTCTCTCTCTCTCTCTCTCTCTCTCAAACCTATATTTGTTCATAAGTTTAAACTTGTTGTCAAAAACTTATTTACCAGTGTTCCATCTGCATATATTTTTGTGTCTGCTTTCGATTGTTCAAATTCAGTACATCATTTGATGTAAATTTAGTACATCATTGGATGTAAATTCAGTATATCATTCGATGTAAATTCAGTAATCATTTAATGTAAATTCATCATTCGATGTAAGTTCAGTATATCATTCGATGTAAATTCAGTACATCATTCGATGTAAATTCAGTATATCATTCGATGTAAATTCATCACCTGATGTATATTAAGTACATCATTTGAAGTACATACAGTACACATTGGATGTAAATTCAGTACATCATTCGATGTAAATTCATCATTCGATGTAAATTCAGTACATCATTCGATGTAAACTCAAGACCTCTTTCGATGTAAATTCAGTTCATCATTCGATGTAAATTCAGTACATCATCTGATGTAAATTCAGTACATCATTCGATGTAAATTCATCATTCGATGTAAACTCAGTGCATCATTCGATATAAATTCAGTAAGTCATTCGATGTAAATTCATCATTCGATGTAAACTCAGTACATCATTCGATATAAATTCGTCATTCGATGTAAATTCAGTACATCATTCGGTATAAATTCAGTACATCATTCGATGTAAATTCATCATTCGAGGTATACTCATTATATCATTCGATGTAAATTCATGACATCATTCGATATAAATTCATCATTAGATCTAAATTCATTACACCAATCGAAGTAAATTAAGTACATCATTCGATGTAAATTAGGTTCATCATTCGATGTAAATTCTGTAAACTATTCGATGTAAATTCAGTACTTAATTCGATGTAAATTTAGTACTTAATTCGATGTAAATTCTGTAGATTATTCGATGTAAATTCAGTATATCAGATGATGTAAATTCCGTACATCAGTTGATGTAAATTCCGTACATCATTCGATGTAAATTCAGTACATCATTCGATATAAATTCATCATTCGATGTAAATTCATCATTTGATGTAAATTCAGTACATCATTCGATATAAATTCATAATTCGATGTAAATTCATCATTTGATGTAAATTCAGTACATCATTCGATATAAATTCATCATTTGATGTAAATTCATCATTTGATGTAAATTCAGTACATCATTTGATATAAATTCATCATTCGATATAAATTCATCATTTGATGTAAATTCAGTATATCATTCGATATAAACCAGTACATCATTCGATGTAACATGTTTTCTCATTTGGATCTGCATGATCAAGTCTACAACTGACAAATTGTAAGTTCGTATACATCTATTTCATACTGACATTCACATCCACTGTTTTTGACGTACTCTATCTTTCTAATTATAAATGTTAAATCTTTCTTGTTTTTCTACAACTCTAATATTGTCGTTTAGACACTTTCTAAAGTATCTATTTATTGTTTATTCTCTTTCAAACGGTTGTAATATTATAAATGTTGGAAATCTCATCTGCCCTTTTCCTTACTGTTGGTAGGGCTTGTATAGCAGATAATATATTGAATCCCTGTCTAAACAATTCCTATCCGCTCGAAGTATCTTTTATGTCATCAATCTGTGCTTGCAATTCTTAAATTGTTAAAATCTCTTTCCGTACGACTTTGTTTAATAACAGATAAATCATTGTTTACATATTCTCTCCATCCTTTAATATATTTCAACTGGTTATTCTTCAAAGTCTTAAGTCTTTGAGTATCAACTCGACTGTGAATATAATAAGTTCGAAATACATTTATCGTTAGTGTTGAGGACAAAGTTGACCAAGTTTTACAGCTTTCTTCTCTTTTGCCTTCAGAAGTCTCCGGTGTATTTTCCGCGGTGCGAAAAACCAAAGTTAGTAAGAACACTTACAGATACTGCAATATCTGTCCTTGTGCTACTTATCTAGCGATAAAATATTTGTAATAACTATTAACAGGTTAAGAAAGAAAGTCACCGTGGAAACCATGTTTAACAGTCCAAGCCTTTAACATTATACTAATTATCATTTAAATAGTTTCGAGAATTGTTTATTTGGTCAAGGTTAATGTATATATTAATGGGTTTAAAAATCCACATACTGTATCAGATTCTGTCCATTAGCTTGAAACTACAGAGCTAGTAAATCCTGACCACGTATCTTTGATGTACAGTGAGTAAGTGTTACTCAGAGTGATCGGAACTTTTGATCAAGAATTAAAACAGTCTTTCTTACATTCTTGTCACTGGCATAAAGTGAATATATTCTTATGTTAGTTCCTCAGGAATGGTGTAATAGCCGAAAACAAAATCTATGCCATGCAGCGGTGTTGACAGATGAACATTAATTTGTATTGTCAGCTGAATTGTTGAGGAATGTCTTTCTCTCGGAGTAGTCGATTGTATTATAACTCTCCATTTGTGCAAGAGAAACGTAAACAGACAAGAAATAATATTTTCTCGCTTCAACATTTATCCGTTATTGTATCTAACATGCCTCTTGTAACTATTGCTAGACGAGAATTATCCACGTGCCTTCAGCACACTCCAGGTGCGATCATAAATTTCCTGTTGTGCTATGCACAGAGTGTGCTTGTGCTGCGCACACGTGACACTAACATGTTCTGTACGTGTATTGTAAAATCCTCCGCGTTTTCATGCCATGAAAACTTCTCCAAACTTATGTTCTTTTTCAGTTTCCTCCCTTCTTCGGAACTTTTTGTTTTTTCAATTGGTTTTCTGTATTATTTCTTTTTCCAGGTTACATTTTTCTCCCATCTCTTTGCAGCTGCTGTACTCGCTGATAATTAAAATAAACTCATCTTTGTAGATTTCATTGTTTCATGTTTTACTGCTGTATTTATGATTTTCGACACTTTTTTAAAAATAATTCTTTCAAAATAGAATAGTGGCCGTGATGGCCATGTAAGTTGTGACCATAATCATTGGATCTGGAAGTAAAATGTTCTTGAGTAACAATTATGTCATGTAAAACTCGATTTGTTAAAAGGTAGTCAGTTGTGAACTAACGAAAAATGAAAGCAAAACAAAGACAAAAATCCTAGAATGATTTTCTTTACAAAGTCTTCAATAGATTTGTTGCTGGTGTGCGTTTTGTAAAAATCAGTAATTTCTTCAAATCATGTAAGATTCGGTAAGAGCAGAATTTAATGTCCCATAACATTGAAAAGATAATGTTTTGTCTTTTGATATTTTTTCTTTCTGCTATTTATTATCCAATAATGTCAAAGCTTTTTTCAATGGAATTTTTAATTTACATTTGTTTCTACATTGATAACAATATTATCCGCTAAACTTTCATGTGCTCCCAGGAAGTAAAGTGTGCATCGGCTAAGCGAAAATAATAAAATAATTACTTTTCATCTTCTCGAATATTCATATTTGAAGATAGATCTCTTGTTATTTTAAATAGCTTTTTGCGAGAACAAAATGATGTCTACAATTATTTTATTTATTACTTGTGAAGTTAAGCATTTAGGGTTTTATGTTAGACGATTGTGCCGAACAATGATGCAGACTCAGATCTTGTCCAGTCACCTGGCGTTTCTTGTCTTGATGTGCTTGGGTGGATTGTTCATTTTTAACGATGGAGCCTAATATTCGTTTACCTTGAATATATTTTACACGGGGAGGGTGAAGACTTTATGAAGAAACATTGCATTTTTTGACAAATTAAACAAGAGGCTGAAAACAGTTTTACCACTACGTATCAGATAATATGTTGTCTGTTAAATGTCAAGAATATGTATATTTTCTTGCACGAAGTGTGCTTGCATTTTTTTCTTCAGCGTTTAGCTCTTTTTTCAAAAAAGGTCTTGTTAACGTTTTCCGAGATGTGTTCTAAGTTCAACTAAACCAAGATCTTTAAAATTATGTGAAGTAATTTTTTTCAGGTTCTTTGCCAGGCTTTTATCTTCTTTTTCTTTGTCTTGTTTATATTCCATTTATATTAAATTAACATTTGTAACTGATATCATGATAATATTAGGTGAAAGTAATATTTCAATTTAGTTAAAAACTTATTTTTAAATGTAACTGTAATTATTTAACTCCATTATAATTAATAGACATGATAATTTATTATCAAATTACACCATTATAGATTAATTTCAAATTCATCGGCGCCCGCACATAGGGGCAAGGGGAAGGTGACACTTGCCCCCGCCCTGATTTCACCTCAAAGCATGTTTTGGCCGACATCCGTAAAATTTATTGGCTGACCACTACATGTTTGATCCGACCCCAACTCGCCAGAAAAATTTCTGGGGGCGCCCTTGCTCAAATTGGTTTTATCAAACCTCTGAACATAGGATTATATGTTATGTGGACACTACCATGCTGCTGAAATTGAAGATGAAATTTATCTGAATAGTGATCATACATATTGCTATACAAAGGGATCGACTCTTGCATGCTGATCATATGCAAAGGGATAGACTCTTGCATGCGGATCATATGCAAAGGGATCGACTCTTGCATGCGGATCATAAGCAAAGGGATAGACTCTTGCGTACTGATGGTACATATTATGTAATACTGAGGGATAGACTCTTGCGTACTGATCGTACACAGTATGCAAAACAAAGGGGTAGTGTGTGTGTGTGTGTGTGTGTGTGTGTGTGTGTGTGTGTGTGTTTTAAGTTATATCACTATGATGTCTGCAGTGAGGCAGTTTATAGTGATGTCTAGCACAGGAGCATCATGCCGCAGAGATGTAGCATCATGTCCCACCCAGTCACATTATCCTGACACCGGGGCAACCAGTCCTAACACTAAACTCTTAACGCTGAGCGCCTAACGAAGTAGTTGTTAGTACCATTTTTCTAAATGTTTGGTATGACTTAGCCGGGATGCGCACCCGCATCCTCCCGCATCCGAGGTGGAGGCTCTAACCACTAGGCCACTAGGAGCGGTCATACAAAGGGATAGATTCTTGCGAACTGATCGTACACGGTATGCTATACAAACGGATTGACTTTTCAGTGTTATCTACAGTACTCTATATTTGTCCAAATTTGAGTTTCATTGATTTATGTTTATTTTTTTGGGAGAGGGGTTAATTACACAATATAATATGCACTTGTCTGCGTTTAAGAAAAGATGTACCACGTAGTTATTGATTTCGTTTGATTTATACTCTCCTCAGTTATTTCTAGTCAATATTATCACTCACTGTAATGTCACTTGCGAACACTTTGATCGGTTTAAGAGAAGTCCCTGACAGAAGCACGATAACGCTGTACTGTTTAGTGTTATCTAAGTAAGTACATGTACAATCATCTACATATGGTCAGTCTTAAAATGGCGAAGGAATGGGGAGGGGATGGTGCATGATAATCTCATGATTAGTTACCTAAGTTATCTTCCCGAGAATTTGCATAAGCCGTTTGTGATACAGCCCAACATGCCATATATATGTGCTTGAAAGGAAGACGCTTATCTTACTAGCGCGAAAAACAATGTGTCTAAGCAACCCTGACGCGGAAGCGTTATTAGCACATGATTTGAGTTAGCAAAAGGAAATTTAAATAATTTTTGCAGCCATTTTGTCAACGTTTTTCTTCTTAATTTGGATTTATAAAATGGCCAGGAAGTGCGGAGGAATTGGGGAAGAGATGAAACCCACTGAAGAAGTGCACAGCATGATTGCTGAGGTAAAATGCAGTGAAGTCTGAAAAATGCTATCGCAGCTGGGTATCTGCTGGACTGGGTAGCACGCGAGTTCATCTTGCTCAGTAAATACAAGAATAATATGCTAGAGACATTAGAAGTATAGGTTACAAATTTAGATGAAAAGAAAGTATTTCAGACAGTAGATAAGGTTTATTTTTAGCTGTGGCATACGGATCTTTTCGTTGTTCCTTTTTTGTTTTATCTTAATGCATAACAGTTGTCTTTGTTTTCTTTCTTTCATTTTTTAAATGTAAAAGTTTGCTACATGTAAATTTCAGTTAGCAGTAAATAAATGTTTAAACGAGCATTTTGAAGCTATTCTTAGTGTACCCAGACTTAATGATCATAAAAAAAAATATTGACAAAAGAAATAGATTATCAGGATACAGATGAAATGGTATCGATCATCGTCCTACAGTATAAGAACTCGCCCCAGATATTTATGTTTTGAGCATCGTGGCCCAGAACATAAATATCAGGGGCGAGGTCTTACATTGTAGGACTACTATCAATCGATAGTATCAGGATACAGATGAACTGGTATCAGTCGATATTAACAGTGAGATAATACACATTCTGAACTTTATCAGTTCAGCAAGAAATTAACAAAAGAAAAAACTCTGGACTTGTAGAGAATTGTAGAACTACGTGTGTCTTAGTTTCACATCTGCCGAGCTAATGGTTCAGTGACAGTGCTCAAAGAAAACAATTTTTAGACAAGCCCAGGGCTGGAGAATTAAATAAACTCACAAACCCAGACTGAAATTCCACAAGCCTGGACTCCAATTTCCACATGCCCAAATTTCCCTTTTTTTTTTTATTATTATCACAGAACGTTGCAGTTGCTACAATTTGAATCTAATTCAGTAGGTTCAAAGAGATTTGAAGGTAATGCAAGTGTCATTAGTGTTCATCACTACACTCAACTAGGGACAGGATGGTCCTGGTGCTCAAACTTCTCTGTTGGATTCTCTAAGTGAATCCTGATCAGACTTGATGTATGTTGATGAGTTGTTTGCAGTATCTGCACAGAATTGATCGCCCTCCCCCTTACCTTTTTTTTGTTTTGCCGGTGTGCTTCTCAAAGTAAAACTCCATCAACCAAGAGTTTGGAAATTTATTTTTGTTTGGCATTGCTGATAGTTAATTGCTTCTTAAATCAGCTCAAAAATGAATTACACATATGACTATTCTGACAACTGAAATGATCATGCTTTGCATTCTGTATGCAGTAAAATCCTACTTCAAAGAAACGTTGCCACTGTTCACAAACTTGTCAAGAATATAATACATATGGCATAAAAAGTCTCATTCAAGGCAACAATATGTAATAACTTTTGTTCTTGTTCATGCATCTAGCATCCCTTTGATTCTGCTATCATTGGGGTGATAGGGGTGGGGGAAGTACACTTATGTATATATGTGTAATGGAGGTGGGGGGATGGGTGAATAAGCAATGCTGCTTTTGTTGCAGGCTTCTTGATATTATCATTTATTGTTTCAGAAGCTTGAAGTTGACTTATTCCTTGATTTTCTTATAGTTGAGAGAAGAAATTGAGCAGAAAACAGGGAAAAAGTATGCTGAGTTTGAGGCCCTGAAGTATGCATCACAGCTAGTAGCAGGAACCAATTATTTTATTAAGGTGAGTGGTTTCCTTATACATGTACTAAGTTATAGAATTATCAATAACTGATGGGTTGTGTAATGCACAACCCCATTTTTATTAGACTCCTTGGGATATTTATCAAAGCTATATGACCAGTCTAGATTCAGTTGAGTAGATGGAGGATTGTTTTTAAAATTTATTCTTACTTATAAGTCAAGTCCAACTGCCAACTGCACAGAACCAGATCTGTAATCGTATAGTGCAGCATCAGATCTGGGTTTATGCACTTTGATCTGCCTGTGCATAATTCAAGAAAATGTCACAGCAGACAATTTAACATCATGGTAAAACAAATGACATCATGAAAGAAATTGCAAAGTGATTACATCATTACATAAATGTATTCAAAACATTGTATATCTTTTTGTATGAATTGTTGTATTTGCATGAAATAAACTGCATTATATTCGTGTTAATTTAGCTGCTATGCTTCCATTTAAGCCTTTAAGATAGAGAGTCTTGCTAATGGTTCTACATGTTCAGGATTCACAACAAACATTATCAAGCAGAGCTTATACTCTGTTTGTTCATATATACTGATGGATGCCAAATTGCAAGCAGTAGCATCTGTACATGTAAATAAAAAATGTTAATTTTGACTTTAAATGGACATTTTCTTGTATCTAGGTCATATTTATGTACTTGCTGCCCAAGGATTTTTGAGATTTTATATAGTGATTTCTCCTGGATGTTCTCACAGAAAAGAAATTCCCCATCTGACAATTTTTGCAAGGGGATATTCAGTTTTTAAAATGGAGGGTGGGCAGTTTTATATGATAACAGTATCTATGAATAGAAATACCATGTAGTATGTGATAAACAACTTGTAGTGAATGAAGAGAAAACTTGACCCTTGTTTATATTCATTATCAGCACAGCAGTCATGTGTTATGACAATGGCCATACATAATATATATTAGAACTACATGTAATATCAGAAACATTACAATTGAATACCCAGAATTATATGTCCATGCCACTTTACAACTTCATCAAGTACACTTAGTAAAAAAACTTTGAATAACTACAGAATCAATCAAAGTGTCTTATTGATTAATTGCAAAATGTCGCATAGTAAGTGCATGATTGCAGCATTAGATCTAGAAGTCCAGTGCATACATAATCTGATTGAACTGTTTATTTTAATGTTACAGTTATGCTCGTGGCAGATTTACGGTGCATGGTTTTCATGTGTGCTTATTTTTAAGGAAAGATTTGTTAAATTGGGGGTGGGGATTTGTGCAATCACATGTCTTGGAGAAAACATTGTACATGTATCATTCACATAAATTTGACATGAAATTATCTTGTTCACCTAGATCAAGGTTGGTCCAAGTGAGTGCATCCATGTACGCGTGTATGAACCACTGCCCCACACACATGAACCAGTGAAGCTGAGTGCTGTTGTGGAAGGAAAGAAGGTTGAGGATGCAATAGAATATTTCTAGTGATGATATTTGTAGTCACATTTACAATGTAAAAAAATATCATTATGTTACCTTCAATGCAAGTCAACGCGGGACTTTGTTCACAATATTATTATGTATTACTGTTTTCTTCTTACAAGAATAAATCACATTAGTAAACATTAGTAAGTGCAATTCGTACAGTTTAGATTTTTATTTTACAAAAAATGGGGGGAATGGGTAGAAGTAAGAAGTAATTACTGCTAGTTTCAGATGGCAAGTTTAATATAAACCCACAAACAAAATATGATTTTTTCAGGATACATTTTACAGGACATTCCATACTTTTTGTTTAAGTACATCAACTTGTTGGTATCTTTTGGCTTGCCTTCTGATCTTTTGGCTTGCCTTCTGGCAGTGTCCCAGCTAGTGGCTCCTTGAAGATGGAGGGTGGGATAAGGAATCAAATTTGGGGTAAAGAATGTTAAACAGTTTTCACCAGAGATCATTTTGCTTGTGTTTGATACTGTATGAATGAAGTGGTAATTAAAATATTTGTATAATGTCTTATTGCTTACAACTCTCAAGGACACTTAAATTTTTGAAGAATAATTTGTACATTTAATGCCTTCTTTTGTCATAGAAATAGAAGAACTATTGTGATATTTGTCTTTTGTTTTGCTTCAATTTTCCATTTGGCATAGTTACTCCCTTTCTGCATTATCATTAATGGCTGATTAATGATGGTTATATACAGTTAAACCTAGTTAATCTGCATCTTTTTTATCTAAGTTTCTCAGTTGTTTTTTTTTTTTGATGTACCATACATTTAGTCCAAAATCTGTGCAAAGCGTCATGTTTAGGCTGAAGAATTTGTTTCTTGTGAGAACATGGATTTTAAGTGACTTTAAATTGATAAATTTAACCACTTATATGTCTTGTCTTACCTTGCCTATACTTATTGTAATTTTAAATTATCACGTCACATGCGTGCAGTTCAGGCTCTGTGTTGTTTGTTCTAATGATTACTCCTCAAAAACTGCGTAGACCAAGATTTGCCAGTTTATTGTGTGATGGCAGATCTGGGTTTGTGCAGTTTTGCAGTTGGAGCTGACTTTTATGGGAATTTATGGTAACAGTTTCTGAGAACATATTTCCCCTATTATTCTTTAATACAGTTAAGTAATACAGATTCATTGTTTATCCATAAAAAAACCCCCCATAGTATCAGAAATAAGAAGGTTTTGCCTTATTTAGGTTTTGTCATGTTTAAACTCTTATGCATCATTTGTGTCTTGTTTAACTGCCTTATATTCCTGTAAAAAGAATTATATATTAGTGGCAAGAAGTTACCACCATCCAATGATTGATCTTTTAGTACCACCAATATTTTATTTACTTGTTGCTGTAAAATATCTTAGATGGATAGCTGGTATTATGAAAGATTGGCATGAATTTTTGTAACTTATGGGTTTAATATTTTCTTCTTGTATAATCAGTAATGAACATAATTTTGTCCTTTTTAAAAAAAATGTGTTTTTTTTAGTTTCTTTTTTTCAAAGGGATGGCAAAAAAGAGCACAAAAGAGATAATTTTGTATACACATGCCTAATTTAAGATTTTTAAGAAGTCTCAGAAACACCTGAATACTCAAAGTACCTAACAAAATAAAGCATTTTGTATACTGAAGGTCTTCTTTCGTCATTACACTTACGACAAAGGTTCCCACTATACACAGTTTCTGATATAATATCAATATGATAATAGATCCAGTTGTACTGAATTCTGTTTTTCCATTTATTGTACCTCAGTATCACTGTCCTTGATACAATGTGTATGATCATCAATCCTATTACACAGGTTAAATTCTACTTTCTCATGTAATATACCTCAGTTAAGCATTGTCTTTATATATAAATTTTGAGGGAATATAAAACAGAAGAAGAGGATCTCAGTTTCTTATTTTCTTATTTTCAGACATTGAAAATACTAAATCGGCAAAATTTAACCAAAATCTGATCTGCTTATTTCTTCTTTTATATATATATATATATATATATATATATATATATATATATATATATATATTATAGGATTAAATGATCATAGTTGGGTATTTATCAATGTGTAAATTTTATCTAATCACTCACAAAGTAAATAAAGTCTGAAGGACTTTATGTAAACTTTGTGAGTGATTAGGTAAAATTTACACATCAATAAATACCCAACCATGATCATTTAATCCTTATAATTCCAATTTACTTCCTTTCTAACATCAGATCAGCAGATTTAATCAACAAAACATTCACTTTATGTACTTCGAAGTTTTCTTTCATTAGCCTCTTAACTGCGATAGAATACATAGCCCTATCTTCGCCAGCCAAGATTCATTGATTCTTTATACAGTGATACAGGGTAGAATGTCATAGCAGGTCATGCAAGCGATGTATTGTTATGATCATTATTTTAATATATAAAAAATGGTTGTTGCGGTTACACCAGGAATATTCCTTTTTTTTTTCGGAAATTATGCTTGCGTATGGCACGTGTTGTTATAGCAACGTCGTTGTTACTTTCTACGCATTTCGATCTTTCAAAGGCAAAATCGTGTCCATTTTTAGTGAGATCCCTTTGTTGACATGACCCTGACCTTTAATAACCGCCGCTGTAACATGTTGTCGAGGTGAAATACAATAATTTCCGAAGATTGGCTTCTAAAGCCTGTCATATGCCTTCATCGGCAAAAGTGTTGAGTGTTGGAGTGCAGGAAGGTCTGTGCAATTTAACTTCTAATGGTCGATTTTAATCTGTGGCTTGTCATTTTTTATCGGAAATCACAGGAGTGGGTGGGTGGGAGCTTGTTGTTATTATTAGGGTGTAAGGCGTTGATATAGATAAAACTTCACATCAAATTATCTGGACACAGGGAACCAAAAAGTAGTCGGCAGAATTTATCGATGTGTAAAAAATTCCAGATCAGTATCACGTGACCGTTTACATCCAATCAAAACGTAGAAAACGCAGTCAATTAGTAAAAATTGGAATTATATAAATTTTTTATATTCTTTTGGTATACCTTGGCGCCTACGTGTGTTACAGGCAGAAATTTATGTTGTCTTTCTTAAGGTGTTATATTGAAATTTTTATGTGAAATCACTTTCATGTGTATTTTTTTTAATAATAATTCCTCACAACATATCACTATATTCGAGAATGATGAAATCACAGTTAACTCCGAATAAGGGTCTCCATATTTGAATAAGTAAAGTTAAATGACTAAAATAACAATAGGCAAGTAAATTTTATAAGTAACAGTAAGTGAGAAGTGACTGATGGTTAGCTTACTGGCATCAAGTCCTGGCTTCAAACCTCTTTTGGGTCTCTAACACCTCAGTTCAATTCAGTATCATTGGCTAGTATGATGCTTTAACTGTGTTCCGTTCATCAGATGTGGACGCTTATTACTAGCAGGCTGTCATATCAGGTGTGTTATTGTGATAATATGGACATAATTAGGTAGGTAGTTGGACAGAGTTCTTGAAATAGACATGACATTAAAGCATGTACAGCAATTTCATCAAAATTTAACAAAGCTTTATGGTCTGAAATTTAGCATTCAGAAAATCACATAATTTTTTTATAGAAAATACGAATAATAAAGCCCTTAAATTGGGCAATTAGAATTGCAATATACATAGTTCTCAGTAATTGTTTACAAAGACGATTATTAAATAACAGATTTGGAAATCTGTATCCAGTTGAAATATTCACAAACATATATTTCGCAAGAGAGTAAGAAGTAAAAGTTAGG
The DNA here is from genome assembly GCA_016617855.1 of Megalonaias nervosa. Taxonomy (NCBI): domain Eukaryota; kingdom Metazoa; phylum Mollusca; class Bivalvia; order Unionida; family Unionidae; genus Megalonaias; species Megalonaias nervosa. Next base: position 38,692 of record JAECUM010000329.1, on the reverse strand, counting down.
TATGGATGGTATTTAAATGGTATCTTTAATTCTTATTGAGCCCCTGTGAACAAAATTATATTAGTCTCATTCTTGGTTCTTTTAAGACACAACAAATGATTAAATGAAATTTGCTAAGTTACTGAAGATTTTAAGTCGTTCACTATCCTAATACAAAGATTGGAAAGAGTCTTTAATTACGGGAGTGGACGTGGGATTGGGAGAAAAGTATAGTTAGAGGTCACCTTGATAATAAATAGCACATTGTTAGGTTCATGCTAAGGTACTGTATAAATCATAATTTTCATCATAGTGTGAATATTTTTGCAATTTTATTCTTCTTCCGGGTCGGGGTGGGGTCGAATTGTTTCGCAATATGATTTTTTTAATCCCACTGCTTCATTTCCAAGGAAATACTGAATGATCTTTTACATCGTACTCTGAGGTACTGAGCAGTTGATATCATTTCCGAAAGAATAAGAATTAAATTGGAAAAATCTCTTCTTGAGTCGCGATTAGTTGATATTTCTGGTATTATGTGAAGGTGGTGATGGAGGAGCTATTATGACTTGAGTATAAAATTAAACAATTAAAAATTTTTACTCTGTCCGAAGCTGTGTAATAGGTCTGTCCCGTTAGTTTTTCACCACCATTATACAATAGGTTATAGTCTATTTCATTCCAGTTCGTATGTGATATTTCCGAAATCCACAGGAAAGGTGAGTTGCATAATAGTCTGGTTCCCTACCTCGTGTGCTCCGTGCGTTGCACTCCTATGAAGTAGTGAACCAGACTAGTTGCATAATGACCTGGAGGCAGTGTTCTGTCAATATCACTCACTGGTCCTAGCACCATTATATCCTTTGATTTTGATCTGGACACCTACAGGCTGGTATATATTTTATTGTGTTCAAGAACAAATGCTATAATGTGTCAGCATCGCTCGCTAGGTTCGCTCCTGAATGCCTAGTACTGATACGACCGATGTTCACTGCCTGATGTTACTTATATGTAAATATTAATTTAGTCAATAATACCAGGAAGCTACATAAAATTGCACTGTGCTGATTACAGAATGATCCCAGCTGTAGGCTGACACTGGAGCGTCTGTGACATGAGTTGTCGTATTGTTGTTTTTTTCGTATTTGTATTAAAGGGGTCCCGGGTAGCTCTATTGTATGTAATAAAGAGTCGTTGCACATTCCTAATCCTTGATTTTCTCGGTGTAGCTCGCTTTCCTCCGCCGAAAGTTGTTCCTCAGTTGTCCGGTAGTACCTAAGTTAATAATAATAGAGTAGGATTTGTTTATATTTGTTATAAGAGCTATCATCTTCATATTAATCGTCTAGTTGTGAGTACGTCAAACATCCGGAGATATACATACGATTAGCACATGATCATAATTTTCATTTCTTACTAGTTGTGCACATCTTTGAGCTTAAAGAACGACTGTTGGGGTCTTTCTTTCCCATTTGGACACAGTTATGTATGCTAAAGAAAACTTGGCTTTATTTGACGCTATGAAGCAAAGCTACTTTACAGGCAACGTGCTGTAATTGTCTAATGTTGCACATTCTCAGAAATTTGGTTGCACACGGTTCGCAAAAACCTTCACGTGACGATAAACTGCGATTAGTCGGAGTTCACGGTGATGTTCCCCACCCCGTTTCAGATAATTAAGCAGTCAGGGGAAAATGTTTTGTAGCATCATTTCATTCTCAGCTGCAAGTATAATATCTGAAAATGTGGATTGTAAAGATTTAAAATGTTAGCAAAGGTCTGATTATTAGTTGAAAGATTTGACGTAGAGCAATTTCGTTGTTGTCCTGTAATTCTCGTCTTTGAATTCCACATTTCCGTTTCTTGTTTAACTCTTTTTGCATCAGAGCCTCTTTTTACTGATAGAGAAAACAGGAACACTGAAATTCCTACAAGATATAACTTACTTCCACGTGTAATATTTGTCTTTTATTGTGGAATAGTAAATCGTAAAATATCTTGTAAGATACTGTTACATTATCTACACAAATTACATGGATAAAAACTACCCATGCAGAACAGAATAATAAGAAGGTAAGTATTTTGGTCGACATCTAGCGTTTGTGTGAGTTAGTAGATGTTTGCTTTTTTTTCGCCCATTTTGCATTTCGTGCATCTCTTGCTTCAAGGACCGCTCCGGTGGCCTAGTGGTTAAAGCGTCCGCCTCAGATGCGGGAGGTCGTGGGTTCGATCCCCGGCCGAGTCATACCAAAGACTTACAAAAATGGTACTAACAGCTGCCTCGCTAGGCCCTCAGCATTAAGAGGTTAGTGTTAGGACTGGTCGGCCTGGTGTCAGGATAATGTGACTGGGTGGGACATCATGCTACATGTCTGCGGCATGATGCCCCAGTGCTAGACATCACTATAAACTGCCACACTGCAGACATCGTAGCGATATGACTGAAAAAATTTTAAAAGCTACGTTAGAAATTCAAATCACATCACACATCACATCACTTGCTTCAAGGAGTCACCGACCGCTCCCGTGGCCTAGCGGTTAGAGCGTCCGCCTCGGATGCGGGAGGTCGCGGGTTCGAACCCCGGCCGAGTCATACCAAAGACTTACAAAAATAGTACTAACAGCTGCTTCGCTTGGCGCTCAGCATTAAGAGGTTAGTATTAGGACTGGTCGGCCTGGTGTCAGGATAATGTGACTGGGTGGACATCATGCTACATGTCTGCGGCATGATGCCCCTGTGCTAGACATCACTAGCGATATGACTGAAAAATTGTTAAAGCTGCGTTAAAAATCTAAATCACACACACTCAAGGAATCACCATTGCCACGAGTCTATGGAAGTATGTCGAGTTCAATCAATGTATTCCTTATTTAGTATTCATTTGCACGATTTATGTACTGTCAAACTCGCTTATAAAACAAGTCAAACTGCTAACTGCACAAACCCATTTCTCCGTAGCATAATGCGCTGGCAGATCTGGGCCTGTGCAGTTTTTTTTAGGAGTAATCAGTGGAGAAAAAAAACAACATAGACCCTGATCTGCAGGCGCATTATCCCTTGGCAGATCAGGATCTTTGTTGCTTGCAGTTTGATCATATTTATAGTGAGTATATACCTTAACCCATTTTATTTCCAGCTGTCCAGGTCTTTTCATTCTGCATGGCTGATTGATGCATTTGGAATTTGATAACTAGTACCTATTTTGCGATATTTTAGTTACAGTTTTGACAAAAACATTAAAAATATTCTTTAGTTACTAAATTCTTTACATCAAACCTAAGTTGAAAGAATATTATGTTCTCCGAATCAGTCATTAGGAACTACGCACGCACGACAAACACATGTGGCACAAATCGGAACAGAATCTGGTTAAATTTTCAATATCATCTAAGTTCTAGACCTTTGCTACAGTGTGTTTACAAGTTTGTAATGAAGATAAAGACCACAACTTTATATAGTTTTGTCAACGTTATATCAAATACATAAACAGTTCCTTTCAATACGTGAACAACCGGAGCTCACTCTAGTTCGCCTATCCGGTTAACAAGAGGTGGATCTCCGAGCACACTATAGTTATCAAAATCTTTCCCCGGTAGGGAACATCTCTGTTTTATGTTTGACAACTGTATGCATACCATCGATTTGGACCGATCCGGTGGCCTAGTGGATAGATCGTCCGCCCTTGATGCGGGAGGTCGTGGGTTCGAACCCCGGCCGAGTCATACCAAAGACTTTTTAAAATGGCACTAGCAGCTGCCTCGCTAGGCGCTCAGCATTATGAGGTTAGTGTTAGGTCTGGTCGGCCTGGTGTGAGGATAATGAGACTGGGTGGGACATTAAGCTACGTGTCTGCAGCATGATGCCCCAGTGCTAGACATCACTATAAACTGCTACACTGCAGACATCGTAGCGATATGACTGGAAAATTGTTAAAAATCCAAATCACACACACACACACACACACACACACACACACACCATCGATTCGGAATAAGGTGTAGCAGAGGTTGTAAGTCTCTGACTGTACACAGAGTTCTCGGTTCTTGTGCCCAGGCACAACAATACCTTTTGGAAAGGCGCTGGAACGCTGTATATTCTATTTAAGAAACTTGTATCAACGTGGATAAATACCATTTGTGATTGACACATTCGACTGAGTCGTAACAACTGTATTACATTCGACTGACGATGGAGTCGCGGTGACTCAGTGGTTGGTGTGCATCCTAGACTCGCGATCATATGGGTGCAAGTTTGAATCCTGCCCAGAACAGGCGGGGTTAGTTGCTGCGGTTTGCCTCAGTGTACAATACTTTACTCCCACTACCTCGACACGACGTAACCTTTTGTGTTTTGATGTGTCGTGAAACGCCAACCAACCAACCAACCAATCAACAACCCCCAAAAAGAAAAACCCACCCACCCCGCAAAAACCCACAACAACATAAATATAAACAAAAAGCAAAAAAAAAAAAAAAAAAAAAAAAAACAAAACAAAAACAAAAAAATTATATAAACAAAACAACGACGTAACTATATTATCTTCTATTGATGAAGACACATGCTAGATTGTAACACCATATATATTTAAAATATTAATTTATCACCTCCATTACCGTGACAAAATGCAACAAGTAATGTTAAAAAATGAAAGAACAGGTTGTTTATCTTCGACTCTAATATGAATTCCTGATTTGTACCAGTTTCCTGATGTTTGCGTTTCATATTAACAGATTTTTTTTTTTTTTTTTTTTTTTTTTTTTTTTTTTTTTATAGCAGTTTTGTGTAATAGTAAAGTGTAAATCTATGCGTTATTCTCCTTCATTTGTTTCCTTCACAGCTACCATCTCTCCGCACGTCCTTTTATGCCAAGTTTATATTTAGATGCTTTTATGTAGCGTATATCCTGTTGGTAAATATTTCAAAATATGTGGAAACAAAAAGATAGATGAAATATTGCACCGGTTGTTTTTCTAACAGCGCTTTGATGACATTCATGGTTTTATCATGCAGAGAAAATGGGAGCTAAGTGCTTTTTGTTCAGGTACATGCCAAACCAGCCGACTTGGGCTATTGCGGCTGCCTTCTACAGCATGAAGTCAATTCTGCATTCTTTACGTACGTATAATTAACAGGCATAATGTACGTCTTACGTTTAGCTGAAACATCCTTCGAAGACAAACTTTTTGCGTTGGAAAAACACCAAGACAAGACAGAAAATGCACTGTATGCGATAAATACGTCCCAGGTGATGAAGAATTTCAGTGAGTTCGTCTGTCTCTGTTATACGGATAAATATGTAATTCATATTGTCTTATTGTACTGATCTTAGTGCATTCATTATGATTTTTTTTTTTTTTTTTTTTTTTTTTTTCTACAGAAATTGTTGTTGTTGTTGTAGAGTTTAACGCCATTTTTCAGCACAAGATAGGCTATACATGGCGGCCAGTATAATTGGTGGAGGAAGAACCCTGGAAAACCCCGGGAAGAACCACCGACCCAAGAGAAGCTACTGGCAGGCTTTCTCACGTACCCACGTTAGCCCAACCTGAGACTCGAACTCACGCGGACAGCGGTGAGGTGGCAGTGATCCGTAACGGTGAGCGCTTTAGACCACTCGGCCACTCGGGGCCCCCCTACAGAAATTGTTCAGCATTAACATGGCTGGCTAAATTTACTGACATAATTGGAAAAACATTACGTAATTCTCAGCAATAGATAACCAGCAGTAACTTCTTCGAACGGAGATTTACTAGAATAAACCCTGCCTTCTGCAGTTTTAATGTTACAACTCTGATATTTAATCGCCTACAAACACAGTTGTCGGCTTGGAAATGTACCAGTGACTAACCTGCGATATGTAAAAATGTATTTTTGAATCGCATTCCTGCAGATACAGAAGAGAGGAAATGACAGTAATAAAAGCAAACTCCTTCTTGATTGAACCACTCAAACATAGAAAAACAGAATTAGATCTAGCCCTTTTTGAGTTTGGCAATCGGTTATTATAGCTGTAAACTAATTATACGAGGCCTAAATTCAGTGAATGGATCTCGGCCAACAGCTAGCGTCTCGATACTATAATTGCACACTACATCGATTGTTCGCACTAAATTGCCGTTCGCTGTAATTCTTATGAAATACACGTTGTGAACAAAAGTATATTATTCATGGACTCCGACATTAGTAGATTACGTGTGGAAGGTAAGTTGCCAGATGTACGAAGCAAGTTCTTCATCACCATGTTATCTACCCCTCCCCATCACCCGCGCGTTTAATTTTGAATACGTTTCTATTGTTTCTGTTCTTTAATTTTCCTTCGATTTTTACCGCTCCGGTGGCCTAGTGGTTAGAGCGTCCGCCTTAGATGCGGGAGGTCGTGGGTTTGATCCCCGGCCGAGTCATGCCAAAGACTTACAAAAATGGTACTAACAGCTGCTTCGCTAGGCGCTCAGCATTAAGAGGTTAGTGTTAGGACTGGTCGGTCCGGTGTCAGGATAATGTGACTGGGTGGGACATCATGCTACATGTCTGCGGCATGATGCCCCAGTGCTAGACATCACTATAAACTGCCACACTGCAGACATCGTAGCGATATGACTGAAACATTGTTAAAGCTACGTTAAAAATCCAAATCCAAATCACATACTTAGATTTTATATATAATTGTATCATTGTTTAGGTACTTCAGCACGGGAAACCGTATTTCGCACTTCCATTAGTATAATGTTCAAACGTTTTGACGATGACATTAATATGGCTAACATTATTTAAACTTTATATATATATATATATATATATATATATATATATATATATATATATATATATATGTGTGTGTGTGTGTGTGTGTGTGTGTGTGTGTGTGTGTGTGTGTGCACATTCCCTTTTCTCGGCAAATATAATGAAGATGGAAGGGGTGTAAGAGAGATACACCGTAATTATACTGGAATCATGGAATTATATATGCTTTGCAATGTTCAGATTTTGCCTAAATGATAGGTATGGATTTGAAAACCGAAAGCTGGGGTTTAAGAAAACGTTTATGATGTTGCTCGAAAAGTTTCACAATGGATAAAACTTATTAAACTTATATAGTACATTTCGTATGAAATAAACACACATGTATGATCATCTGTTTATATTTTAAAGAAACACTACATAGTCTTCAAAAAGATATTATTTAAGTTTTATGTGTCCGTTTTGGTCATTACACCGTGTATTTTGACCATGTAACTTCAAATAGGCATTTTTAGTGAAATATTGACTGCCATTAGAAGATGTAAGCTAAAAAACACATTCCTTGTTCTAACGGCAGTGGATTAAAATATTTTTTTTACCTATTTTTAGTTACGGTAATGTAATCTTGGTACTCGTATCGGCTATAATTAATTAAATGTATAGTTTCTGCTGTGCTCAATTGAAAGTCATAGTCCCATATACGTGGTGTAATGACTAAAACGGCCATACAAACCATGAAGTATTCTTCTTTGTATGCTGCAGATAACTTGTAGCATACTTATGTGTATTTTTTCTTCTTTGTATGACGTTATCGGCACGTTTCATATATTTACATAACAAAAATGACAATCATGTAGCATTTCGTTCTGGCATGTTGAATAAAATAATTGTTGTAAAACAACCAGTTTTCCTGCCGGAGAGTGGTCAATTCGCCAGAAGCCGTCTTTGTGCAGTGTGCATTAATGTAAGCTGGATGATCGAAGATTCTGTGGCTTCACACGTCTTAAGTGTTGTTTTCTTTTCATAGTATGCAAGTAATCGCGGTTACTTTTGTTGATCAATGACGGATATTTATGTGCCCTTTTCTAAAAGCTGCAATCGATTTAATTGTATTGCCGGTATAGTACATTTGTGGATCCTCTAAATTAATCTTTTCGTTATAATGCTAGTATTTAGTTTTCCCAATGGATAACTTCTCATATAAAGCAGGTAAAGATGAGCCGCCATTTTTGGTCTGGTGTTTCAAGGTGGTCAGTACATCATTCTTTTTCTTCAAACTGGGTACAATCTTGCACAATATTGGAGCTTTATTTTTTTCCGTACTTACTCGATACATCAATAGCTCTAAAAATTCTAAAAATAATCGCTTCGGGTTAACCGCCCTTTAGTTTTGATATAACCCCGTGGCAAGAATGTCTTCGCTTGGAAATGTTCCCTGAGGTTGAAGGAACAATCACTGGGTGAGATTCTTTATCTTCAACTTACATATTTGGATATATTATTGTGCGGGATGGGGTGGGTGGCATTGGATGGTATATTCCTATCTCAAATATTATGAAGTTAAACCACCACCATCACCTGAATATTGCATATTCTGGCCATCACGTACCAATTGAAATAAAAATAAAATCAAACATGCTTGAAAAATTTTAAATGGAAATATCTCACCATGAGTCAATGAATCATTTTCGAATATTAAGAGAAATCACTCCACAGTTTGAGAAACTGTATTTTGCTTTGTACGGTAAACTATTCCACAGATGCGTGTCTCTCATATGGAAGTGGCTGGCCCACCCCTCACGCAGCAGACAGAACTCACTGCAGCGCATAATTAGGCCAGTGATGCGCATTACATGGGGGATATGCTGATCTCCATCAATAATATAACTAATGAGACCGAGGAGTAACGTCCTGCAGCTATGGAGGGATGCATACTGGTATGTCTTATAAGTATGATAAATATCTTGCTAACCTACGGAGTAGAGTATCATACTGTGACTTCAAAAATTGGAGATATAATTGGCTTGAAAGATGTGGTTGTATTTGGCAGTGAAAAACGGGAAGTATTGATGTATCTTGGAATTCCGTATGCTCAGGCTCCAATAGGGGAACTACGATTCAGCAGGCCTGCTATGAAAGCGCCCTTTTCGAGCGCTTATAATGCTACTTTTCACCGACCAGCATGCCTCCAGCTTCCAACAGAGCCCATGGGAAAACTTCCTGAATTTTCAGAAGATTGCTTGTATCTGAATATTTATGTACCGGGTAAAGTGTTGAAAGAAACGAAGGATAAATATGCCGTGATGATTGGGATCCATGGTGGTGCATTTGTACAGGGGTTTTCCGATCTCTACGTTGGTGACGTACTAAGTGCCGTAGGTGAGGTGGTAGTGGTTACCATAAATTACCGCCTATCTGTCTATGGTTTTCTCGATGCGGGGGATGAAAACGCCGCTGGAAATTGTGCATTTTGGGACCAACGATTAGCCATGCAATGGGTTCATGACAACATTGCAGCTTTTGGTGGAAATCCGAATTTAGTGACTGTATTTGGCCAATCAGCTGGTGCGGTAAGTGTCTCACTACACGCAGTCTATCCCCCAAATAAAGGACTTTTTAAACGAGTTATTGCGCAGAGCGGAGTTCCAACGCTCGGTGTAACATCTACCAAAAGGAATAATCTTGGGACTTTCGCATTAGCTCTTAATTGTAACCACACGGAGATTAAACAGGTAATAAAGTGTCTCCAGAACAAAAGAGTAGATGAAATCAGAGGGTTTTTTCTGAGTTCACCATTGTTCAGTCTTCAGTTTCAACCAGTAGTCGACGGTGATTTCATCAAACAAACTTCCACTTCGGTTCTTAAAACACTATCAAATCCAGAGTCAGAGGAAGCAAAATTTTTCTCTAGTCTTGATTTCTTATCCGGTGTAACAGATAAAGATGGAGTTTTCATGCTGAAGTATTTCTGGGCACCAGTGTTGGGTCTTTCAAACGGGTGGGCAACTTCTGACTTTCCGGTTGATAGAGACAAGTTCGAGAAAAAAATAGTTCCGTTTATTGCAAAACAAGTTTACGGAATGTCATCAAAACTAATAGAGGATGCTATAATATTCCAGTACACTGACTGGAAGAATCCTGAAAGTCCATACAATAGAAGAGACATGTTAGCGGATCTATCTACTGATTATGCATTTTTACACCCCTCTGTTCATTTAGCTGATATTCATGCGGGATATAATAGTTCCGCAGGAACTTATTTTTATCTATTCTCTCATCGTCCCTACCTGGATAAAGTGACACCGAAGTGGGTAAAAGGGGCAAACCATGGTATGGAGATTCCTTTTGTATTCGCTTTTTCTGATCGACTGAAGCCTTTTTTAAGCATACCAAAAGAGACCGCAGTACCTGCTGATGAGTTTCTCTTAGGCAAATACATTATAACGAAGTGGACTAATTTTGCAAAAACGGGGTAAGTAAAGTATGTATGTATGTATGTATGTATGTATGTATGTATGTATGTGTGTGTATGTATGTTGTATGTATGTGTATATGTGTGTATGTATGCGTGCGTACTTGCATGCGTGCATGCGTATGTATGTATGTATGTATGTATGTATGTATGTATGTAGGTCCTGTACGAATGTATGTATGTATGTATTTATTTTTCAGAAATCCAAATGAACCTGTCCAACTACCAATTCATTGGCCAGAATACAAGAAAGGAACACGTGACTATTTTCTGTTGAATACGAACCTTACGTTATCCAATATTAAGCAACGTCCAGAAGAGATCCGCATGGCATTCTGGGATAGGCTGATGTTTTCCATATCCCACTATGTATCAAAATATTCCACTGTTAGCCAGTGCAAGGAGAAGCAGTGTCCATCAGACAAACCACGACTCAAACGATTTGATATGGAACTAACTACTGCTGAGGATGTGTTAATAGCTCTAATTATTATTAGTGTCATCATTTTAATTGTTGTAGTAATTCTTATTGCTTATATATTATTTGCAAGATGGCATCAACAGTAGCCAGTTTGTTCAGTTTTATTTTATTTTCATAGCATGTCGATGCCAATCTTGCGTAAAATTTTGGTGCCGTAACTAAACATAGAAATTAAAATGACTTTTATTTTTTTTTAAAAAGAAATTTCCCACCTAACTGAAGATGACTAAATTTGAGAAAGGGGATCCTAACGTGGAGAGCTTTAGAATCTTACAACTATTGTCGATCCACTATCAGATATATATTCCCAACATTACAACAACAACAACCCCCCACTTACGCGACTTCTTTTGAACAATGCTCAACATAATTTAACCAATCTTTACAGAGAGCATTCTCACATAAAAGGCTACATCTTTCTACAAATGATGCAAATCTACCAACTATTATGGCCGCTGTTCCTAAAAATATAAGAAAAAACTTGGACCAAATTTGACAAAAACATTATGGTATTAACAGCTTCCATATTTATGCAGTTAATGTAGATGCGCCGTCAAATATTGATGCCGTTACTAAAACAAAATCTTTTAAACGGTGACACTGAATAGAATTTGACCGACGTTTACAGAAATTATTCTCGTGTGAAATGCTTTTAAGTTTGAACAAATGATGCCATGCTGCTTTCAAATGTGAATACTTTATTAAAAATAGAAAAACCTGTATCGTTTTCTAAATCTCTTAACATAATTTGATTAAGTCAGACAGAAAGTGTTCAAGCTTCATCGCCTTTCAGATTTAAGCAAATGATGCTGTTCCTCCATTAAATGCTGAAGCCGCTACTAAGCATATGAAATATTTACACAAATTAATCTATTTAAACACACACACACACACACACACACACACACACACGCACACGCCCGCTAAACACAATTTCACTCATACTAATACAAGGCATCGTGTGCCATGATATGGGGATGAAGATGCAACAATTCGGAAAGTCCGTTGAGACAGTTGTTTTCGTTTTAATAACGCATGCAGTCTACAGCATGGAAAGTAGTTTCAGAAGAAAGAATCATACTAACCAAGATTTCTTGGCCAACTACCCTTGCATTTTGGCTATTAGGCAGACTTCAACCAAATGAGCGATCTTTGGTCCACTTGGGTTTCTTGCTTTCTTGCTTATTTATTTAAAATCTATCAACACCCGTGAAATGCCTGGTTACGTCTCCGTGGAAATGTTGAAAATGCAATGAAAGACATATACATATAGTTAGCCATCTTCGCTAGCCAAGGTTTCGATATGTTAACACTAGCTACACCTTGGCGGATCGAACAGATATTTGTGTGCTAAGGGTCTGAATTTCATTGGATGCGGCGGCAAGCCACCGCATCCAATCAAATTAAGTTGTTATTTGAACACTGTTCCAACATGATCGAGACAAGAGGAACACAAATCTTGAATGGACTCATAAATAAGCAAATGCACCTGTAATGGCTTCTCTCTGGTACTTAGTCATACTTTCGATGTTAAACTTACAAAGTACCCTTCTGAAGTCAATTGCCTCCACCATTTTCGACCGATATACAATGCACCGCTGTTACACGCTATTGGTTAGTTGGCATTACATAATAATGGAGACAACTCATGAAATCCATTAGATGTCACTATGACAAAACAATAAATATCGATCCGCCAAGGTGTCGATAGGGTTAATATATCGGAACCTTGGCTAGCGAAGATGACAGCGAATCGCGAAGTTTTTAAAATATAGTTTCTAAGATAATGATATGTTCCAGACACCCATTATGCTGCATGGTAGACATAGATGTCCAATCCAAGTTATATTTATCCTATGCAGATCTTATATTCATGAACAGGGACAGTATCGGGCATTGCTATGGACACAATTCTTAGCAATACTCATTGACAATATCGATTCAGGTTTCATCTTCACATAGCTGGGGGATGCCTTTAATTAAAGAGAACATTTTGAAAGAAATACGCTTGAGATAGGTGTCTTCTGATAAAATATTATTATATTGGTGTTTTGTACGCGTGTTCTTTCAACGGTGATAAATAATTCAGTAACGGTGTGGTTTGAGACACATGGGCTCGTCCTAAAAGCTTTTACCCCGTCGTCATATCAGACTGGGAGCTTATAACACAGTCCTGCCACTCGCACACTTCAAAATAACTTACGTAGTATTAGTTAAACTTTGATTGGTTTCGACAATACTCGCACAGAAAGTGAAAGGCGAACAGTACTGTATACTATGCAGATTGGTCTAACCCGAACGGTTACACCAGCTGAATGATTTCTCACTTAAGTATGATAGGAATGTTTACCAGTGAATTAGTTTCAGATGAAATTGTAGTGAAGTGAGAGTTCGGCCTAGACCCATCAAGCCAGGCGCAGACAATGGAGGCAGTAGATGAATAGCTGGATTGCACGGAGAGGCAGTGGCTTTGGCATCGAAATTTTCGCTTGCCCGTTATTAAAATACAGCATCACATGGCGGAGGTGCGCTAGAGATAGGCTTCAAGTAAAAAGGCTGTTGTTCGAACAGTTTTATTGCTTTCGTGACTCCTGTTGTTTCGACGGCTAACAAACAGCTTATTATGAATTTCAGGAGAGATTTTTCATCATTTCCTCGCGAGCTTCTTTATGGTCGTATATTTGTCGACTTCATCGTGAATAAGACTGCACTCTTCCTAAGAGATGGCGTTATCGCGTAGCGCCTTAGATATTTTGCCCGAGATTGTGTTGAGCTTTGTTTCGGCCAAGACATAGATTTCGTCGTACAGTTTGGCTTACAGGGAGAGTCGTCGGCTAATAAAATTTCCTGCAACGGAAATCATGCCATCGCCGAAAGCGGTAATTTCAAGGGCAATTTCATTGAGGGCTGCAATGATTGTTGACAATAATCCTATCCATGCCGCACCGGTGCCGAGAGACACAGACGTCATTGTGATGTCAGCACCGTCGACTACATTTAATGGGCGCTTGTACTTTTTGTATAGAGCGCGTCGCTGTTCAGCCTTTGACCGTAAGGAAGTTCCAGCCTAAATCTGAGACAAACATCACGAGGGTCTTGCACTTTTGGGTATAGCGACATTATTATAATTAAGCTATGAGGAGCGTACTATGAAAGTTTAATTGAACCGGATGGATAGAGAGGTTAGCTCCCTTTCGGATATGCCACTTCAAACCTGTCACTATGGCTTACTGGTAAGACCGCAGTGCAGTCAAAGACGACGTCAGTTTACTTTATAGGTTTAGTTCTGGAAATAACACGTCTTCAACTCGCCTGCCAACACTCTCTCCAAGAACTACCTTGCTTTCTGTCAAAACGTTTCAGGTATTGTTTGTTTTTTGACCGATTACTGTAATGTGACCGACAGCGTCATTTTGAATATAACTTTGGGTTTTTTTTGATATTTTGTTTGTGAGTCGAGTGATAGAGAATCCTGATACCCCGATGGAGATGTTATCGTCGAGGTTGTATGGCTAAATTCGACCTCGGAAATTTAGTAACAATCGCGTCCAAGAGGCATCGGGGGTAATAATTTTGGCTGTTGTTCCGACAGCTAATGTTCAGTTACCCTCAGCTGACACCAGTTTAGCATAGCGTGATGTCGGTAGCTCTAGTACTCAGTGTCTATCTGCTTTGTATCCTCTTTACACCCCACCCTGAACCAGGGCATGTCAACAACAAGTTGTCGCATATACTTCCGAACCAGTGCTTTGCATTACTTGTCGATGTCAGGAACATGCTTTACTAGTTCCGTCAATACTAGCTCGTCGATATCAGAATTGGCAGTAGGCAAGAATTACTCGTGTTCCTTGATTACGGCTGGTTGATCGCCTTTCACTTTGGTAGTTTTTATTTCTTTTAGAGCTAAGTATAACGCAGGTTTTAATTACCGTAACCAAATATGGTCAGAGTGGACGAGAATCCTAAATCTTGTGCTTAGACGTTAAGGCACTTATATAGAATGGTGTCTCCAGTGGCAAACATAGATGCAGAGCAAGTTGTAAGGCTTTGTTATGAGATGCCATTACATGTCTTCCGGTTGTTCTGGAGCAGCAAGTGCTTTTGCCGCCGTTTCGGCTTGTGTTAACATTGCGCTTGCGTTTCTTCATGGTGCATTCATTCACTCTTGAGCAGTTAGCTGAGAGATTCTCTCCTATATGGGTCGCAACGCTTTTCCCTTTGGACTTTTAATTCCCTAGAGGCGCGCTCTTTTTCCATAAGCTGATCAAACTGTGGACACTGGTAATAGTTGATGTGAGGTCTGGCTCTGGATGGGTCAGAGCCGAACTGAGATCTTCTCGAGGCAGAATTGAGATCTTCCCGCTGCTTTTACACAGTTTCAGCATTTCTTAGAACGCATGCCTTGCATCTTTAACCTACTCACGGGTCTTCTCTGCGGTGTGGGCAGTTTATTCGGCCTTGGCGTTGGCTGGCTTCATGAGAGGCGACAAGCTTTTCTTGAACTCTTAAGTGACATCATTCTGTTCAAGTTGACGGGCGTTTACATTTTCCACGTAGGAGCTTTGTTCACGAGGAACTACAGATTAATCCTTAGGGTACTCATCTACCACATAAGGGCATTCGTGATCGATGACAAAGACCTCGTTCAGGTATTCCTCTCTGTTACAGAGAAAGGAGGGTTGCAACGGGCTGGTACTTACCGAAAATAGCCTGCTCAACCATATCCTTGAATCAGGCCCCTTTAAAACTAAATATGGCAAAACGTTTTGCATACTCGTTATAGCCAGCTGGTTTTCTGAGGTTCTCCATGGTTTTCCGTAACGGCCCTATTGGCTTGAAGGAGTCTTTCACGGTAGAAGTCCCCTGTTGAGCTGGATTTGCGCTGCATACACGGTTTCTGGTCAAACTCAAAGTCCGGTTGACCTTGGTGACACAAATCCCGAGTTTGTTGCAGAGCTGGAGGTTTTGGTAATGAACCACGCATATCTCTTTGTATCACACGCTTGGTGTTAGCTTCTTGCATTCAGCTTCACTGAATCCGATTCACCAAATGGCTACATTCTGTAATCTCAATTACACCGAGGAGCTTCATGACGCGTGTAGCGACTGCCCGCTGACCCCTGATGATCTATGCGTTCAAGAGAGCGGGTTGAACAACTAACTATCAGCGCCGTTTGGTGAACCAGCTGGGGTCCGGCTCACTGAATGCACGAAAATAGCCATAAGCGTGCGATACAGCGATATGTTATCAATATGAAAAGCACAGGCAATCGTAATGTGGAGTGGGTTGTTCTGGCGGCTCTATACCCAGCAGATGAGCACGTTGTCTGCTCGTCTAAATACCACCAGCACCAGGGCGAACTCAGTTTTGCTAGCCCTCTGAAAAGTTTGAGCGCCGCAACCCAAAACTTGCGATTAGCGTTTCTGACTGGGAAAAACGCCTCCATAGAATAGCTAACTCCACATTACGATTGTCTGTGTTTTTCATATTGATAACAGATCGCTGACTTGTGAGCCTAGCTTGTCAATGGTGCGTCGGGCGAGTCATCATATCCCCATGCCCATGAGAGGAATTATCAGCCCTCTCCGTTGCAGAATATTCAATTGTGTGATAGTAGACGTTGTTTAAAGCTTATAACCAACCAATCGTTAATCACTTTGTCTTTAGCCACAGTGAGTATCAATAAGTCAGCAAACAGCCGTCTCAATTATAGCATCGGTATGTATGAACCCGAAACATTCATACGACAAAATTAATTGTTTGCACGCCTGCTTAATCGAGCTTAAATATGCTGTAAATTTCATTATATTCTAGTTTTGGCTGATATTCTGGCAGGTACGACCATCGAATTTTCAGCTCCTGAATTACTATATTGAACACCTTTTTAGCCTTATTTGTTATGTGCCCACACCAAACGACTTCCCCAACGACCCTGCCATGTCTGATTTGGGCCCATACCAGTTGCACGTGGTCTTCAAAGTTCAAATGTCATCCCCAAGCATTGACGTGTGCCACTTTATGTTGAGAAGAATATGAAGGTTAATTACTACGAACTTTAGAAAAAAGTCATTTTAATGTGAGTGAGTGCCATGTCTGAATAATAAACTCCCAGTCTGTGTCAGTCGGATTGGTAAAAGTGGTTTAAACCAGTCCTAATTTATTATTTAACCGCGCTACCAAAGCCCTTTCACATTCAACTCCGGATATCTTCAAAACTCTTCAGTCTGCTCCCAATTAAAGGGAGATAAGCATGTTAACCTTCGATTTCGATTGCCTCAAGTTATTGACCATGAGATAAACATGTCGATAGCCACACCTCATTACACACCTCTCGCCAGTGCGGGATGTTCCGTATTGCGATTGCCCCAAGTGAATTTCATTGTCCAAATTATAATAATAATAATAATAATAATAATAATAATTTGCAAGAATTAATTTATTTTTCCTGAGTGGTCGCTTGAAATTAGTGGATCGTATATAGATTCCAGGGGCTAGTTTATTCAAGCTATTGAAATTAAAAATGGTGTCTGAGATTAGAAACCTGTATATAAGATCGTAATATGTGCAGCTTTATGTTACTTGGCATGTATTAATTGTAATTTGTAAAAATACTACTACTTCTACTAACCTATTAAATATTAAAAATTGTGCAAATTCATGTCTTATAAAACTTGATATATAATTGGATTTAAATTATTGAAATATATTCAGATATACACACTGCATAACGGAAAGTCATTTATGTTTTACCATATTATGTAGCATGTACACTGACATCCTGTAATATGTAGTCAGAAAAAATAAATTGAAGTTAGATTGGGAACAAAAATGCTTGGTAGTTTATTGCATTAAACAAATCAATGAAGACGTTCGTGGCTGAGAGAGAGAGAGAGAGAGAGAGAGAGAGAGAGAGATTAAAACCCCTCATTCTTAAACTAAATTCATAATTTTTTTCAACGGTGTTTGATAATGATATCATTGCACAAACATGAACTGGTCTAGCATACGATATAACGAGTTTCTTACAATCATAGAAACTATATTTCCAAAAGTGTTTTCCCCCCACTTCATTTTATTAAAAAAAAATGCTGTTACCATTTGCTTGATTTTTAATCAGTACTCATTGATAATGAGTGAAATCCACGCATGAGATCATACATCTTCGCACTAGCTGATTTTGTTTCTACTGTTGAAGTTCAATTGGACATTAACAGTTTAATGAAATGTAAGGAAATAATCTTACTACATGATCTAACAATTAAAGTATTTGTTTTGTAGATATAGCTGAGGTTGTACTTAAATATTTTAAAAAAATTTCCTTTACTTACCAGCTGATCGGAATCATGTTGGACTTGAAGACAGTCATTAACTGTCAAACCAATAGAGACCTCGTTTTTCTTTTCTTTTTATTTTTTATGTGAGTACATTTTGCTAAATATGTAAAGATCTACTTTTAATTATAACAAAGTGGATATTCTCGATTTTATTCTTTATCATGTGTATCCGTCGAGTGGCTTTTATGTACAACTTCAAGTTTTGTCGGCAAAAAGCTGATTTTTCCCAAGGATGATTTATTTCAGCGTGTACAGTATGTATTCTTGTTTATCGCATGAGGTGGCTTTATGCCTCAGAGAAGGTCGGGTAAATATTTTCTATAAAGCCGTATTGCTGTTTCTTAGCTAATGACTTGACGGACCATGATCCCATAATTAGCTTGGAAATGCGTTAGACTTTGCTCAGATTTGACTTCCAGTTATTTCATTATTATAAATGTATATACATTCATTCATTGGCATTGAAAAGCATTGATAAAATATAACTCCTTACTCTGCATTTTCTAGCAATAATGTCACATCTGGGAGCCGCGGTATCTCAATGGTTGGCATGTCGGACTCAGAATCCAAATATCACGTGTTCCAGTCCTGCCCAGATTATCATGGATCAGCTGCACTGATGAGTATCTGGACAAGGCACGTCCCTCTTATTGCATCAGCAAAATATTTTTTGTTGTTGTTATGGGGACTAACGCCGTTTTTCAGCACAAGATAGGCTATACACGGCGACCAGTATAACTGGTGGAGGAGGAACCCGGGAAAACCCCTGAAGAACCACCGACCCACGGGAAGCTACTGGCAAGCTTTTTCACGTACCCACTCGGCACTAAATAGCCTCTCAGTGTAGAGTGTCCATTCAACACGAAAGAGACATGCAAGCAAACGAATTATACAACAAGTAGTATACGATTGACGAAGATGAACCACTAAGTCTGTTAAAAACAGTTTAAGCCAGTCAGTAATTGTTGCAACTTAAAATCTCCTATCCTTCTACCAGAATGTTTCTGGACCAATCACATTTAAAAAAATCGTGTTGGTACTGTCTTGGTCATTGGCATTGGGTGCACTAAGTTTAAAATTTTTCACACCATAAATAATGTCAAAGGAAATAAACAGGGGTCTAATGCTGTGGGAACGGTGTTCCCTTACCTTTTTGCGCGTTCCATTTTATTTTATGGCGCTCGCCATTGTCCCACTCCCCCGCGTCTGAGTAACATGCGTTCCCTTACTTTTTTTTATTGCGTTCTCACACTTCTCTATTTCTCTATTTAGCACTACAGCACTGAAAATAAATCTCTTATCATATTGGTTACGCTAGTTTGAGTCATTTGAATTGTTATTATAAAAAACAAGTATTTTATCATATTAATCTTGTTTAAAAGAATCTCGGTACACCTTACACAGATCACGACAACACCTATGACATTTAGATGCTGAGATCGGATGCAGATACACATGTATATGAAAAGCGAGTTCGTAATTCCCGCGCCATCCTAATTCTGAAAAGCAGTAAAGCACGAGTCTCTTTATAATATTATAACAAGTCTTTTCCGCGTGTTCTCTGCTTGTCTTCACCTCATCCCATAGTCTCACTCTAAATTCTATGTCTCGTTCAACCCGACTCTTGCTTTTATGGTTTCAGCACCATTTCTCAGCGCAAGATGGGCTATACGTGACGACCAGTATAATTGGAGGAAGAATCCGGGGAAAACCCCGGTTAGAACTACCGACACACGAGAAGCTAATGGCAGCTTTCTCGCCATCCACATTGGCCGAGCCGAGACAACCCGACTCTTGAAAGGTACACACTGAGCGAGAGAGAGGTAAAGGTCTTTGCAAATTATTGCAGTTGTCAAAACGAGGCTATCCAAAATCTCGTGTGTCATTTCATGGGATATGACAGGGCATAAATGTCATAGTACAATAATACAGAGCATCATTTTCTAAATTTTAAAAGGAGGCATGTTTTAACATGCCGATATGAACTAGGGGAAGGTTTTGGTTTAAAACTATTCAAACATATGCTTAAAAACAGCACCCAAAAGATGTCGTCATTTTCAACTACATAAAATATATTTGCATGGTGGGAGTAATATAGTAATAGCTTTTGAGTCTTGAAGTAACAGTGACTATAACTAATGTTGCAAATATAGTTCATTCACGAGTAATCAGCTCAGAGAAGCCACTACAACTGTTGTTGTTGTTGTTGTTATAGGGTTTAACGCCATTTTTCAGCACAAGATAGGCTATACATGGCGGCCAGTATTAATGGTGGAGGAAGAACCCTGGAAAATCCCGGGAAGAACCACCGACCCACGAGAAGCTACTGGCGGGCTTTCTCACGTACCCACGTTACACTACAACTGTAGCTTGACATGGAATGCATGCACCATCCGTCATTATTATCTTCAGCCCGTTCCACACATGCAATAAATGGCTATTAATATGTATAGTGTATCGTGGAAGAAAGGTATTCCTTCTGTGCAATTGTACCAGTATGAAAGTGTTTGGAGATAACATAATTTGAAATTAAAAATTACAAAGAGTAGCTTTATAAAACAATAACTATTGTTGTTTACTTCTTCACCATTTTTTAAATCTAGTCACTCCTTGCAATATATGAATATATTTACCATATATAGAATATTCTGAGTTTACAAAACATAACATTTACTGCCCCTACGTATATAATATTGCTAATTAATTTGCAATTAGTCAATCAGCATTTTAAATAAATGAGTAAAACATTGGATTTTCTCTGCACAAGAAACTTACAGGAAAAATGAGTTATATAGTTGTTCTTTTTAGCAAGATCACAACTGTGTCCAGTCACGGCCGGTGAAATGAGCTATGAAGTTGCTAATTGATTGACATGGTTCTTGTATACTAAATTTGTAAGAAGTTTTAGTTCATTTCGGAGAAAGATACAGACGTGTGCATTCATGAAGTGAGATAGATCATTTACGCCAGAACTCATGATGCGAACCCTGCTGTCTCAATCGGTTTGGTTTGGTTTGGTGCATTACGGCACAGGAAAACGAGCCGGTTATTTAGTACCGAGGCAGTTGGGGTAAACTGTCTAGCCCAAGGGCACCAAGGTAGCTGAAGCAGTATAGATTTTTGGGGCTAAGAGCACATTTTCATATACCCTGTTTCTGTGCTTGTAGAAACCCTTATTACATCAATTTAAGCCTTCTGTGCGTGAACGATTTTTGCGGGAAAATTGTGTTCGCGTTAGAACAGTCATCGAGACTTTTGGAGCCTTCCGGAGATGAAAATTAACACACGACAATCATGAAACAATTACAGCGATTTCTTATACAAGTATCACACTCACCAGGTATCAACGTTGCGCATGGCCCCAAAAATCTATACTACTGATTCAGCCGAAGTTGTTAATATAATGTTACATAAAATTTATTTAATTAATTTAACTGAAGTCGTTGACACAATCAACTTTTATAATTTTTGTTATATAAAATTACACAAATAAATTTTCACTAAATTATATAATGACCTTTGGTTATGGCAGAGATTACATGTTCAGTTGCGTCGAAGATTTCGCGAGATCTGCTGGAAAATTTAATATTGCTCCAAACACAACAAAATAGTCTCGTAGCGGTGTGAAAGTGGTCGTCGTTAATTTGTGCACGAGAGAGATTGAAAAATTTAATTCACTAAAATCCGCAGAGAGGCTTTTAAAGTTCGCGCTGAAAAAATTAATCAATATAATTATTTTAGAACTTCTGATGGCTCGTACTGGATTGGCTTTCGAGTTAAGAATAAATATGACCAAGAAAACTTAGATGATTTAATGTCAGATCCGTCTGTGGACATTTACACGTACCTCATAAACAACCTTCCTGAACAAAGGCGACAACAACTATTTTCTAGATTTCCGATGACCTAACGCGAGATTGTTTACGCCATCAAAACAATAACGTTTATCGTCAAAATTAGTTAAACCTTGTTTGATGACTCGATCAATTTTTATCTGATGTTTATATGATTTTATCGTGGTCATTTCAGCAAGATGTTTTTCATTGTTGAATAGCACTGACAGATAATCATCATATGTGATATTATTTTTTACAACTGATTTTTTTTTACACCTTTTAATTTTTTCCTTTCCTTTCCAGAAGCTGTTTTTAGCGAGTACATTTTACATCTCAGTCCAACGAACTCCTTTACAATCCCAAATCCAAATTCGTCTTTCATCAACCCCATTACTTTTTTATTAGTCGGATCATGAAAAGGATTATCACGAGAAACATCAGATAAATAAAATAACTCCTTGTGGTCATATATGTCTTTGTAAACGTCGTCGGCGAATATTTCATCAACGAGTGAGTCAGTGTCAGTGAACAAGTTTGAGTTAAGCCAAATACGCTTTACAAAATCATAGTGAAATTCATACATGAGCCATTTTGAAGTTTCCAGTACTGTCGCACCACAACATATTGGTTTATTCAACAGTAGATTTGTTTTATGTTTCTTGACCATGACAAGATTTTCGTTTATGCGTATCATTTCAGCGAGCTTTTCTGACGCAACTAGTTTACGGCAGATGTGAGAAATATTGCAAACGAGCAATGCAGTGATGTAACAATGGATAAATTTATTGAACATATCATCAAGCAACCAAGAACAAATACAATTTCTTTTTATTCGATAAACTAGCGCGTGATCCAGCTAAGATGTTTCATTGTTGTATTGACACATTTCTATAGACGAATTTTATAGAGGTATAAAAATAAAAATGGACAAACATCAACAAAAATTGAATTGCTAAAAAAATTTATTACAACTCTAGCGGCTTTTAAGAAAAAAGTGGAAGAAGCTCTTCGAGGACAAGTTCAAGCAGAAGAAGAAACTGCTAAACTTTTTAAGCCGGTTACCGAAGCAGTACTTGGCAAACAACCAGAGATATATGCGTTATCTCCATAGGGACTAAAAAAGTTACAAGAAAAAGGTTTGTTAGGTTTACTTGAAAAAAGATCAAAAGAGGAAACTAAACAACTTGTAGACGGACTTGTGAAAAACATTGCTGATCCTACTGCATTTGACATTTGATCATACTGAATTTGACAGATTAATAAATAACCCCCTTGAGCTTCAACGAGCAATAGCAACATCAACAATTAATCCTGTCGAGTTAAGAAGGTTAATAGAACATTTGTCGAGACAAACTCAAGAATTATCCGAGCAACAAAAAATGATACGTGACACTATCACAGAAGAAATGCCTATTGAAAAACAGAGAATATTTTACAAAAAACAAGCCCTGTCAAAAATAAATGATTCTGAAGTTTTTGAGTTTATTCAAAAATATCTGGCAGAAGACAAACTTGAGGGTCTTAATAACATTCGAAAATGGAGTGATGATGATTACAATAAACTACAAATAATTTTAAGCGATAAAATTTATGATTTTTCAACCGCTGAAGAAGCGCTTAAAGAAGCCAGCGCAGAGGGAGAAATGTTGGCTATGATGGATAAAATGAGAGACGGAGTTATTGCTGATGTTTTAAAAACAACAGCAAATAAGTACAGAACTAGAAAAGAAGAATATACCAAAGGTTGGAATGTTAGAAGACTGTTTAATCAGTATGAGGATAAACGAATTAAAAAATTATTAAAAGATAGAACTGGAACAGGTGTCCGAGTTTTTACATCAAACGCTGAACTAATTGACAGACTTATGTTAATAATAACATCAAAAGAGGTTGGAAATGAAAGCACTGAAATTGACAACGAAATTATTGATATATTAGATAATCTTAGATCGAGCGGACTACTAACATCATCTGAATACGAAATTTTACTCAGCGATCTTATCTAACAACATTGATATAACGTCAACAACATTATTACTCGACTCTTCACAAACAACGAGTGACTGCGCAAACTTTTCTGTCTACTATAACCCGCCAATAACACTAGATCCTGGTAAACAGTACGAAATCGGATTAATTTCTGCTACGGTATGGCATTCTATGGCAAATGTAAAAACAAATGTCAACGACGACTTTACATTTAATTCTGGTGCTTGGGTGTCAGTTGAAATAACACAGGGAGCGAATAATGTAACTGATCTCAACAAAACGATAAGAGAGCTGATAACAAAATACACTGCCGCACACAATTTTGAATTAACTCCAAATTATAATACGCTACGAGCCAGAATCACATAAAAAAATAATTTGATAATCGATTTTTCACCAGCGACTAATATCACATCATTATTAAGTTTTAAGAACCAACAATACGGTAGTGTTGCAGAACAAAGTGTATTGTATGACGATGATCTATCTGTTAACATATCACAAGTAAACACAATATTAATTAATTGCTCTATTGCAACAGGGTCTTATTCAGCTTTAGGAAGTCAAGGTCAAACAATCTATAGTTTTTCACGAGATGTCCCGCCTGGGTCACTAATGCAAATTACTCCTCGACAAATAATATACTATCCAATTACTCCTGAAAATCAAATAACCAGCATAACAATGCAACTAACAGATCAATCAGGACGACATATAGATCTTAGCAATGAAATTGTAACTTACTATTTACACCTACGCGCGATTACTTCGTGATTTTAGGCGTAAATTTTTTAAACCTACACATAAAAAAGTTTAAAGAAGAAAAATTGTGGGTGGATTTTTTGGAAATATATTTACAAAAATAGCTGAAAATATCCCAGGAATTGCGTGTAAAGTAACACCAATTGCACTTGACGCAGGTAAAGCTATTGCTAGCACTGCTGGCACCGCAGTCGAACAAAAGATCGCTGATAAAATGAAAGGCAGCCCGCCTTCAACAATGGAAATAAGATGAGCAATATCAGATATTGCACCAAAAGTGGAAACAGAACGAGCTATGATAGCTACAACAACAAAAAAATTATTGTCACCACGTGGTGAAGAGGTAATACGCAAACTTGTAAAGAAAACAAGACAAATAACAACGCCTGCAGCTTTTTAGTTGCTGTAATTTTGTGTGCCATACAATTTTGTGTGGATTATAGAATAAATAATGTCAGTTAAAAATTATCTCGATCTTGCCGAAGAACATGATACCGACGACAGAGTGACAGAATTCGAGTACGTTGAGTATCTCCACGAAAACTCGACCGAATCAAATAAAGCTGGAGTTAGAACTTTTAACACAAGAGACATCAGGTGAATTTATTTCAGGTGGTGCTCTTACACAAAGCGCTGACGCTGCTGCAGATCTAGTAATCGTTAGAAATTTTCTTATAGCAAATGCTGTAAAATTTGGTATTAATCCACCAACTGCAGCGGCAGATGCTAAAGCTGTGAGAGTCTCGCTGACACAAGCGTGTAAAAATCTTAGTATAACACCACCCGGTGCAGCTGCAAATGCAGTTGCTATGTTAAACTTAATAAACGGTGCTATTAGTACACGTAATATAAAATATAACGAAGAATATACCAAATGAAAAGCATTTGCCGCAGAATCTGCCAAATAACAATGATGCTTCCGTTAAGTACAATATTTGGATTTTGCTGCGAACATAACAAAGTTTTTCGTGGAATAAAACATACACTGAAGGACAGTTTTCTGTTACAAGATTAGCGCTGTGGATGCCACGAGTTGTCCCATCTGTAGCTAAAACAATTGAACTCGAATCATTATTGACCGCTTACACAAAAAAGATATATCTTCAGCAAAACAGAATTTACCAAACAGCAATTCCTAATGCAACTGATTACACCTGGCGTGTTACAACTACCTCAAGCGAAGAATTACCTCGACATTTGTTCGTTGTTTTTCAACCACTGGCACGTCGTAATGATCAAGAGATGAACAACTCCGTATTTGATAACCCAGACGTCAGACGAATATTTGTTAGAGTAAATTCTAGACAATATCCCGAACGTGCAATCGAATGTAAGTTTACTGCAGACGCCACCAGAAACATTTCTCGGCCGTATATGTACCTTATGGAGGCTATGCGAAAATATCAGGACGCGGACAGTGGATCTCAGATATCATTAGAGGAATTTCGATCACTGTATCCTATCTTTTATTTTGACATATGAAAACATTCCGAACGAGTTATTGGATCGACTGTTGATATTGAAGTCACTTGGACGCTTGGTGTATTGCCAGCCGAACAATATAACGTATACGCGCTAGTTGTCAGTGATAGATTTTTGACAATTGATGTAACCAAGGGAAGGATGACTATACAAGTTGAATCAAACAAACAAGTATAAATAATGAAAACGGAATACACAACCAGAGAAATATATCTAACGCCCGGTCAAATTAAAAAATTATCAGCAGCGGTTACCAAACGTAATTCTGTCTCTCTAATGATATCCCCAGAGACTGACAAAGTCGCCGTAGTGAAAGTAATGTTAACTCAACAGTAAATCAACAAACTCGATGGGAAAACCTTTTGTGCTCAAACTGTCTGTTGCACAAATAACAGCGATGGCAAAACATGGCAGAGTTTTTGGACCAGCATTTTCTGTAATATCTAGCGCAATGCCAAAATTTTTGCCTGTACTAGGAACACTTGGACTAGCGGCAGCGTCAGGGGCAGTATCTGGAGCAACTAAAAAGGCGGTATCAGGCGATGGAATCAAACAAATTTGTCGTTAGTTTTATGTAACAATAAAAAATAAAAATGCCAGCCAAAGCGACAAAATCTTTAAAAAAAACACAACAAAACGCCAGCGAGCGCCAAGAAAAACAAAACAAGGAGGAATTATTCCTTTCGCTCCACTTTTAGCGGCGTTAGCAGGCAGCCTAATTCCAAATCTGCTATGGATAGGACGTGGAATGACTCTCCCAGGCACCAGACGCAGTTAAGTAATTTTGATAGAATTGAAAAATTGAATGACATTGTATGATTTCGTAGAGTGTATTTAGAATACTTTAGAAGACTAATTAGATAACGTACCAGCAGGCGGTTCATGTATTGTAAATATACTAAACTTTAATGATGGATCCGGCACTCACTGGGTTGCTGTCTACGATCATAATTATTTTGATTCGTTCGGACTTCCTCCGAGTGATCTTATAAAAAGATATATTTTTGAAAAATTTAAAAAAATAAATTACATGTCTAATCAACTACAGCCGGTTGGAACACCCGCCTGTGGTTATTATTGCATTATGTTTATCCGACAGATGTTCCGAAGTGAAAAATCCGGAGTGAAAAATCCTGAGATCCTGAGGTTTTAAAGTTTATTTTACAATTTGACAAGCAATCTTCTCACGCAAATGATGAGATTGCAGTTAATTTTATCTAAACTAAGGAATATGTCAACATACTGTCTCAAATATAAAACTAAAACAGAGAATAAGGATGAGACAACGGAATAAACAAAAAATAATAGAATAATGATAAAAAGTATTTGTTCTGTTTGTGATAGAAAAAATATGTTTCTGAAATCGACAACTGGAGCTGGAGTTATTTTAGTAGATGATTAACTGACGAGGGTAACTAATTTTTGGTCCGATTTCTTATTTTTTGAGGGTCAAACCTCGAGGGATTTTATATTTAATTTTTTAGATTTTCTCATAAAAATGAAAATCTTTAGTCAAAATTTCTTATTTTTAGCTGATTGTTTGTATGTTTTTGTCGATTTTGATTTTTTTTTTTTTAAAACAAGAGATTGCGAAATTTATCAAAAAATCTTAAAAATCAAGTATAAAATCCCTCGAGGTTTGACCCTTAAAACAAAGAAATCGGACCGATTTTCTTCGATTTTTCTTTTTTTTTTCTTTTTTTTTTTTTTACCGTTTTCCCTTAAAAAAAACAGTTTTTTTTTTAAAACCAAAAATTAGTATTAAAAAAACCCCAACAATTTTGTCAAAATTTATAAATTATTTTCAGATTTATAATATTTCTTTGCTGACAAATATTTTGTAGACGATTAAAAAATAAAATAAAAATGAAATGTAATTGTGATTGTGATAAATATCATTGTATATAACAAGGTAAAATCATTACGTACTGTCAATCATGCAATCGCAGTGAAGTAATTGGCAGCGGTATTGACATCCACAAATTTATTGGAAAAATAACGAAACCAAAAGAAGGGTGGACATTGCCTGGCCACAAATACACTGGGCCGTACAATCCACTAGACAAACAGTTAGACGAAAACGATAATCCATTACCAGGACAAGAGCCTTATAATCAAGTTGATGCAATAGCAATGCGTCATGATATCTGTTATCGTGATAACAAACAAGATAAGCATGGCTGTGATAAGGTAATGCTAGATGAACTTAAAGATATGAAACCTGTAAATATGAGAGAACGATTTGATAGAAAGCTAGTTCAAGGAATGATAGGAACAAAATATAAGTTAGGTCTTGGAAAAGAATTGTATGATGATCTTGCAGCTGAATTGCACAAACCTAAAAAAAAAGTTTCCGTGGCGTAAGGAAGTCGCAAATGCCGTTGATGATATCTGGGCGATAGATTTAGTTGATGTGTCAAATCTTGCTAAATTTAACGATAATAAAAATATCTTTTTAACGTTATTGACGTTTTTAGTAAATACGCGTTTAGTATACCCGTTTCGGACAAAACTGGACCATCGATGACTGATGCGTTAAAACAGATAATAATAAGTACGGAAAGAAAACAAAAATAAATTTGGACTGATCACGGAGCGGCGTGTTTTAATAAAAAATTTGAGGAATGTTTGGAACAAAATAACATAAAAAATATGTTACAGGAAATGTAGGTAAGAGCGTCATCGTCGAGCGATTTAAGTGTACACTAAACGAGCTAATACATAAACATTTGTTAGCTAAAAATACAAATAAATATATTGACAATCTACAGCAGATTGTTGATAAATATAATAACACAAAGCACAGATCAATAAAAATGTCACCAAATGACGCAATTAAAAATCCAATATTAGCAAATGAAAATATGTACCGCAGACGTAAATTTAAAGTCGGCGATCGAGTTCGAATTTCTCTGACAAAAAAGTATTTGAGAAAGGATTTACCCAAAACTGGACTGAAGAAGTATTTACAGTTGATAAAGTTTTAATAACGATACCCGTAACATATGCGCTAAAAGATTTATTAGGTGAGCCTACAACTGGCAGTTTTTACGAACAAGAACTACAAAAAAACTGAACAAGATGTTTTCGTTATCGAAAGAGTAATTAAAAAGCGTGGCAAGAAAAGCCTTGTTAATTGGTGCGGTTATATCGATAAATTTAATAGTTGGATACCAAGCAAACAAATTATGAAATAATGTTTTTGCAGATTTCCTCGTACTTACGTTTGACAGATTTAAATTTTATTGGCTCACATAACGATATTAGATATCGTCTGCAATCATTTAAATTTTATTGGCTCACATAATGATATTAGATATCGTCTGCGATCGTCAGAAATCGTCATTAGGTTAAATATTTTGACAAATATAAAATCGAATATTATATTTTTCTGTCGGTCTGGAGTTCTAATGTTTAAAAAGGGTTTTATCAGGCTCCAAAAGGACTGATTTTCATCTACTGAAAAATTAAATTTTAAAATTTTCTTTGTGATGTGATATTTTACATTATATCGACCAGTTGTCGGTCTGCTGTAATTTTTTTTTTATCAACTACAATCGCGTTTTGTTCGTCGTCGTTGTTGAGTAGAATGTCATCCTCTGTGTAATCAACCGAGTTGTGTTTACCTGCGACTGTAGCATCTCCTGCTGTAAAATTATCGTCCGCGATTATAACAGCAAGTCGTTTCATCAAATCCATATTATAATATATTTTTATCTACTTTATAATAATAAGATGACTAATGAGATAAAATATCATCAGAAAGTTAATATATTAAACTAAGCAGTGCGAAAATGTTTGTCGGGGTATAGTTATTATTCTGTTGACGATATTGTTATTTAAGATGATTCTAATAAGATTCTGCTAACAGCGGCAGAAAAAAAAAAAAACATACTTAATGACAGAACATTTATTACACTAAAATTTAACAAAGATGATGTTTAAATGTTTGCTCATAATTGTCTTACCAAAACTGAGCTAGAAAATATAATTAGTCGTCATATTTGAAGATGATTCTGTTAAATGTTGACACTGATGTTGCAGTATTTCTAATACCATCTGCGACATATTTTATTGTAGCTGGATTTATATGATAGTATCTTGCAGCAGCTGTTATCGAAGGAAATCTTAGTTCCTCGTCTGTACTAATGTTATATGATATTATAGGTTTAG
Source organism: Megalonaias nervosa (assembly GCA_016617855.1). NCBI lineage: Eukaryota > Metazoa > Mollusca > Bivalvia > Unionida > Unionidae > Megalonaias > Megalonaias nervosa. The sequence continues at coordinate 8,444 of JAECUM010000329.1, read as the reverse complement.
CAGGACATCTGAAATTAATACCACCACCTCGTCCTCGTCTGCTATTTTCTTTAGGCGTGACCAGATCTAAATTTTCCAGACGATTGTCGGTTTTAATTCTGTTGATGTGATCAATAACTAAATCATTTGGAATAGCGCTGTTAAAAGTTTCATAAATAAATCTGTGCGAACTATAATGAACAAAATCTGTTTTAATACCACGAACCATCACAATCCAATAACCAGCGTTAGTCAAGTTTCCTAACACTTTTTTGTTTGTTTATTTCGTATAATTCCTAGATCATTAGCCTCATATAAATCAAACACGGGATGCGGTTGAAATTCATCTTGCAATGCTATATTTTCAATATTATCATCAGTAACTGCGCCGTTGACATGATATACTCGCTGTCTTTCTGGAAATTCATCACAAAACAATGTGTAAATAAAATCTTTTCTAAACATTTCAGTACGTTCTGTATTATCTCCTCTAACACATATCATCACTCCAGCTGGTGTTGATTTATCAAACGGTTTTTAATATTTCACATGAATCACTGAACCTAATGCATTCCCGGCATAACTATTATAGATTGGGTGTACGTAATATTCTTCCTGTTCCTTCGCTGTCGTCTTCATTATATTATATAGCATTTTTATATCTTTAATTTAAATATCAAATTCTCCAATTAAATATATAAAATGTTATATAAATATAATGCTGAAATTGCGAGATATAGCCAAAAAAGAGCATTATAAGAGAACCTGCAAAAATAGCCACTGCTTTTGCAGGATTTAACAACAGCTATCGGTTTGAAAATCAAAATATTTTAGCAAATTTTAACTCTACAAATTTGTTTCATCTTTTACATCCAATTGTAACGCGAGAACTTGCAGTTCTTAGAAATATCAGGCTAATAGTGCAGTATCATGTTATTTTATCAAAGTTACATGGACTTCAAAAAGATATACTTGAAAATGTAGACTTCATCAACGAGATTACTGAACCATATTTAACATTTAAATCACGAAAAATATTAGCTGGAATAAATATTTCTTCAGTCGCCGATGACATACATCAAGAAATAAATAAAACAATTGGAGGAATTTACTGTATCAGGATCAGGTTGGAAATTTGAAATGACAAAAGCAGTTTTATTTCACACAATGAAATATAACGCACTTCGCGGTAGTTCTTACGTTGATCTCCCTCAAAAATTATAAACAAAAAATGTTGCATAAACGTAAAGAACTTTGATAACAGATGTTTCCAGTGTGATATTCTTTCTGCGATGTTTCCAGCAGAAAAATATGCTGATCGCGTTGACAAGTATTTTAGTCACGTATCAAAATTAAATTTTAATGGCGTTGACTTTCCAGTTGCAGAAAATCAAATACCAAAGTTTGAAAAGCAAAATAATATTTCAGTTAACATATTTGGTCTTGACGAGCGTGGAAATGTTTATCCAAGGTATATTTCAGAAAAAGCATCGCAATCGACAATAAACTTGCTGTTTTATAGGAATCATTACGTTTGGATAAAAAACTTTAACGGCCTAGTTTGCAGACAATACCGTTGTTTACAAGGTTCTTCTAAAGATGAAAAACTGCAAGAGCATCTTACATACTGTCTTAATGTTCAAAGAATAACAATGCCAGAAGAAAAAGAAAAAGTACTAAACTTTAAAAATTATAGTCATAAATTAAATATTCCGTTTGTTATTTATGCTGATTTCGAGTGTCTACTTGTTCCTGTAACAGGCGCAGAAAATGATCCAAATAAATCAAGCACCAGAAAAATACAACAGTATGTTCCCCGTGGAGCAGCTTATAAAGTAGTTTGTTGCGCTAACGATAATAAAATTGTACAGATGTAAAAGTCCTGCCGTGTGGTTACTAAAAAAATTAATAGACGATGTTAATAAAATTTTCAACAGATTATGTAAAACAGCTCCAATAAAAATAACATCCAAACAACAACTTGATTTTGATGAGGTAGTTAATTGTCATATCTGCTAGAAACCTCTAGGCGACGATAAAGTGCGCGATCACTGTCATCTAACCGGCCAATATCGCGGAGCAGCACATGACAATTGTAATTTGATATTTCATGCGCCAAATTTTATTCCTGTCGTTTTACATAATTTTCGTGGCTATGATAGTCATATCATTGTCGAAGCATTTGGCGATGAGGAAATTAAATCTAAACTAAAATTAAATAATGTGATAAAACGTATTCCAAACAATTTTGAAAAGTATATGTCAGTTACGCTTGGCAAATTACGTTTCATCGACAGTCAGCAATTTATGGCAGCACCATTAGATGAGCTTGTAAAAGGTTGTAGCAGTTTCAATAATTTAAAAGTTGCTTTGGTGGAGACTACGTCTCTCTGACAAAATAAGGTGTCTTTCCGTATGAGTATCTCGATGACTGGAGCAGATTTGATGAAACTTCTCTTCCTAACAAAAATAAATTTTCCTCGCAGCTAAAACATGAAAATATTACAGATGGCAAGTACAAATATGCGCAAGAAATTTGGAATAAATGTGGTTGTAAGACACTTGGTGATTTTCATGATTTATATTTATATTCGAAAACATGTATTATTACTAGCAGATGTTTTCGAGTTTTCGTAAAGTTAGTCATGAAAATTATGGATTAGATCCATGTTGATATTATTCTGCGCCAGGATTGTCATGGGATGCTCTGCTAAATCAAGCAGGATAGAATTGGATCTCTTAACTGATGTTGATATGTTTAATTTTATTGAAAAAGGAATTCGCGGCGGAATTAGCGTTGTAACAAAAAATATGCGGTAGCTAATAATAAATACTGAAAAAATTACGATAAAAATTTACCGTCAAATTATATCATTTATCTAAACACTAATAATTTGTATGGTTATACTATGTCAGAACCAATGCCGTGTAGTGGATTTCATTGGATAACTCCAGATCAATTTCTTAAAGAAACTGAAAAAGATTTACCAGAAAATGTCAGTTATTTTGTTGAAGTTGATCTCAATTATCCTAGTTCGTTACATGATCTACATAGCGAATATCCGTTTTGTGCAGAGTCAGTTATGATCGATTATAGTTTATTATCGCCTTAACAACAGGCAATGACAACAGGAAAAAATTCGAGTATTAATAAGCTAGTTCCAAATTTGTTAAATAAAATAAATTACGTGATACACTACAAAAATTTAAAACAAGCAGTAGATGCTGTACTAATTCTGAGAAAAGTTCATCGAGTGTTAAAAGTTAATCAATCACGGTGGATGGCAGATTATATTGATTTAAATACCAAACGTCGTGCTATTGCTAAGACCGACTTTGAGAAAAACTTTTTCAAGTTAATGAACAATTCTGTGCTCGGTAAGACGATGGAAAATATCAGAAAGCGAGTCAATATTGTAATTGTAAATGATCGCAGAAATAAATTAGTCAACGATGACGGTTTTGTCAGTATGAAAATATTTAATGAAAATCTTGTTGTAATACACAGACTAGAAACAAATTTAAAGTTAAATAAACCGATTTATGTTGGTGCAGATGTACTTGATATGTCAAAATGGCTAATGCACGACTTTCACTATAATTTTACCAAAAAGCAGGGTTCAGATCCGGAGTTGCTATTTACTGATACGGATTCACCTGCTTTTAACATAAAATGTGAGGATGTTTATGAAGACATTTATAACAATAAAAATGTATTTGATTTATCGGATTATCCAAAAGGTAGTGGATTTCATGATGATGCAAATAAAAATGCCATCGGCTATATGAAAGATGAATTTGTTTGCTCCAGTTAGGGAATTTGTTGGGCAGAGAAGTAAAATGTACGCTGTGATTTTAGATGACAATAAACTGACAAACAAGCAAAAGGTATTCCTCGCGGATATATAAAAAAGTGTTTGAAATTTGATGATTTTAAAGCAGCGCTAAACACTTGCACTAATTTTATTAAAACAAATGTTTCAGAACAAATCATCACAAACTTGAAACAGATACAATTATAAAACGTGGACTAAGTAATTTTGATGATAAGAGATATTGTGTTGATGGTGTAAACACATTAACTAATGGACACGACGCAATTTTGTCTAAACTTTATAAATAATGTTAGAAAATTTAACATTAGCCGATGGACTTAGTAGCAAAATTAAAAAATAATAGTTAATGGCCAGCAATTATCATTTGAATTTAATGATGGAATTTCAGACTTTTGTTTTAGTAAATTTGATAGAATAAAACTCTGGCTTATTAAATCAGATAACAGCAAATATTTTGATTATCTTGAAATGTTGAGAGATGAGCTTATGCTGAAATACGATAATCTTCATGATCCAATCAGTCAAGAAAAATACACAAAAAGAAATATTGACAGAAACCGGTTGAAGGTTTATGCAAAAGGTGGTAAGTATATTCTCACCAGAATAGCAATGAAAGAGTTATTTGAATGTCATCTAAAAGTAAGCGGAAAAATTAAATTTTATTTGTATAAACACGATAATGAATTATTCCTCATATGTACTGTTCATAAATTAATAATAGGTGAAGAAGTTCTTTAAAAGGAGATAACTCTGTCTTCCTTGTATTTTGAAGGAAAATAACTCTATCTGTCTTTCTTGTATTTTGAAAGGCGATAACTCTGATACGTTTTCTCCCTTGTATTTATTATATTTTTATTTACTGATAAATATTATTTTTTGGTCTTTTTAAAAGAAATTTTATCTTTGTTTTCATGGTTTTGTCAAGTTTCTTATCTTTTTCACAATTTTTCAGAGATAACTTTATAATAACTTCTGAAACGTATATTTGTAAGTAGATGTCCGTAGCGCAAGCGTAGAGTGTTGAATTCTCTTACTCGAGGTCTTGAGTTCTAATCCCGTGACTGACACATTGTCGATGGAGGGCGTTATTGCCAGATTTTTCTAATAATAGTGGGGGGCTCCACCCCAAGGGATTTCATGTACACTTCCTCACCACGTCAAACACGTGGTTAGTGTTGTTTTTCACTCACCCGGGGTTTGATATGGGGGGGGGGGTGTATTGAAAAGCCTAGACAACTCTCTGAATTTCAAAAATTTTGTTTCGTTCATTTAGGAATTCGCCGGGGAGTGTGTTTATGAAAATTGGAGCCCCTCAAAAATAAACAATAGGGTGATGTGAGCTCTTAACCTTGTGACCTCACTGAAGGGTACCCCACACAAGGACGTTCAGGAAGAATGTCGCCAGATAAAAAATTCTTATAAGGTGCCTGTGGGCCATAAGAAAAAAAAAAACAACATAAAAAAAAGAGTGCCCCATAATCGCCATAAGAAAGGCATCAATGGAAGGACTCTGAGGACCTCATGGTAAAGGAATTACTGGCAGTGAAGGGAATGGTGACCGATTATCATCGCTACTGTTTATATTTTGATCATTTTTAATTTAAATGATTTAAATTCAATTTATGGTAGTAATAGTAAATGAGCTGTTTCTATCTCAGTGACCCCTACAAAACATATTTTGTCAGAAATATGCTAGAAAAAGCCTTGTTATTATTTTGAACCCTGGATAAAATGTCAACATAGAAGCGTTTTGGAGGGGGAGATAGAAGCCTCATTTACTATTACTACTGCAGATCCAGCCTGGCCCGATGGTAGAATTCGAATCCACATCCATGAGCCAGGTACGCTAACGCTAATAGATGGCCATATCAACCTAGAGTTTTCACATAAAGATTACATCTTGTGTCTAGATGGTCCTAAATTGAAATGGTTCCAATCTGACATCCGATATGTTTACGAAAGCGGTTGATTAGAAAATCTTTTTATCGCTGAAGAATATCAGAGATGGTTTCAAGATTTGACTGTGAAAAGGAATAAAATGATTTAATCTTTAATTCCTGGAAATTATTTTTGCCCAGTTGAGTGCCAGTCCCTTCGAGGACTCTTATCTTTTTTCCATTTTAGATTTATTAAATATAAACTGTAACGATCGGAACAGATTTGTAATTTTGCACGAAGACCTTGCAAACTTTGCAACTCTAATGCAACTTAAAATGTATTCGTAAAACACAACTGCCCCACCATCGACATCTTGTATGACAATAGAGTCAAATGTGTATGAGAAACTGATCGTAAGTACAAAGCTTAATCCAGGTAACTGAAACGTGAAATTTTGGCCATATTGACCCATTTTTGATAAGCTGGGTTATAAATGGTCCCGGGTGACCAGTCTGAAATGATCGCCTTTACAGATCACAGCCGTCTCACTTGTATCTGCTTGGGTTCGAGTCTCGGGCTTGGCCAGTGTGGGTTTGTGAGAAAGCTTGCCAGTAGCTTCCCTTATGTCGGTAGTTCTTACCAGGGTTTTCCAGGGTTCTTCCTCCATCAGATATACTGACTTTCATGTATAGCCTATCATGTGCTGACAAATGGCGTTAAACCCACAACAACAACAAATGCTTGATAAACTGTCCTCAACGCAAAACCTAACCGACGTCAATAAAGCGTAAAATTTAAGTCACTGTAACCTACTGTTAATAAGACGGCGTTGTACTCGCCATGATTCGTACATGACGAGTTTTATGATTGGGGGGAGGCGGCAACAATGTCTGAGAAACTTACCTAAACGCAAATTGAGCTGAAGTCAGTGAAGAGTGAAATGTAGTCGACATTGACCACCTTTTAGCTGATATATGCGGTAATCACTAAAATACATCAATATATTAAGTTACATCCCTCTGGGACTAAGAATGCCCGAGAAACTGGCCTGAACGCAAAATCATGTACCTCATCCAAACTCGTGACGGGGCAGAAAAGGTGACATCTGTTGGTAACAATAATCAGTACAGACCTTTACCATACTCTAACTAGGTATACGATCTCTCTGATTATCGCGAGAATGGCTGAACTAGTGTATCAAAACTCCTCGAACGATGACGTTGTAACCAGAATATATCTACTTTTGGGAAAACAAATGCGGTTGTCTTTTAAGCCAGTTAGAACATCTTAGTGTTGCTGCATCACCGGTCGCACTACTTCTACAAATTCAAGAGTCAGATATAATAAACATGAAAATAATGGTTAGAACCTGACTCCAGACTAACAAATCCCACGCATCTTACATAGGACCTTTTTAAAAATGACATATACCCTAGTGAAACAGTAACACAAAAATAAAAGATTTTGTACACGTCTGATATATTTTTAAGAGAGAGAGAGAGAGAGAGAGAGAGAGAGAGAGAGAGAGAGAGAGAGAGATACATACATGGATACATACATACATGCATACATACATGCAGTCAGTTGGCAACCGTCTTATGATGATGACGTTCTACTCGTTTAAAGTGGCGAAGCTACACGAAATGCTCCTTATTCAAGAATGTTACGTAAGAGAAGAACGATAAAAAATCAGTGACTCGGAAACTAAATTGTTGTTTTTTAACTGAAACTCTTTTGATACTGAACAGAGGCGCGGGGGGGGGGGCGGCAAACATTAGTGGTCAGCTGTTACGTTTTACAGTTGTAGGCCACAATATGTTAAAAGGTGAAATCCGGGGGACTAAAGTCTGGAACTTGATATAAAAAAAAAATCTTTCAAGGACGGGGCCATAAAAGTTACTGAAGTATGTACACATCTAGGTTTACATTGAATCTCATACTCCAGATATCACAACTCTATTACATTTGCGAACAAAATGGAAACCAATAGACGCTTTACAAACTCTCTGAGTGCAGGATTTCAGAAAGTCATGAAAACAATATCAAAGTTTATTTTTCGACAAGGAATGTGCATGTGCTGCAACGTTTTACATATGAAATGAATAGTCCTACCCTTTCCTCAGTGGATTTAAAGAAATTGAGTACTTTCCAAAAAGCATCTCCCGCAAAGAACTGCAGACAGTATTGTGTACATTATATCTGGCCATCCACCTTCGAAACGGAACTTCATACGAAAACCTCAATAAGGTTTAGTACGAAACTATGCAGTAGCTCCATTTAAAGGGAATTGCTAAAAGGCAACACTATACTGTGCCCGCGAAGAAATAGATTTAAAATATGTCTCTTAGAAATTTATGGAATTCGATTAGAAGATTTATCGAGAAATATGCTTCAATATTTGAACTGAATAGTGGTTTATGTTCAGATCCCATTTCCTTTTGACTTATAAACTTACTACTAATTATGCACACTGCCGCGCCATTTACGTTGATTTATGGAGTTCGTGTGTCCGCAGAAAAAGTCAACTTCGGTCGTTTTCGCAATTAATTATATCGCCAATTTTTCCTACAATCTGCAGTTTGGTATTCGGTAAGGCCAAAAGAATAATGCGTTTCCAGTCGGCCGATCGTCCCAGTATTTCGTTGCCGACCCTAGCATTTTTTACCCCCAGGGTAAAAGAAATACCCCCCCTCCAACAAAACAACAAAAGCTAAACAAACAAACAAACAAGCAAAACAAAACAAAGCCAAA